>CM065777.1:1202882-1549682 GCA_033296515.1 Macrochelys suwanniensis | reverse complement strand
TAGGATTCCAGCTCCTGTCGCACCAGTGCCAAATTCAGACGTCAAATCACCCCTCCGCTCTGCTCGAGATTCCCTTGCTTTTGAATCCCAGGCTCGCATTAGCCCTTTTGGCCACAGCGGTTGCACTGGGAGCTCATGTTCAGCTGACTGTCCACCACGACCCCTGATTTTTTTCAGGGTCCCTGCTGACCAGGGTCGAGTCCCCCAGGCTGAGTCTGGCTGCGTTCCTTGTTCCTAGATGGACATTCAAGTGTAGTTGTACTAAAACACACATTGTTTGCTTGGCCCCAGGTTCCCGACTGACCCAGATCGCGCTGTATCAGCGACCTGTCTTCTTTTTTATTTGTGGAGTCTGCAAACTTTCTCAGGGATGAGTTTATCTTTTCTTCTAGGTCATTGATAAAAATGTTAAATAGCATCACTCCTTGCAGGCCCTCGCTGGAAACACATCCCACCCAGTGGCTGGTCCCTGTTTACAATTACATTTTTTAATCCATTCAATGTGGGCCGTGGTAATTTTTAAAGTATAACAGGGTTCACAAAGGAACCAGATAAGATCCTGGAGGATCGGTCCATCAATGGCTATTAGCCAGGATGGTCACGGACGCAGCCCCATGTTCAGGGAGACCCTGCCCCATGTTCAGGGAGACCCTAATGCTGTGACTGCCAGAAGCTAGGAGGGAATGGTGGGTGGATCACTCCATAACTGCTCTGTTCTGTACACTTCCCCCTGAAGCTCTGGTGTGCACGTTATCCAGAGCTGCCAATTTAATAATGTTTAACTCCTGCTTTTTAACATCCTCTTGCCATACTAGCGGAACGGAAAGAGTATCATCTGCTATGACTAGAGCAACTATTTTCTTCCCAAATACAGAACAGAAATATTTATTGAACACCTCTCCCTTTTCTGCATTTCTATTGACAATTCTACCATTTCCATCCAGTAATGGACCAATACCATTGGCAGGATTCTTTTTGTTTCTAATATACTTAAAAAAAATTCCTTCTTGTTGTCCTTATCTCTGCTGGCTGTAGATTTTTCCTTGTGTCCCTTTGTCACGGACTCCCAGGTTGTGCCCACTCTTGGCCCCGTGCAGTCCATGGGGGGTGCCCCTTTCAGTGAGACAGCCCTTCTCGGGGGGCCACTCTCTCTTGGGGTTCAGCCCCTCCACCTCCTGGAGCTGCACTTCTCTAAGCCTTAGCACGCCTATCTCTCACCATGGGCCCCCACAGGGAGTCCACGCACTCTGGACCCCCGGGCTTCCACCCCACGAAGGGGACGATGCAACCCTGTTCTCTAGCCCAGAGCAACTCTCAGCCAGTGTAAAACAGGAGGGTTTATTGGGCGTTGAACACAGCACAGGAACTCTCAGGGCCTCAGGCCTGGCCTCCCCCCAGCCCAGCAGATCCAGCTCTCTCCTGTATCCAGGTGGGCTCTGCCTGCTTCCTCTTTCCAGCCCAGAGCCCCCCTGCTTCCCAGCCAGGTTGTGGATATCACTGGCCCCAAGCCCCGCCTCTGTCCATTGTCTTTTCTCCAGGTAAACAGCCCGGCAAACAGGGTCATCTGGGCCTCTTCTCATCTCTGGCCCCTTCTGGCTGGAACCGGTTGGTTAGGCCCCCGGGGCTCCTCTCTTCGCAGCCTATTGTTCTCCCACTGGCCAGAACCGGCTGCGACTCCTGAGCTGGCTTAGGTCAGCTGTTGCTGGGGTCTCCATTCTCCACGTCCGTGGCTGGGGTCCCCAGTCCCCTCGCCAGTCCCCTGTAACAACAAACTCCCTCTCCCATCACCTCGTTAAACCCGTAACACCCAGGGAAACTGAGTCCCACCCCCCTCTGCATGCAACCCCTAGGAAACCAAGAAAACTCCCCCATTGGCAACAAGGAAAACAGGAAACTCCCCTATGCCGTCACACCTTTTGCTTCCCTTATCAATTTTCTACAATGCCTAGTTTCTGATTTATACTCATTACTAGCAACTCCCCGCCTCCCTTCCCCTCTAACCTAGGTTGGCATTTTTTAACCGATATGGCCTTGTTCCTTGCATTTTGGGAATCTAGTAAAGTGTTCTTAAACAATTCCCAATGATCATTCACACATATCATTGTGGGGTGGGGGGAGGGGTATCGCTCTGTGTGTGTGTGTGTGTCCATACGGTATGTGGGGGGAGGAGCGTGTATATGTTGTGGGGAGGCTGTGCAGCACTCTGCACACACTGCCCCAGGTGTGGTGGCACCAGAGCTCAGTGCCAGCAGGGTTGTATATTTGCAGTAACCCCCACCACACTGGGCTGCCCAGCTGTGACTGGGGTGGAAGTGGGGCCATAGTTGGGGGGCCGGGTCAGAGAGCCCCACCCCCCCCTGCACTCACCATGAACCTGGTCCCAGCCCCTCACTCAGCCAGGCACCCTGTGAGGGGTGAGGGGGGCGACTCAGGAGCCTGGGGTCAGAGGTCACCAGCGCCATTGGCAGTTCGGCAGACCCAGGGGGTTCCTGGGAAGGGGTCAGCACCAGCCACAAGCCAGGGCAGGGCTGCAGCCCTCTCTGCTGGGCCAGAATCCGCCCAGGGCCGCCTGGGGCTGGCCAAAGACTGAACGGCAGCAGGGCCTGTATCCCAGCACTGGCACGAGATGTGGGGTGCTGTGGCGGGGCTGGGGGGTGCCGTGGAGGGGCTGGGGGTGCTGTGGCGGGGCTGGGGGGTGCCCGCGGCAGGCTGGGGGTGCTGTGGCGGGGCTGGGGGGTGCTGTGGAGGGGCTGGGGGTGCCGTGGCGGGGCTGGGGGGGTGCCGTGGTGGGGCTGGGGGCACCGCGGCAGGGCTGGGGGTGCCGTGGTGGGGCTGGGGGCACCACGGCAGGGCTGGGAGGTGCCGTGGCGGGGCTGGGGGTGCTGTGGCGGGGCTGGGGGTGTGCCGTGGTGGGGCCGGGGGCACCACGGCAGGGCTGGGGTGCCGTGGTGGGGCTGGGGGCACCGCGGCAGGGCTGGGAGGTGCCGCGGCGGGGCTGGGGGTGCCGTGGCGGGGCTGGAGGTGCCGCGGCGGGGCTGGGGGTGCCGCGGCGGGGCTGGGGGTGCTGTGGCGGGGCTGGGGGGGTGCCGTGGTGGGGCTGGGGGTGCCGTGGTGGGGCTGGGGGTGCCGCGGCGGGGCTGGGGGCACCGCGGCGGGGCTGGGGGTGCCGTGGCGGGGCTGGGGGTGCCGTGGCGGGGCCAGGGCCAAGGCCCGGCAGGGACCCCACTCAGTAGCGGTTGCCGTCCTGGCTGCTGCGCGGCCCCTGGCCCCCTGCCCGGCCTCTCTGGCTTTTCCCGTTTTCTGTGTTTTCTCCCCCTGTCCGTGTTGGCGTCCGGGCCTTAACGAGAAGCAGATGTGATTGCGGAGCCGGGCGGGGGAGGGGGCGCGGGGGAGAGGGGGGAGCAGGAGCTGGAGCTGCAGAAAAGCCCCTCGCAGGAGCTGGGGAACAAAGGGCCCAGGTGGCCCTGGGGGGCAGGGGGGCGCTGAGCCAGGCCAGGGCTGGGCAGGGGCAGGGGGGGCTGGGGGGAGGCAGGAAGTGGGGGCGGGCGGGGCTGACAGCTGGAGGGGCTGGCCCAGGCGCTGGAGGGGGAGGGCGGAGGGAGAGGCCGGTCCCAGCGAGGGAGCAGCCGGCTGGGACGGGACGGCTGAGCGGGACGGCCCGACGCCTTCGTGCCCAGCATGGCCACAGCGCGGCTCTGGGGCAGCTTCTGCTGCCTGCTGGCCGGGGTGGCCTGGGGCCGCCCACTACCCGCCCCGCTACAGCCTCTACACCGGGGGGGGCCGTGCCGCTGAGCCAGGGCCCGGCCCCCGCTGCCCAGGGGAGCCCGCAGGCCCAGCCGGGCGCCCGGGCCGCCAGCCGGCACAGGTAAGGGGCCGCGCCGGGGCGGGGGGCATCACTGGCAGAAGGGGGCCCGGGCTGGACCCACAGCCGAGAGCTGAGCCCGGGGCTGCCGTGGGCCGGGGGCCGCGGCCGCGCCCCTCTGGCCCAGGGGTCAGGGTCACTGAGGGGCCTGGGCCCGTGTCCCTGCTGGGCAGAGGTGAGGCATGGGGCATCTCACTGTGAGCCCTGGGGGTGCCGTGGTCCTGGCCCCGGGGGGCCCCGCTCGCTGGAGGCTGGGAGCTCTGTGACCTGGCGCGTGAGGGCGGCTGTGGGCACCGAGGGGCACCCTGGGGAACCCCATGTGGTGGCTGTGGGCACCGAGGGGCACCCTGGGGAACCCCATGTGGCCTTGGACAGGAGGTCCCAGCACGAGATCTGGGAGGCCACCTGGGGGCTCCCACCACCCATGGAGATGAGGAGAGTCCAGGGAGGTGCCTGGGCTGGAGGGGGCACCTTGGGGATCCACCCAGGGCAGGGGACCAGTCTCCCCCATGGCTATTTTTGCGGGGTTCGGCCCAGCTGCCGCAGGAGTCAGCCCTGACTGAGGGCGGCGCGTCTTGGGGCCAGGCCGCTTTGTGGGGAGTCTGTCTGCAGCCCCTGGGCACAGTTCTGCCTCAGGTGGGTCACGGCCCTGCTCTGTGCCTCAGTTTCCCTGGCACAGAATGGGGGGAGTGACACTGACTCGGGACATGCGCAGATTCCTGTGTGTGAGGCACATCGAGAGCCTCAGACCCGGGCGGGGGTAGGGAGGAGTTGGCGGTGTGGAGGGTTGGGAGTGGGGGGAGCCGGGGGCATGGAGAAGTGGGGGGCAGAGGGGTGAGGGTGGGAAGGGGAAGTGGAGAGGGGCGTGGGGGGAGGGAGGTGGGGGAGCAGGGGGGAGGGAGGAGTGGGGGGCAGAGGGTGAGGGGGAGGGAGAAGGGGGGATGGGGGAGGGAGGTGGTGGAGCAGGGGGGAGGGATAAGGGCAGAGGGGAGGGAGAGGGGGGTTGGGGGAGGGAGAAGGGGGCAGAGGTGAGGGAGCAGGGGGTTGGGGGGAGGGAGAAGGGGGCAGAGGGGAGGGCGAAGGGGGGGCAGAGGGGAGGGAGAGGGCAGTTGGGGGGAGGGAGAAGGGGGGCAGAGGGGAGGGCGGGGAGGGGCAGAGGGGCGGGAGATGGGGGCAGAGGGGAGGGCGGGGAGGGGCAGAGGGGCGGGAGAAGGGGGCAGAGGGGAGGGAGAGGGGGGTTGGGGGGAGGGAGAAGGGGGGCAGAGGGGAGGGTGGGGAGGGGCAGGGGGCGGGAGAAGGGGGGCAGAGGGGAGGGAGAGGGGGGTTGGGGGGAGGGAGAAGGGGGGCAGAGGGGAGGGAGCAGGGGGTTGGGGGAGGGAGAAGGGGGGCAGAGGGGAGGGTGGGGAGGGGCAGAGGGGCGGGAGAAGGGGGCTCACTGTGCTATTGCCCTGCAGCGGGTGTGTGTGCCCAGGTGCGTGGCAATACCCAGCAGTGGGGGTGTCCGGTGAGGTGGGGGGGGTTCCGGGGGGGTGGGGGATGGCCCACATGCGTGTGGGGGAGGCTCCGTGGGGGGCAGGGAGGGGGCTGTGGGTACAGGGCATGCTGGCCCGCGGCGGGGGCCCTTCGGGGCTGCAGTGCATTGCCTGGGGCGCTGGGGGGCCGGGAACAGCCCACAGGCCAGGCCGGCGGGCGAAGCGCTGAGTGAGCATGGCCTGGGCTGGCCCCACGCCAGCCCCGAACGAGGGGGCCCAGGGAGTGCGGCGCTGCAGCCAGCCGCAGTGTGCGCCCGGGGAGCGGGGCACTGGCAAGGGGGCGGACGAGGCTCTGTGGGGGGACTTTGTCAAGGGGGACAGGGTGGGCACTGTCGGGGTACAAGGGGGGCACGGGATGGGATGCAGTGTCCGGCGCTCCTATGGGTAGCCGTGGGGCAGGGAGCAGCTGGCTGGGCCCCCAGCAAAGCTGTGGAAGAGGGGGTGGGAGGGGCTTAGTGACCCACAGGGCATGGACAGGACCCCCTGGCCCCCCAGCCTGGCCAGGCCCCATGGCTCTGTCCGGCCCGTTGGGTGCCAGCGCCCTGCCGGAGGGGACTGGGCGGAGGGCAGCTCCACGCACCACCTGGGCCCATCTCGGCCCCACGGGCTGCTCTGGGGCAGGGACGTCCCCAGCCTGGCGACACCAGGACCCCCAGCGCAGGGGCCTGGCATTGCTCTGTGTGACGCCCCCTGGGGCCGGGCACCCCCGGTGGAGGAGTCCCAGCTGCCGGGGGCAGAGCCCCTCGGCCTAGGGCAGGCGGCGGGCGCGGCTCAGCCCCGCACTCGGGACAGGAAGGGAAGCGGCTCGTGTCCAAGAGCAGGAATTTGGGAGGGAGGTTGGGAGCCAGCCAGGCCGCCTGGAACACACAGGAGTGACAGCCGGGCCTGGGGGCGCAGACCCCCCCTGAGCCCCCCTGAACCCCCCGCCCCTGCAGCACAGCCCCCCAGCCCGGCCTGGGAGTGCAGACCCCCCCTGAGCCCCCCGCCCCTGCAGCACAGCCCCCCAGCCCGGCCTGGGAGCGCAGACCCCCCTGAGCCCCCCCGATCCCCCGCCCCCTGCAGCACAGTGCCCCAGCCCGGCCTCAGAGCGCAGACACCCCCCCCTCCGAACCTCCCCTTGAGCCCCCCATCCCTGCAGGAGAGCCCCCCAGCCCGGCCTGGGAGCGCAGACCCCCCTGAGCCCCCCATCCCTGCAGGAGAGCCCCCCAGCCCGGACTGGGAGCGCAGACCCCCCCCTGAGCCCCCTGTCCCTGCCAGCACAGCCCCCAGCCCGGCCTGGGAGCGCAGACCCCCCCTGAGCCCCCCTGAACTCCCCGCCCCTGCAGCACAGCCCCCCCAGCCCGGCCTGGGAGTGCAGACACCCCCTGAGCCCCCCCGCCCCTGCAGCACAGCCCCCCAGCCCGGCCTGGGAGCGCAGACCCCCCCCCCCGAGCCTCCCCTTGAGCGTCCTGCCCCTGCAGCTCAGCCCCCCAGCCCGGCCTGGGAGCGCAGACCCACCCCCGAACCCCTGTCCCTGCAGCTCAGCCCCCCCACCCGCCTGGGAGCGCAGACCCACCCCCTGAACCCCCTGTCCCTGCAGCTCAGCCCCCCAGCCCGGCCTGGGAGCACAGACCCCCCCTGAGGCCCCCGTCCCTGCAGCTCAGCCCCCCAGCCCGGCCTGGGAGCGCAGACCCCCCCTGAGGCCCCGTCCCTGCAGCTCAGCCCCCCAGCCTGGACTGGGAGTGCAGATCCCCCCTGAGCCCCCCCTCCCCCCCCCCGAGGCCCCCCTGTCCCTGACCCAGTCTGGGTCTGTGTTTGCTCAGCAGAAAGGCCCCCCTGCCAGGGACCTGCCAGCACCGGCTGTGGGGAGGGGAAGGGGTCTCCCCACAGCATGGGGGGGGGGGCTACACCCCCGGAGCTATGCAAGGGGTGGGCAGGGGCAGCCACGGACCATGGGGCGGCTCTGTGTCCCCCCACTCTTGCCCCAGCCCCCCAGCCCGGCAGTGATTAACCGGCCGGGCCGGGCTCAGGGCCGGGCTGTAGCTGGCTGGGCCTGGCTGGCCCCGGGAGCTCAGACCCCCGGCTGGGGCTGCAGGACACAGGGTAGTGCCTGGGGGGGAGCAGGGGAAGGGGCTCAGGGGAGACCCCGGGCTGGGTGCGGGGACCCAGCCCAGCGAACCCACAAGGGGATGGGCCGGCTGGGGCAGGGGTGTCCCTGAGCCAATAGGGTCTCGGCTGCACTGGGGGGTGCCCCATGGGAATTGCCCAAACGCCCCCTGGTGCCTGGGCTAGACCTGACCCAGCCCCCCAGCCAGTGGGGTCCCTGCTGTAATAGCCCCAGTGGGGCAGACAGTGCAGGGGGGGGCTGGCAGCCACCCCCCTGGCGATGACTCCAGGCTGGTGAGGCTGCGGGGGGGGGGGGGGCAGAATTGGCCTTTGCCCCAAGTTCCTGGGAGGTCTGGGGGGGGCACGGCACCTCCTGCCCCCCAAGCCACAAACTTGCCCCCCCCCCCCCGACTCACCCTGCTCATGACCCTGCTGGTTCCCCCCTGTGATCAAAGGGGCTGGCTGCTGCCGGGCACCGGACAGGGCAGAGATCAAAGGGGGGCGGCCTTTAATAGGCTCATTGTCCCGTTAGCAGTGAGCTGTGACCGGCGGTTTGGGGGGGGGCCGTGGGGGGGGCAGGGGATGCGCCTGGTGCCTGCTGGGCCTGACGCTTGCTCCTGCTGCAGGAACTGGTGCGCCTACGTGGTGACACGCACGGTGAGCTGCGTGGTGGAGGACGGCGCGGACACCTTCGTCAAACCCGACTACCAGCCCTGCGGGTGGGGGCAGCTCCAGTGCCCGCGCATTGTGACGTGAGTGTCGGGGCAAGGGGCCCGGGGGCTGCGGGTCGGGAGTGAGGGGCACCGGCAGGGTTGGGGGTCCCAGGTAGGGAGACCAGACAGCAAGTGTGAAAAATCGGGACAGGGGATGGGGGGGTACTAGCAGCCTATATAAGAAAAAGACCCAAAAATCGGGACTGTCCCTATAAAATCAGGACATCTGATCACCCTAGTCCCAGGGCTGGGCTAGCAGGGGCTGCGGGTCAGGAGTGAGGGGCACCGACAGGGCTGTGGGGGGCCCCAGGGCTCAGCTAGCAGGGGGCGGCGGGTCGGGAGTGAGGGGCACCGGCAGGGCTGAGGGGGCCCAGGGCTGGGCTAGCCAGGGCTGCGGGTCAGGAGTGAGGGGAACCGGCAGGGCTGGGGGGGCAGGGGCCCAGGGCTGGGCTAGCCGGGGCTGCGGGTCAGGAACCGTCAGGGCCTTGTGTGCGAAGCCCCCGCCCCTGGCTCTGTCCTGGCCAAGATACAGATGTTGTGGGCTGGGGCCTTGGGCTGCTCTGTGGGGCAGGGGGAGGGGGAGCCTCAAGGCACCTGGGCTGGGGGGGCAGGGAGCTGCCAGCGGACAGGGAAGCACAGTGACCTCTGAGTGCAGTGTGGGGCTGGCGGGAAATGGGAGGACTGACCCTGGAAAGGGAACGGAGGGGGTCGTGGGAGTGGGGGGGTGAAATCCCATGGGGGAGGGAGATCCTGGGGTGGGGGGTAGAAGGGTTAGGGTTGGGTGCCTGCAGAGCAGAGGTGTGGGGTTCGGTGCATTGCTGGGTTCTGGTGGGGGGTAGGGGGGGAGCTGGGGTCACGGTGTCCGTGGGGGGAACGGGGCCCTGGGGGGATAGCTGGGGTCACGGTGTCCGTAGGGGGAACGGGGCCGGGGGCGTGTGACGAAATAGGACTGTTGTTAATGTTTTCCCTGAGTACTGTGTGGGTGCCTCAGTTTCCCTATGCAGTGCTTGAGTATCTAGGTGGTGGGACAAGGGTGCATGATTGTTACAGAGCCCTAGGGCAGGGGCCTGGACACAGAGAATGGCTGACACTCTGTCTCCTGGCAACGGATGGCCCCAGCCCCTCCCCTGCAAAGGTGTGAGCTGAAGGTGTTGGAACAAAGGGATCAGGTGACCTCCTGGCCCAGGAAGGAGACAAAGGGGGAGGAGGGGCTGGACAGTTTCAGTTTGGAGCTGACTGGGGACATGGAGGGAGGCACAGACAGGGTCTGGCCTCCCTGGCCCCGTTTGGAGCTGTGGGGTAAAACGCAGGGAGCCCCAGGCTGGGGTCTAAGCTCCCTGCCCCCTGGAAGGGCCTGACTGAGGGGTCCTGGATGTACTGACAAGCTCTGGTTGGACTGTGTTCCGGGCATCGCTAATAAACCTTCTGTTCTACTGGCTGGCTGAGACTCCCAGTGAATCCGGGGAAGAGGGGTGCAAGGCCTGACTCCCCCACACTCCGTCACAGGGGGGAGCTGGGGTCACGGTGTCCATGTGGGGAACGGGGCATGATGGGGCGGGGGGGGCTGGAGTCATGGTGTCCGTGGGGGGAACGAGGCCCGGGGGATAGCTGGGGTCACGGTGTCCGTGGGGGGAACGGGGCCGGGGGGATAGCTGGGGTCACGGTGTCCGTGGGGGGAACGGGGCTGGGGAGGGAGCTGGGGTCACGGTGTCCGTGGGGGGAACGGGGCCGGGGGGATATCTGGGGTCACGGTGTCCATGGGGGGAACGAGGCCCGGGGGGGGGGGGAGCTGGGGTCACGGTATCCGTGGGGGGAACGGGGCCGGGGGGGGAGCTAGGGTCACGGTGTCCGTGGGGGGGAACGAGGCCCAGGGGGGCAGCTGGGGTCACTGTATCCATGGGGGGAACGGGGCCGGGGGGATAGCTGGGGTCACGGTGTCCGTGGGGAGAACGAGGCCGGGGGGATAGCTGGGGTCACGGTGTCCGTGGGGGGAACGGGGCCGGGGGGATAGCTGGGGTCACGGTGTCCGTGGGGGGAACGGGGCCAGGGGGATAGCTGGGGTCACGGTGTCCGTGGGGGGAACGGGGCCGGGGGGATAGCTGGGGTCACGGTGTCCGTGGGGAGAACGAGGCCCCAGGTAAAGGTAAAGGTGGGGGAGTAGCACTGTATATCAATGATGAGGTAGACTGTAAAGAAATAAGAAGTGATGGAATGGATAAGACAGAGTCTGTCTGGGCAAAAATCACATTGGGGAAGAAAACTACTAGAGCCTCCCCTGGGATAGTGCTTGGGGTGTGCTAGAGACCACCGGGATCTAATTTGGATATGGATAGAGACCTCTTTAATGTTTTTAAGGAAGTAAATACTAATGGGAACTGTCTGATCATGGGAGACTTCAACTTCCCAGATATAGATTGGAGAACAAGTGCTAGTAATAATAATAGGGCTCAGATTTTCCTAGATGTGATAGCTGATGAATTCCTTCATCAAGTAGTTGCTGAACCAACAAGGGGGGATGCCATTTTAGATTTGGTTTTGGTGAGTAGTGAGGACCTCATTGAAGAAATGGTTGTAGGGGACAACCTTGGCTCGAGTGATCATGAGCTAATTCAGTTCAAACTAAATGGAAGGATAAACAAAAATAAATCTGAGACTAGGGTTTTTGATTTCAAAAGGGCTAACTTTAATAAATTAAGGAAATTAGTTAGGGAAGTGGATTGGACTAAAGAATTTATGGACCTAAAGGCGGAGGAGGCCTGGGATTATTTCAAGTTAAAGTTGCAGAAGCTATCAGAAGCCTGTATCCCAAGAAAGGGGAAACAATTCATAGGCAGGGGTTTTAGACCAAGCTGGATGAGCAAGCATCTCAGAGAGGTGATTAAGAAAAAACAGAAAGCATACAAGGAGTGGAAGATGGGAGGGATCAGCAAAGAAACCTACCTTATTGAGGTCAGAGTATGTAGGGATAAAGTGAGACAGGCTAAAAGGCATGTAGAATTGGACCTTGCAAAGGGAATTAAAACCAATAGTAAAAAGTTTTATAGCCATATAAATAGGAAGAAAACAAAGAAAGAAGAAGTGGGACCGCTAAACACTGAGGATGGAGTGGAGGTTAAGGATAATCTAGACATGGCTCAATATCTAAACAAATACTTTGCCTCAGTCTTTAATGAGGCTAATGAGGAGCTTAGGAATAGTGGCAGCATGACAAATGGGAATAAGGATGTGGGAGTAGATATTACCATATCCGAGGTAGAAGCCAAACTTGAACAGCTTAATGAGAGTAAATCAGGCGGCCCAGATAATCTTCATCCAAGAATATTAAAGGAGCTGGCACATGAAATTGCAAGCCCATTAGCAAAAATGTTTAATGAATCTCTAAACTCAGGGGTTGTACCGTTTGACTGGAGAATAGCTAATATAGTTCCTATTTTTAAGAAAGGGAAAAAAAGTGACCCGGGTAACTACCTGCCTGTTAGTTTGACATCTGTAGTATGCAAGGTCTTGGAAAAAATTTTGAAGGAGAAAGTAGTTAAGGACCTTGAGGTCAATGGCAATTGGGACAAATTACAACATGGTTTTACAAAAGGTAGATCGTGCCAAACCAACTTGATCTCCTTCTTTGAGAAAGTAACAGTTTTTTTAGATAAAGGAAACTCAGTGGATCTAATCTACCTTGATTTCAGTAAGGCATTTGATACAGTACCACATGAGGAATTATCGGTTAAATTGGAAAAGATGGGGATCAATATGAAAACTGAGAGGTGGATAAGGAACTGGTTAAAGGGGAGACTACAGCGGGTCATACTGAAAGGTGAACTGTCAGGTTGGAGGGAGGTTACTAGTGGAGTTCCTCAAGGTTCAGTTTTGGGACCAATTTTATTTAATCTTTTTATTACTGACCTCGGCACCAAAAGTGGGAGTGTGCTAATAAAGTTTGCAGATGACACAAAGTTGGGAGGTATTGCCAATTCAGAAAAGGATCGGGATATCCTACAGGAAGATCTGGATAACCTTGTAAACTGGAGTAATAGTAACAGGATGAAATTTAATAGTGAGAAGTGTAAGGTTATGCATTTAGGGATTAATAACAAGAATTTTAGTTATAAGCTGGGGACGCATCAGTTGGAAGTAACGGAAGACGAGAAGGACCTCGGAGTCCTGGTTGATCACAGGATGACTATGTGTCACCAATGTGATGTGGCCGTGAAAAAAGCTAATGCGGTCTTGGGATGCATTAGGCGAGGTATTTCTAGTAGAGATAAGGAGGTGTTAGTACCGTTATACAAGGCATTGGTGAGACCTCATTTGGAATACTGTGTGCAGTTCTGGTCTCCCATGTTTAAGAAGGATGAATTCAAACTGGAACAGGTACAAAGAAGGGCCACTAGGATGATCCGAGGAATGGAAAACCTGTCGTATGAAAGGAGACTCAAGGAGCTTGGTTTGTTTACCTTAACCAAAAGAAGGCTGAGGGGAGATATGATTGCTCTCTTTAAATATATCAGAGGGATAAATACCAGGGAGGGAGAGGAATTATTTCAGCTCAGTACCAATGTGGACACAAGAACAAATGGATATAAACTGGCCATCAGGAAGTTTAGACTTGAAATTAGACGAAGGTTTCTAACCATCAGAGGAGTGAAGTTCTGGAACAGCCTTCCAAGGGAAGCAGTGGGGGGCAAAAGACCTAACTGGCTTCAAGATTAAGCTAGATAAGTTTATGGAGGGGATGGTTTGATGGGATAACATGATCTTAGTCAAAGGTCAATTAATTGCCATCAGTGGTAAATAGGACCAATGGTCAACGATGGGATGTTAGAAGTTACTACAGAGAACTTTTTCCTGGGTGTCTGGCTGGTGAGTCTTGCCCACATGCTCGGGGTTCAGCTGATCGCCATATTTGGGGTCGGGAAGGAATTTTCCTCCGGGGTAGATCGGCAGAGGCCCTGGAGGTTTTTCGCCTTCCTCTGCAGCATGGGGCACGGGTCACTTACCGGAGGATTCTCTGCATCTTGAAGTCTTTAAACCATGATTTGAGGACTTCAATAGCTGAGACATAGGTGAGAGGATTATTCCAGCAGTGGGTGGGTGAGATTCTGTGGCCTGCATTGTGCAGGAGGTCAGACTAGATGATCATAATGGTCCCTTCTGACCTTAAAGTCTATGAGTCTATGAGGCCCTGGGGGGATAGCTGGGGTCACGGTGTGTCAAGGAGTGTGGGGGAGTCAGCGCCTGTACCCCTTTTCCTGGGATTCACTGGAAGTCTCAGCCAGCCAGTAGAACAGAAGATTTATTAGAGATGCCAGGAACACAATCCAAACCGAGCTTGTCAGTACAAACAGGACGCCTCAGTCGGGCCCTTCCAGGGGGCAGGGAGCTTAGACCCCAGCCTGGGGCTCCCTGCATTTCACCCCACAGCTCCAAACGGGGCAGGGAGGCCAGACCCTGTCTGCCCTCTTCCCCAGCCCGGCTCCAAACTCCAACTCTCCAGCAGTTTCCCCGCCTGGCTCCAGGAGGTCACCTGACTCCTTTGTTCTCCAATCCTTTAGCTCTCACCTTGCAGGGGGGAAGGGCCCAGGCCATCCGTTGCCAGGAAACAGGGAGTCGGCCATTCTCTGTGTCCAGGCCCCTGCCCACACCTGCCCTCTAGGGCTCTGTAACAATCATGCACCCTTGTCCCACCACCTAGATACTCAAGCACTGCATAGGGGAAACCGAGGCACCCACACAGTACTCAGGGAAAACATTAACAACAGTCCTAGTTCGTCACATCTCTCCCTCCTTCGAGACTGAACTGAGCGGGGTCACTTTAGCCAGTGACCTGGGGAAGTTTGAACCCGGTTACACCAGGCCGTTACAGTTCGACGTGCTCCCTTAGCTCGGGTGTGCTTGATGGCACCCGCAGGCCGCATGTGGGAAGGTTTATGCGGCCCGTGCCCTTTTTCCATCCCAAAACCCCTGGGGTTCAAGCTGAGATAGGGTCTTCTCCCAGCGCTCCAGTCTGGAGGGCTGTAATTCGGGCTCTCGGTTAAGAGCCTCCCTCTTGATCTGGTCCCCTCTCTGACCACGTGTCTGTGTCACCAGCCGCTCGGCATCGGCCCCTTTTCCTGGATGCAGCCACATTGGGGCAGAGTGGTGACTATACCCCGTAAAACGCCACCCAAATAGATCCGGCTGCAGCTTCTTAAGGGCCTGCACCATGGCCAGGCATTCTCTCTCTATGGCCTGACTGTTCTGCCTCCAGGGCAGCAGCTCCTTGCTCAGATACCCGATGGGGTGTTGTGACGAACTAGGACTGTTGTTAAGGTTTCCCTGAGTACTGTGTGGGTGCCTCGGTTTCCCCTATGCAGTGCTTGAGTAGCTAGGTGGTGGGACAAGTGTGCATGAGTGTTACAGAGGGGCCTGGACACAGAGAAGGGCCGACACTCGGTCTCCTAGCAACAGATGGCCCGGCCCCTCCCCTGCAAAGGTGAGAGATGAAGGTGTTGGAACAAAGGGATCAGGCGACCTCCTGGCCCGGGAAGGAGACAAAGGGGGAGGAGGGGCTGGACAGTTTCAGTTTGGAGCTGGCCGGAGAAGAGGGGAGAGAGGCAGACAGGGTCTGGCCTCCCTGCCCCGTTTGGAGCTGTGGGGTGAAATGCAGGGAGCCCCCGGGCTGGGGTCTAAGCTCCCTGCCCCCCGGAAGGACCCGACTGAGGGGTCCTGGATGTACTGACAAGCTCTGGTTGGACTGTGTTCCTGGCATCTCTAATAAACCTTCTGTTCTACTGGCTGGCTGAGACTCCCAGTGAATCCGGGGAAGAGGGGTGCAGGGCCGGACTCCCCCACACTCCGTGACAGGTGTCTCTCCCCCTTAGCATGGGCCTGCATCAGCACCGCGCCCAGCCCTGTGTCTGAGGCTTCGGTGAACACTGTACAGGGCTTGGCCCGGTCTGGGTTTACTCGATCTATTGGGCCCTGGATTAGAGCCTCCTTCGGTGCACAGAGAGCCCTCTGGCCCTGCTCGGTCCAGACTGTCTCCTCTGGCTTCCCCTTCTTACATAGCTTAGTGATGGGGGCAGCTAGGGAGCTAAAGCGGGGTACAAACCTCCGGTAGTACCCCGCCATCCTGCTAAAGGCCTGGACCTTGTTCTGAGGAACAGGCCAAACTCTGATCGCCTCCACCTTGGCCAGCCCTGGGCTGTTGAATGACTGGATCACCTCTAAGGCCAGCATGTCCTTGGCCTCTCTCTCCAGGTTCTGGGCTCTTTTCCCAGTTACTCTGAATGGGGGACACCTGATGGGAGGATGGGCTCCCATCTCAGGGGAGAGATCCACCAGGGGGTCTTCCCCCTTCTCCTCCCAATCGTCCCTTAGCGGTTCTAGGGGTCCCCTTACTCTCCTCCCATACAGCAGCTCAAAAGGGAAACACCCTGGGGATACCTGGGGCACTTTCCCGTGCCACAAGTGGGGCAGGTACTTGTCCCAGTCCTGCAGATGCTGATTTATAAAAGTCCTCAGCATCAGCCTCACGGTCCCATGAAATTTCTCCCCCAGCCCATTGGACTGAGGGTGATACGCAGAGGCCCAGGTGGGCCAGACCCCACCTTTCTCCCACACGCCCCGGAGCAGGGCTGACAGGACATTGGATCCCTGGTCTGTAAGGACCTTGCTGGGGACCCCCACTCTGCTGAAGACGGTCAGCAGCGCGTCTGCCCCAGTGGAGGACAGAGTGTCACGGAGTGTGGGGGAGTCTGGCCCTGCACCCCTCTTCCCCGGATTCACTGGGAGTCTCAGCCAGCCAGTAGAACAGAAGGTTTATTAGAGATGCCAGGAACACAGTCCAAACAGAGCTTGTCAGTACAACCAGGACCCCTCAGCCGGGCCCTTCCGGGGGGCAGGGAGCTTAGACCCCAGCTCGGGGCTCCCTGCATTTCACCCCACAGCTCCAAACGGGGCAGGGAGGCCAGACCCTGTCTGCCTCTCTCCCCTCCTCTCCGGCCAGTTCCAAACTGAAAACTCTCCAGCCCCTCCTCCCCCTTTGTCTCCTTCCCGGGCCAGGAGGTCACCTGATCCCTTTGTTCCAACACCTTCATCTCTCACCTTTGCAGGGGAGGGGTCGGGCCATCTGTTGCCAGGAGACAGGGCCATTCTCTGTGTCCAGGCCTCTGCCCACCCCTGCCTTCTAGGGCTTTGTAACAATCATGCACCGTTGTCCCACCACCTAGCTACTCAAGCACTGCATAGGGGAAACCGAGGCACCCACACAGTACTCAGGGAAACCTTAACAACAGTCCTAGTTCGTCACACAGAGCCACCACCTCTGGGTAGTGGGTGGCGAAATCCATCACCACCAGGATGCATTTCTTCCCTGACCAGGTTGTCCTGCTGAGGGGGCCCACCCTATTCATAGCCACCTTCTGGAAAGGTTCCTCTATGATGGGCAGGGATCTCCAGGGAGCGTCTCCCTTACCACGGGCCAAGTACAATAGCCGGTGATGATACTTCTGGGGCCCCACCCGCTGCCTCCTGATTCCCCACCATTCTACTTCCCCTGGGGAAGCCCATTTCTGGTACCAGAATCCCTTCTCCCACAGGGATCTGTCCCTGCAGCCTTCCCCAAGGGGGTTTGCAGCACTGTGGCCAGCAAGCTCCCTCAACTTCTCCAAGGAGGGATCCTTCTGCAGCTCACTGGCCAGGCCTGGGGTCACCACCCCACTGAGCCCTGTCCTTGGTGGCTCCCTCCCTGCCGTGGAATCACTTCCCGGCAGCACCTCTGGACCAGGCAAGCCTGGTTGGCAGCCATCCTGCCCTGCCTGTGTGTCCCCCCACTCAGCTGGGGTCTCCGCTCCCCCCCGTGCTCAGCACTGCCCTGGGTGTCCCTGTGGGGCCAGGCAGTGAGCTCGCTGCTTCGGTCACAGCATCAGAGCCAGCATGAGCCCCCTCTCCATTGTGCAGGGGGGTGGGGCACATCTCTCTGTCCCACCCCGCCCTAGGGGTCTGGTTACAGGCAGGCAGGTAACCAGGGCCTGGCAGCTCCTCCCCCCTGCCAGCCAGGTCATTTGCATTTTCACTGACCATTTCCCTCTTAGCCAATTGGTTCCCTGAGTTCAAATTCAAATCCTCGGCTGTTACAGGGCCAGGGCCTGGATCCTGTCCCAAAGATACACAGTCACCCCCCAATAGCACCTCACCGCTGATATCCTGGAGAACCCCAACAACCAGCCAGCCTGACCCCTCCTGGGTCTGCACAGGGATCTGGGCCATAGGCAGGGTGAATGGGTCCGTCCCTGGGACCCTCACCCAGGTCACACAGCCCTTCAGCATCTGGTGGGGGTGCACCACCCGGGGCCTGACCATAGTTCTCTCTGTCCCGGGGTCTTGCCACCCCAAGAATGTCTCTCCATTGACCATCACCTTCCGCTCCCACTGGGGGTCCGCAGGGCCTGAGCCCAGGAGACTCCACGCAGACATATAGGTTGGGGCCAGGAGTGGAAGTCCGCTCACAGCACCCCCAGGGGAACCCTGTCACCGCAAAAATCCTTCTCTCTCCCAGGGCCAAGCCGCAGGCTCCTCCGCACACCACAGCCCCCAGGGGGACCCCATCATTGCACAGTCCTTCTCGCTGGTCACACACTCCCAGGGGCTAAGCGTAGCTCCTCCGCTCCCCGAAACCGCTCCTCTGTGAGCCTTCAGCACGCCTGGACCTCGTTAGCCCCCCTTCGTTCTACTGCTCCCCAGTTACCTACTGCAGGAAGCGCCTTCCACGGGGTGCAGTACATCCCACCGCTGCCACCAGTTGTCACGGAGTATGGGGGGTCAGCGCCTGCACCCCTCTTCCCCAGATTCACTGGGAGTCTCAGCCAGCCAGTAGAACAGAAGGTTTATTAGAGATGCCAGGAACACAATCCAAACCGAGCTTGTCAGTACAAACAGGACCCCTCAGTCGGGCCCTTCCGGGGGGCAGGGAGCTTAGACCCCAGCCTGGGGCTCCCTGCATTTCACCCCACAGCTCCAAACGGGGCAGGGAGGCCAGACCCTGTCTGCCCTCTTCCCCAGCCCGGCTCCAAACTCCAACTCTCCAGCAGTCTCCCCGCCTGGCTCCAGGAGGTCACCTGACTCCTTTGTTCTCCAACCCTTTAGCTCTCACCTTGCAGGGGGGAAGGGCCCAGGCCATCCATTGCCAGGAAACAGGGAGTCGGCCATTCTCTGTGTCCAGGCCCCTGCCCACACCTGCCCTCTAGGGCTCTGTAACAATCATGCACCCTTGTCCCACCACCTAGATACTCAAGCACTGCATAGGGGAAACCGAGGCACCCACACAGTACTCAGGGAAAACATTAACAACAGTCCTATTTTGTCACACGGTGTCCGTGGGGGGAACGGGGCCGGGGGGATAGCTGGGGTGACGGTGTCCGTGGGGGGAATGGGGCCTGGCGGCCTGGCATCGCCCCGCCCCTGGGGGCAGTGGGCAGAGCAGGGGACCCAGAGGCTGCAGCTGCAGATGGAGCCACTGGCCCCATCCGGCGTCCCAAGGGACGGTGCAGGGTGCCCCCTAGTGGGGAAGCCTGGGAACTCTTCCATAGACAGCAGCCCTGGCCCGGTCCCAGAGGTCCCAGAACCTGCTCTATTTCCATGGCTCTGTTTGCCCCTGTAACGAGGCTGGTTCTGGCGGGACCCAACTGAGAGTGCCAGGTCAGGACAAATCGCTTCAAGCAGGGCAGTTACAGCCCAGGGCTGGGGTTCTTCCACCTCTAAGGCACCAAACCAGCCAGACGGAGGAGACTTTGGTTTTACCCCACTGGCTAACCACAAGTCACACAAGCAATCCCCGTAGACACTCCAGTTTCCCAGTATCCCCACCAGTGCCACTCGCTATGGGGACGAATGGTCATGAAAACCAATGCCCCAGTAAAAGAAAAAGGTTCTCCCGATCCCAGTGTACCGAACCCCAGACCCAGGTCAATATACAGATCAGATCTTACCCACAAATCACGCTGATGCCAATCCTTTAGAATCTAAAATCTAAAGGTTTATTCATAAAAGGGAAAAGGTCTAGGTGAGAGCTAGAATTGGTTAAATGGAATCAATTCCATACAGCAATGGCAACGTTCTTGGTTCAGGGATATAATAAGCTGCAGGTTCAAATCCAGTCTCAGGAGAACATCCCCAGCTGGGATGGGTCCTTCAGTCCTTTGTTCAGAGCTTCAGTGTAGCAAAGTCCCTCCAGAGGTCAGAAGCAGGATTGAAGACAAGATGGAGATGAGGCAGCTGCCTTTTATAGTCTCTTCCAGGTGTAAGGACACCTCTTTGTCCTCACTGTGGAAAATTACAGCAAAATGGCGTCTGGGGTCACATGGGCAAGTCCCTGCATACCTTGCTGAGTCACCAGGTGTATCTGCCTTCTCTCAATGGGTCAGTTGTGTAGCTGATGGTCCTTAATGGGCCATCCAGCAGGCCTGGTCTGGGGTCTTCCCCAGAAGCACAGCCCAGGTTTGAAACACAGACCGTATAGAGCCAATATTCCTAACTTCAGCTACCAAACTGATACATATAAATGGCATAATCACAACCAGCCCAGCATAACCTGGTCTTAGACACCTCATTTGACCCCCTTTATATACGATTTGGGGCCACTACAGGACCTTGGTTGCCACAATGATCTATACAGTCCCAGTTATTGTCAATAACGTCACAGTCCCTACAGGGTCGGCCTATGGGAGGAGCCTTCCCATGGGCCAGGTCCCCCAGGGGTCTCCCCTTCCTCCAGGGTGAGCCCTGTGGCCTCACTAGGTGTGGGGCACCGTGTGACCACTGCTGGGGGCTGTGCCAGGCCTGGTGCCCACAGATCAACGAGGGTCAGGGTCAGGGAAGAGCCTGGAGAATGATCAGAGGGTTAGAAAACCTGGCTGCGAATGAGCGACCAGGAGACCCCGGTCAGCCCCCAGCGCCCCAGGAACCGGCAGCCGCAGCCAGGGCAGGGCTGCGTTAAACTCCCAACACACCGAGGGAAGGTTACAGAAGATTTGCCAGGGGGAGGGAACCGGTTCTGGGCTTGTGTCATTGAACGGAAACGGGTTAAAAGCAGCGTTTCCCAAGAGCTGCCCCGAGCAACGTTCAGCTGGGGACGTTCGAGACCCAGAGCCTCCGTTCCCCAGGGGCCAGGCCAGGCGGCCAGGTTTGACCAGAACACGGGGCCAAGAAGGGACTCGGGCGGCTCTGGTCAGACCAGGCCATTAAAAGTCCGGTTGGCGCGGGGCTGGCAGGCTCCCAACCCGGCTCCCTGCGTGGCTTCCTGGGAGCTGCCTGAGCTAAGTGCTGCCTGGAGCCTGCACGCCTCACCCCTCCCGCACCCCAAACCCCTGCCCCAGCCCTGAGCCCCCTCCCGCACCCCAACCCCCTGCCCCAGCCCAGAGCCCCCTCCCTCACCCCAACCCCCTGCCCCGAGCCCCCTCCTGCACCCCAACCTCCTGAGCCCCCTCCCGCACCCCAACTCCCTGCCCCAGCCCAGAGCCCCCTCCCTCACCCCAACCCCCTGCCCCGAGCCCCCTCCCGCACCCCAACCTCCTGAGCCCCCTTCCGCACCCCAACCCCCTGCCTCGATCCCCCTCCCTCACCCAACCCCCTGCCCCAGCCCTGAGCCCCTCCCACACCCCAACCCCCTGAGGCCCCTCCCGCACCCCAACCCCCTGCCCCAGCCCCGAGCCCCCTCCCTCACCCCAACCCCCTGCTCCAGCCCTGAGCCCCCTCCCTCACCCAACCCCCTGCCCCAGGCCCGAGCCCCCTCCCTCACCCCAACCCCCTGCCCCAGCCCCGAGCCCCCTCCCTCACCCCAACCCCCTGCCCCAGCCCCGAGCCCCCTCCCTCACCCCAACCCCCTGCCCCAGCCCTGAGCCCCCTCCCGCACCCCAACCCCCTGTGCCTCCTCCCTCACCCAACCCCCTGCCCCAGCCCTGAGCCCCCTCCCTCACCCAACCCCCTGCCCTGAGCCCCCTCCCTCACCCCAACCCCCTGCCCCAGCCCTGAGCCCCTCCTGCACCCCAACCCTCTGAGCCCCCTCCCACACCCAAACTCCCTCCCAGAGCCCGCACCCCTCCCACACCCAAACCCCCTTCTCCGAGGCCCCGTCCCACTCACTTCATTCCCCCTCCCTCCATCACTCGCTCTCCCTCACCCTCACTCAGGGTGTGGGCTCTGGGCTGGGTCCGAGGGATTTGCAGTGTGGGAGGGGGTTCCAGGCTGAGCCTGGGGCAGGGGGTTGGGGTTCAGGAGGGGTGTGGGAGGTGCCATGGGCAGGCCAGTTGGGGTGAAAGAGGGGGTGAGGGGTGCAGGCTCCTGATGGATGGTGCTTACCTTGGGCGGCTCTGCACGCTGCCCCTGCCTGCAGGCACCACCCCCACAGCTCCCATTGGCTGCAGTTCCCTGTTACCGGCCAATGGGAACTACGGAGTCAGTGCTCGGGGCAGGGGCAGCACACGGAGACCCCCTGGCCCCGCCTGTGCCTAGGAGCCGCTGCCGGACATGCCGGTCACTTCCAGGAGCAGCGTGTGGCCAGGGTAAGTAGGGCCCTGCCTTAGCCCCGCTGCACCGCCGGACGTTTAGCGGCCTAAAATCTCCTGGTTTGGCTTCAGTGGCCTCCAGGCCGAATAGAGGGGAATAATCACGTCCCTCGATCTGCTGGAAATGCCCCTACTTATACAGCCCAAGATGCCGTTAGCCTTCTTGGCAACAAGGGCACACTGCTGACTCATATTCATATCAATAAAGATACTGTCATGATAAATAATCATTAATAATACATAGTGTGCTTATAATAAGCACGTCATAAAAACCAATGTTCTATTTCCAAGAGCACGTTTCTAATTTATACTCAGATAAAGGAGAACATTAGGAGGGGGTTCGCGAGACTTGACATTTTAGTGAAAGGGGTTCACGGGTTGGTAACGTTTGGGAACCGCTGTCCTACATCAATACATCGACTACGCACGGCACGATTCTCCTTTGGCCTCCATTCTAAGTTATACAAACTACAAACAGAAAATCCTACAACTACACTACTAGCACAGGGCAGGGGCAGCGCCCCCTGGTGGGCAGCGCCGGGATCTCACCCGCCGGCAGCACAGGGCGGGGGTGTGACGGAGTAGAGAGCGAGATGGATCTGACCTGAGAGGCTGGCTGCATTGGGACAGGCTGCATCGGGAGTGGGAGACTTTACCTGGGGCTGTGACATGAGCCAGGACAGGGGTTGGGAGGTGACACCTTTGGCTGGGAGAATGGTAAAAGGCTAGGGGAGGGGCCCCGGGGGAGGGGAAGAGCCTGCTGGAGGTTTGGCTGGCTCTTGGTCAGTTTGGAGCTGGGTGGTGAAACGCAGGGAGCCCCAGAGCCGGGGTCTAAGCTCCCTGCCCCCCAGAAGGGCCCAGCTGAGGGGTCCTGGTCATACTTACAAGCTCGGTTTGGACTCTTTCCTGACAACCCTAATAAACCTTCTGTTCTACTGGCTGGCTGAGAGTCACACTGAATCCCGGGAAGAGGGGTGCAGGACCTGACTCCCCCACACTCCGTGACAGGGGGCAGCGCCCCCCAGTGGGCAGTGCCGGCGTCTCACCCGCTGGCAGCACAGGGCGGGGGCGGCGCCCCCCGGTGGGCAGTGCCGGCGTCTCACCCGCTGGCAGCACAGGGCGGGGGCGGCGCCCCCCGGTGGGCAGTGCCGGCGTCTCACCCGCTGGCAGCACAGGGCGGGGGCGGCGCCCCCCGGTGGGCAGTGCCGGCGTCTCACCCGCTAGCAGCACAGGGCGGGGGCGGCGCCCCCCGGTGGGCAGTGCCGGCGTCTCACCTGCTCTCCCTCTCCCTGCAGGTATCGCAGTTACCTGAGGCCCCGCTATAAGGTGGCCTATAAGAGCGTGTCGGACGTGGAGTGGAAGTGTTGCCACGGCTACGCGGGTGACGACTGCCTGGAGGGGCCAGCCCAGGGCCCCCCTTTCACCACCACCCGCCCGCGCCCCAAGCCCGGCCGCCCCACACTCTCCGGCTTCGGGAACCCCCTGAGCGGCCTGGGCGGAGAAGGTACTGACGGCTTGGGGACAGGGACGGGGGGGCAGGGAGAGGTGAGGTGGGGGGAGCTGGGCGGGGGGGTGAGGACCAGTGGGGGAAATGGGGGGCACTGGTTGGGGGCAGAGCTGTGGAGTGTCTCGGCTGCCCCTGCTCCCCAGCACCCCCCCTTTGCCCTCCAGACTGCGCTGGCCTCGAGCCCCGCTCCCAGCATGCCGTGCTCCCTCTTGCCTGACCGCCAGGCCCCATTGCATGCTGGGACCCCCCATCTCCATGGGACACAGCTGAGAGCGGCCGGTGGCCACCCGGGGCAACTGCACCCCAAAGGGAAAGGCATCGGCATCGGCCCAGCTCAGCCCATAGACTCATCTCAGCTGGGGCCATGGCCGGCTTGGGGGCCCCACTCACTGCGCTCTGCTCTGCAGGCCGGGGGGGGGGGGGGCGGGGGGAGCTGCCCGGGGCCCTGGCTGGCTGGGGGGCCCCACTCACTGCCCTCTGCTCGGCAGGCTGGGGGGTGGGGGCGGGGGGAGCTGCCCAGGGCCCTGGCTGGCTGGGGGCCCCGCTCACTGCCCTCTGCTCGGCAGGCTGGGGGGTGGGGGTGGGGGGAGCTGCCCGGGGCCCTGGCTGGCTGGGGGCCCCGCTCACTGCGTTCTGCTCGGCAGGCCGAGGGGGTGGGGGTGGGGGGAGCTGCCCGGGGCCCTGGCTGGCTGGGGGGCCCCACTCACTGCCCTGTGCTCGGCAGGCCGGGGGGGTGGGGGTGGGGGGAGCTGCCCGGGGCCCTGGCTGGCTGGGGGCCCCGCTCACTGCGCTCTGCTCGGCAGGCCGGGGGGCTGGGGGTGGGGGGAGCTGCCCGGGGCCCTGGCTGGCTGGGGGCCCCGCTCACTGCGTTCTGCTCGGCAGGCCGGGGGGGTGGGGGTGGGGGGAGCTGCCCGGGGCCCTGGCTGGCTGGGGGGCCCCACTCACTGCCCTGTGCTCGGCAGGCCGGGGGGGTGGGGGTGGGGGGAGCTGCCCGGGGCCCTGGCTGGCTGGGGGGCCCCACTCACTGCCCTGTGCTCGGCAGGCCGGGGGGGTGGGGGTGGGGGGAGCTGCCCGGGGCCCTGGCTGGCTGGGGGCCCCGCTCACTGCGCTCTGCTCGGCAGGCCGGGGGGGGGGGCCCTGGCTGGCTGGGGGCCCTGCTCACTGCCCTCTGCTCGGCAGGCTGGGGGGTGGGGGTGGGGGGAGCTGCCCAGGGCCCTGGCTGGCTGGGGGGCCCCACTCACTGCACTCTGCTCGGCAGGCCGGGGGGGTGGGGGGAGCTGCCCGGGGCCCTGGCTGGCTGGGGGGCCCCGCTCACTGCGCTCTGCTCGGCAGGCCGGGGGGGTGGGGGTGGGGGTGGGGGGAGCTGCCCAGGGCCCTGGCTGGCTGGGGGCCCCGCTCACTGCGCTCTGCTTGGCAGGCCGAGGGGGTGGGGGTGGGGGTGGGGGGAGCTGCCCGGGGCCCTGGCTGACTGGGGGCCCCGCTCACTGTGCTCTGCTCTGCAGGCCGAGGGGGTGGGGGTGGGGGGAGCTGCCCGGGGCCCTGGCTGGCTGGGGGGCCCCACTCACTGCCCTCTGCTCGGCAGGCTGGGGGGTGGGGGTGGGGGGAGCTGCCCGGGGCCCTGGCTGGCTGGGGGGCCCCACTCACTGCCCTCTGCTCGGCAGGCCGGGGGGGTGGGGGTGGTGGGAGCTGCCCGGGGCCCTGGCTGGCTGGGGGGCCCCACTCACTGCCCTGTGCTCGGCAGGCCGGGGGGGTGGGGGGAGCTGCCCGGGGCCCTGGCTGGCTGGGGGCCCCGCTCACTGCGCTCTGCTCGGCAGGCCGGGGGGGTGGGGGTGGGGGTGGGGGGAGCTGCCCAGGGCCCTGGCTGGCTGGGGGCCCCGCTCACTGCGCTCTGCTTGGCAGGCCGAGGGGGTGGGGGTGGGGGGAGCTGCCCGGGGCCCTGGCTGGCTGGGGGCCCCGCTCACTGTGCTCTGCTCTGCAGGCCGGGGGGGTGGGGGTGGGGGGAGCTGCCCGGGGCCCTGGCTGGCTGGGGGCCCCGCTCACTGCGCTCTGCTTGGCAGGCCGAGGGGGTGGGGGTGGGGGGAGCTGCCCGGGGCCCTGGCTGGCTGGGGGCCCCGCTCACTGTGCTCTGCTCTGCAGGCCGGGGGGGTGGGGGTGGGGGGAGCTGCCCGGGGCCCTGGCTGGCTGGGGGGCCCCACTCACTGCCCTCTGCTCGGCAGGCTGGGGGGTGGGGGTGGGGGGAGCTGCCCGGGGCCCTGGCTGGCTGGGGGGCCCCACTCACTGCCCTCTGCTCGGCAGGCCGGGGGGGTGGGGGTGGTGGGAGCTGCCCGGGGCCCTGGCTGGCTGGGGGCCCCGCTCACTGCGTTCTGCTTGGCAGGCCGAGGGGGTGGGGGTGGGGGGAGCTGCCCGGGGCCCTGGCTGGCTGGGGGCCCCGCTCACTGCGCTCTGCTCGGCAGGCCGGGGGGGTGGGGGTGGGGGGAGCTGCCCGGGGCCCTGGCTGGCTGGGGGCCCCACTCACTGCGCTCTGCTCGGCAGGCCGGGGGGATGCGGAGAAGGTGAAGCAGCTGGAGGAGAAGGTGCAGAGCCTGAGCAAGCAGCTGCAGGACCTGCAGGCCACCACGGAGAAGCTGGCGCAGGAGGGGCGCAAGGCAGGGGAGCTGGCGCTCGACGGGAAGCAGCCGGCTGACGCAGCCGCCCAGCCCGAGATGAAGGAGACCCTCAACGAGATCCAGAGGCATCTGCAGCGCCTGGACAACCGCATCTCCAGCCACGACGCCGAGCTGACCAACCTGAGCAACGGGCAGGGGCCGGGGGCCCCGCCGGGTGGGGCCCTGCTGCTGCAGGAGGTGGAGCGGCGGGTGCAGGAGTCCTGTGCCTCCTGCCTGGCGGGCAGTGAGGGCCTGCGGCGGCAGCAGGCCGAGGACCGCGAGCGCATGCGGGGCCTAGAGAAACTGATCAGCTCTGTGGACCAGCGCAACCGGGAGGCGGTGGAGAGCATCCAGCGGCACGTGAGCGGCCTGGCCGGAGCGCCTGCCCAAGGACTGCTGCTCCCCGCTGGACGAGCTGCGCGGCCGGGTGGCTGACCTGGAGCGGGGGGCTGGACCGAGTCTCTGGCTCCTTCACCATGCTCAACGCGCGGCTGGACCAGGAGCTGGCTGGTCTGGAGCCGGCAGGGGCGGGGCAGGGCGGGCGGATGCTGGCGGCCCGGCTGGTGGAGCTGGAGGGGCGTCTGAACGCCACCCAGCGCGGCCTGCAGGAGCACCCGCTGCCCGGCCACCTGGCGGGGGAGCTGGGCAGGAGGCTGAGCGGGGGCCGAGGGGGAGCTCGCCAACGTGGCCAGCCAGCTGAGCGGCTTCCAGGGCCACGTTCAGCGGGCCCTGGCCAACCTGAGCCACGCCGTGGAGACGCTGAAGGGCAGCGTGGCTCAGAGTGCAGCTGTGCTGACGGAGCTGCAGGGCCAGGGCGTGGGGTGCAGCCAGCCCTGCCCCACGCCCCATGCCCCCTCCCCGGGCAGCCACCTCCTCAGCGACCTGGCGCACCGGGTGCAGGAGAACCAAGCGCAGCTGCGCAGCCTGGGCTCCAGCCTGCAGCAGCTCAGCAGCTCCCGGGACGGGCTGGCCGGCTCCGTGCGGGCCCTGCAGGCCGAGGGGAAGACGCTGCGGGAGCTGCTGGGGGCGCACGGGGAGTCACTGGGGCGCCTGGCGGTGGAGATTGGCAGGCTGGAGAGCCGGCTGCTGGGTGCAGCGGGCAGCGCCACCGACCCTACCGCCAAGGAGCAGGCGCGGCTGGAGCAGCTGGAGGCTGACCTGAGGGCTCTGAGCGGCGCGGTGCGGGCCCAGGAGCGCGGCTGCAGCCAGGCCTGCGCTGCCCTGCAGGAGGAGGTGGGCCGGCTGCGCGGGGAGGTGGCAGGCTGCACCGGCGCTTGCCCGCTGCTGCCCAGGAAGCCGGAGCAGGGCCGGGAGCCCGTGGAGACCCCCAAGCCCCTGGACGGCTTCAGCGTCTTCGGCGGCACGTCGGCCGTGGACCTGAAGTCGCTGCAGGGCGAGCTCTCCGAGGTGATCCTGAGCTTCAGCTCCCTGAACGACACCCTGCGGGGGCTGCAGAGCACCGTGGACAAGCACCAGACCGACCTGCTGGAGCTGGGCTCCACCAAGGACCGCATCATCGCCGAGATCAACAAGGTGCAGGCCGAGGCCACGGAGCGGGCGGCCGAGGGCGAGGAGCGGCTGGAGGGGGTGACGCGCCGGCTGCAGCAGCTGGGCGGCTCACTGCGGGGCGAGGCCGGGGAGTGCCGGCGCGCGGCCGGCGGCCTGGAGCAGCGGCTGGCCAAGCTGGAGGGCGTCTGCGAGCGGCTGGACGGCGTCTCCGGCAGCCTGCGCGCGGTCAAGGAGGGGCTGAGCAGGCACGTGACGGGGCTGTGGGGCTGCCTGCAGGAGGTGAACGGGACCCTGCGCACCCACGGCGCCCTGCTCACCAAGCTGGACGCCCGCCTGGGCGCCGCCCACCCCCGCCTGGGCGCCCTCAACACCTCCCTGCTGCACCTGCAGGGCGCGGTGCACAACCTCACGCGCCAGGACCTGGCAGGTAGGGCCCCGGCGCCGCGGGCATGGGGGCAGGGCACTGGGGGGCAGGGCTCCAGGCACCACCAGGCATGGGGGGCAGGGCCCTGGGCCCCGCCGGGCATGGGGGGCAGGGCACTGGGGGGCAGGGCCCTGGGCTCAGTGGGCATGGGGGGCAGGGCACTGGGGGGCAGGGCCCTGGGCTCAGCGGGCATGGGGGCAGGGCACTGGGCATCACCGGGCATGGGGGCAGGGCACTGGGGGGGGGTCAAGCAATGAGGCACCATGGGGGGAGTTGGCCCAGCACAGGGATGACGACTGGCCCTCGGTGGGGACTGACCCAGGGCTGCGATCGTGTGGGGGGGGGGGGACTCTCAGGGGGGGGAGTGGGGGCTCCTACTGGCCCGGGGGGGGCAGCTCTGACTCTCTGGGTTCTGTTGCAGGACCCCCCGGCCCACCTGGACCCGAAGGCCCCATGGGAAGAGCGGGTCCCGCAGGGCCAGCAGGGCCCTCGGGCAAGGATGGAGAACAGGGCCCCATGGGACCCCCAGGTGAGGAGCAGCCCTGCCCCAGGGGGCTGGGTCCAGCGCAGGGCCATGGCACAAACTCAGCTGCTGCCCACGGCTGCCCCTCCCCACCCCCCGGGCCCCACGGCCTGTCACCCGCCTGCCCTGGCACCCCCCGCCTGGGTATTGGCCTCACACCCACCCGCGCCCCGGAGGGACCAGCCTGAGACAGGAGGAAACCCGGCCTGGCACCGCCGATTTCTGTGGGGGTGCCGGCGGAGGCCGTGCCCCACAGCAATGGGCCGAGCGCCTAGGGGGTCACGGACCCTGAGCCCAGCTCCCCCCTGCTCCACTACCCCCCCAGTGCACAGCCCCCCTCCACACTACCCCCCCACTGCACAGCTCCCCCAGCCTCGCTACCCCCCACTGCACAGCCCCACCTCCCCGCCCCCCCACTGCACAGCTCCCCCCTGCCCCGCTACCCCCCCAGTGCACAGCACCACCTCCCTGCCCCTCCACTGCACAGCTCCCCCAGCCTCGCTACCCCACCACTGCACAGCCCCACCTCCCCGCCCCCCCCACTGCACAGCTCCCCCCTGCCCCGCTACCCCCCCAGTGCACAGCCCCACCTCCCCGCCCCTCCACTGCACAGCTCCCCCAGCCTCGCTACCCCCCACTGCACAGCCCCACCTCCCCGCCCCCCCACTGCACAGCTCCCCCCTGCCCCGCTACCCCCCCAGTGCACAGCCCCACCTCCCCGCCCCTCCACTGCACAGCTCCCCCCTGCCCCGCTACCCCCCGTGCACAGTCCCCCTCCCCACTACCCCCCCACTGCACAGCTCCCCCAGCCTCGCTACCCCCCACTGCACAGCCCCACCTCCCCGCCCCCCCCACTGCACAGCTCCTCCCAGCCCCTCTACCCCCCCACTGCACAGCTCCCCTGCCCCACTACCCCCCACTGCACAGCCCCCCTCCCAGCCCCCCACCCCCCCACTGCACAGCCCCCCTCCCCACTACCCCCCACTGCACAGCTCCCCTGCCCCGCTACCCCCCCACTGCACAGCCCCCCTCCCAGCCCCCCACACTGCACAGCCCCCCTCCCCACTACCCCCACTGCACAGCTCCTCCCAGCCCCTCTACCGCCCCACTGCACAGCTCCACCTCCCCGCCCCCTGCACTGCACAGCCCCCCTCCCCGCTACCCCCCACTGCACAGCTCCTCCCAGCCCCTCTACCCGCCCACTGCACAGCCCCCTACCCCTACCCCCCCACTGCACAGCCCCCCTTCCAGCCCCCCCACTGCACAGCTCCTCCCAGCCCCTCTACCCCCCCTGCACAGCCCCCCTTCCCCGCTCCCCCCCCACGGCACAGCTCCCACCCCCCGTCCCTGTCAAGCCCCAGCACCCGGCCCTCACCTCTCCTCTCTTCTCTTTCAGGGTTCCCTGGTGAGCAAGGTGAGGCTGGCTGTGGGGAGGGCCGGGGGGCAGGGGATGGGGGACTCGCCCTGCGGCAGGGTCTGCCCTGCACCCCCCAGGAGCTGGCCCCGAGCATGGGCAGCGGGGCTCGGCCTCTTGGTGCTAGGACAGGGCCGGCCTGGCTTGGGGGGGGGCCGTGGGCTTCCCCAGTGCAGGGGGAGGGGGCAGTGGAGGAGCTGGGCACATTTTGGATGGGGCCCCGGGCACAGGGGCAGAGAGAGCCGGGGGTGTGATGAGAAGGGGGGGAGCCAGGGGTGTGGTGGGATGGGGGCCCCTGGGGGCGGGGGGAGATGGGGTGGGATGGGGGCCCCTGGGGGAGCTGGGGGGAGCACCAGAGCTGCCCCGGGGCAGGGAGGAGGCTGGGAATGGGGGGGGTCCTACGGGCACCATGCCGACCCCAGTCTCTCGGTGCCAGGCCCGGTGGGTGAGGCGGCCGTGGTGCCCCCGAGTCGCCTTCTCGGCCGCGCTGACGTCACGGCACGTGGAGCCCGGAACCATCCCCTTCGACAGGCTGCTGGTGAACGACGGGGACGCCTACGACCCCTACTCGGTGAGCAGCGCCCCACGGCCAGCCCGCCCACGGCGGGAGCTCCCCATAGCCAGCCCTCCCCCCCAGCCAGCCCTCCTCCACGCCCAGCCCCCCCACGCTGTACAGCCAGCCCTCCCCCCATGCCCCACGGCGGGAGCTCCCCATAGCCAGCCCTCCCCCCCCACACTCCACACTCAGCCCCATCCGCCCACACCCAGCCCTCCCCCCATGCCCCACGGCGGGAGCTCCCCATAGCCAGCCCTCCCCCACACCCCACGCCCAGCCGTCCCCCCCACACCCCACGGCGGGAGCTCCCCATAGCCAGCCCTCCCCCCCCCTCCACACCCAGCCCCTCCCCCCATGCCCACGGCCAGCCTCCACAGCGGGAGCGCCCCATAACCAACCTCACAGAGCACCCCCCACTGGACCTCCCCATAGCCAGCCCCGTCCCCAGCTGGTGGGGGGAAGGGGGCTAGAGGGCAGGGGGCTGATGCCCGGGGCTGCACTGGTTTGGGGCAGGAACTGGCGTCCTGCTCGTCCGCAGTGACTGTGTCCACGTCACCCCAGGCCAGGGTGCCTCCCCTCGGGCTCGGGGGGGGCAGGATTTAGGTTACTGGCAGAGCTGGGCTGGTGGGTGGGGAGCCCAGGGCTGGGGGTTCGGCTTCAGGGGCCTGGCTGAGCTGGGGGCACCCCAGGGCTGGCTAGCAGGGGCGGTAGGGTGGGAGTGAGGGGCCCGGCCGTCCTGGGTGTGGGGAGCTCAGGGCTGGGCTGGCCAGGGGCTGTGGGGTGGGATTGGGGGCACTGGTAGAGCTGTGTGGGGAGACCAGGCCTGGGGTAGCCGGGGCATATCACGTGCTCAGCCCCCTCCCCCACCCGGGCCCGAGGGGCAGCGCCCTGGGGCGATGGGACCCCTTGGGGGAGGCTCCTGCCCTGCTGACAGCTCCCCCCCAGGTATCTTCACCGTGCCCGTGTCCGGGCGCTACTTCGTCAGCGCGGTGCTGACCGGGCACCGGAACGAGAAGATCGAGGCCGTGCTGTCCCGCTCCAACCAGGGCATCGCCCGCAGCGACTCGGGCGGCTACCAGCCCGAGGGGCTGGAGAACAAGCCAGTGGCCGAGAACCAGCCCAGCCCCGGCTCCCTGGGCGTCTTCAACCTGCTGCTGCGGCTGGCGGCCGGCGAGACGCTGTGCGTGGACCTGGTGACGGGCCGGCTGGCCCACTCCTCCGACGAGCCGCTCACCGTCTTCAGCGGGGTGCTGCTGTACCCGGGCGAGGGGACGAGGCCGGCTAGCCCCTCCCGCTGTGATGCTGCCCCCGGGCACGGCCCTAGGGCTGCCAAGGCCAGGCCCCGTCGGAGCTGGGGGGCAGGGGATCCCCCGCTGCAGCTGGCCAGGCCTCTCTGGGGAGCTGCAGGAGACGTGGGGGGGAAAGGGAGCCCAGCCCTCCCACCCCCCCGGCGAGCAGGGCAGCCCTGCCCTGAATGAGCTGGGGGCTCCTGGCTGAGCGGACCCCCGGGTCCCTTGCTGCTCCCAGCTACCCCCCAGCTGCAGGGGCCCAGGGGCTCGTGGCCAGGGCTCCCCGGGGGCGGGGCCTCAGGCAGACGCGTCTCCTGCAGGCCGGCCGGCTGCTGCGGGGGGCTCCAGGGCCCCCTGGGGGATCCCCCTCCCCTGAAGCCAGGCCCCTCCCCACCACCTCCCCCGGCACCTCCCTGTTATTTATCATCCCGTCGCACCCATTCCTGCCCTGCTGCCGCCCTCGGGGGCACCCGCCTGCCACGCCCCTTCTGCGCTGCCCCTGCTCACAGCTCAGCCCCTCACCGCCCCGGGCAGAGACCCAGCCGCCCCCATGCCAGGGCCAGACAGCGCCCGTGGGGCACGCAGGACAGACGGCACCGGAGAGGAGCCCGCCCTGGGCCTGGCTGCCGGAGCCGTGGGGGGGAGGGGTCCCCGTGGAATGGCTCTGCGGGCGCTGGTGCCCTGCCCTGGCACAGGGCCAGCTCTGCCCAGGCATCTATTTCCTGTATTAATAAAGAAACGTCACCGTGTTTTGTACCCCGTGGCCCCGCTCATGCCGCAGCCTGGCTGCCCCCCGCGCCGTGGGCGGCTCCTCACCAGAGCAAGGCGCAGCCCCTGGGAGCGAGCTGCACGGCCAGCGCCCAGCCTGCCCTGAGCGCTGCAGCGGGGGCTCCCGGCGTGGGGTGAACCCCCCCACGGCTGCCCCTCAGTACTGCCGGGGCAGAGCCAGCTTGGGTCGCCCCCCCATGGACAGCGGGGGCTGGGGCAGGCGACCAGGAGCAGCCAGGGAGCGGGGCAGAGGCTGCAGGAAGCCGCCCTTGCAGGGGCTCCCCCCTGCCCCCGGGCAGCGCTGCAGAGACCAGGCCCAGGCCGCATGGAGTCACAGGGGCCCTGCAGAGACTTTATTGCCCACAGCCCGGGGGGGGGGGGGGGGGAGGCCGGGGGCAGCTCCCACAGCCGTCCCAGCTGGCCGGAGCGCCCGGCCTGGCAGCTCAGCGGCCACTGGGCCCTCCGCTCCCCGCAGCGGGGTCTGCCGTGCCCAGGAGGGGCCAGCCCAGGCCCCGTCCTCCCGCGGGCAGGGGGCACATGCCCAGCTCCGCAGCAGAGCGTCCCCCCCGGTCCTGGCGGTGCCGCTGGGCTGGGCCCCAGGGGGGTCAGAAATCCTCGTCCCAGCCCGAGAACTCCTCCTCGGCCGGCGTCCAGTCCACTGAGAAGCGCTTGAAGTTGGCGTAGGGCGGGCCCTGCGGAGAGAGGGTCTGGGTCACGGCCGCTGCTCCCTCCTGCCCCACACGGGTCCTCCCGCCCCGGGACACCCCCCGGCTCTGGCCCCAGCGGGGGGCAGCTCAGCCTGGACTGGGCCACCGTGGAGGGACCTCCCTGCCCGTGTTGCAGGGTCCCTGGCTGGCCTGCTTGAGGGAGGGGGAATGCCAGGGCGCCCCCCCATCCTGTGCAGCTCATGGGGGGGGGCACAGTGCAGCGTGGCATGCTGGGAGCTGCGGTGCCCTATGGCGGCCGAGCATGGCAGCCCCACCCCTAGTCCTGCTCCCAGGATTCAGCCAATCACCCCTCGACACTGGGGCGCCAAGCCCAGGCCTGCCCCCCACCCCCGCGGCCCCTCACCTGCTTCATCAGCGCCCGGGTGGGAGCATCAATCTGCCGCAGGGCCAGACGCTTCCACTTCACCGAGCCAAACCACCTGGCACAAGGACAGCGTCAGCAGCGCCGGCCACAGGGGGTCCCAGCCCCTCCAGCACCATCTCTCCCAGCTGGAGTGGGGACCCACAGCAGGGGACGGTGTGGGGGGCGGGGCCGGAGGGGGGCACGCTGGCTGTGGGGGGCGGGACTGGAGGGGGGCACGCTGGCTGTGGGGGGCGGGGCTGGAGGGGGGCACGCTGGCTGTGGGGGACAGGGCCGGAGGGGGGCACGCTGGCTGTGGGGGGCGGGGCCGGAGGGGGCACACTGGCTGTGGGGGGCGGGGCTGGAGGGGGGCACGCTGGCTGTGGGGGACAGGGCCGGAGGGGGGCATGCTGGCTGTGGGGGCCGGGGCCGGAGGGGGGCACGCTGGCTGTGGGGGGCGGGGCCGGAGGGGGCATGCTGGCTGTGGGGGGCGGGGCTGGAGGGGGGCAGTCTGGCTGTGGGGGGGCGGGGCCGGAGGGGGCACGCTGGCTGTGGGGGGTGGGGCCGGAGGGGGCACGCTGGCTGTGGGGGGCGGGGCCGGAGGGGGCATGCTGGCTGTGGGGGGCGGGGCTGGAGGGGGGCAGTCTGGCTGTGGGGGGGCGGGGCCGGAGGGGGCACGCTGGCTGTGGGGGCCGGGGCTGGAGGGGGGCACGCTGGCTGGGGGGGGCGGGGCTGGAGGGGGCATGCTGGCTGTGGGGGGCGGGACTGGAGGGGGGCAGGGCTGGAGGGGGGCACGCTGGCTGTGGGGGACAGGGCCGGACGGGGGCATGCTGGCTGTGGGGGGCGTGACTGGAGGGGGGCACTCTGGCTGTGGGGGGCGGGGCTGGAGGGGCGCAGGGCCGGAGGGGGCACGCTGGCTGTGGGGGCCGGGGCCAGAGGGGGGCACGCTGGCTGTGGGGGGCGGGGCCGGAGGGGGGCATGCTGGCTGTGGGGGGCGGGGCCGGAGGGGGGCACGCTGGCTGTGGGGGGGCGGGACTGGGGGGGCACTCTGGCTGTGGGGGGCGGGGCCGGAGGGGGGCACGCTGGCTGTGGGGGGCGGGGCCGGAGGGGGGCACGCTGGCTGTGGGGGGCGGGACTGGGGGGGCACGCTGGCTGTGGGGGGCAGGGCCGGAGGGAGCACGCTGGCTGTGGGGGGCGGGGCCGGAGGGGGGCACGCTGGCTGTGGGGGGCGGGACTGGGGGGGCACGCTGGCTGTGGGGGGCGGGGCTGGGGGGCACGCTGGCTGTGGGGGGCTCCCCGTCTCCTCTCCTACCTGTGTTTCCGGATGCCGCGGATGCCAGTGCTGGTGTTGCCCAAGCGCTGCCCTGGCCGGTGCCTGTGCAGGGAGCAGAGACCCAGCTCAGTGCGGCCCCACATCCCCCCTCCCCCGCAGCCCCCCAGCTGTGCCCCGGTCACGGCGCGGCTGCAGCAGGGGCCCCTGGGAGCCCTCGGCCCACAGCTCAGCAGGGAGGGCAGGGAGTCTCCAGCCCGGTGCCCCTCTGCCCCCCCCGCGGGTCAGGCCCTGGAGCCCACTACAGCCGGCCTCGTAGGCTGCCCCCCCGCGGCACGCGGCTGCGCCCGGCCCACGCACCGGCACAGCTTGGAGACCAGGGAGCAGGCGGCGTCGCTCACGTAGGCCGGGAACGAGAACACCCCGTCCAGGATCTTGCTGTAGATCTTCTGGGGCTCGGCGCTGTGGAACGGGGGCCTGGCAAGAGAGGGGGGCATCAACCCCTGGGGACGCCCTACTCTCTCCCCCTCCCCCTAGGACCCCCCTGGGGACCCCCCTACTCTCTCCCCCTCCCCCTACTCCCAGGACCCCCCTGGGGACCCCCTACTCTCTCCCCCTCCCCCCAGGACCTCCCTGGGGACCCCCCTACACTCCCCTTCCCCCTCCTCCCAGGACCCCCCTGGGGACCCCCTACACTCTCCCCCTCCCCCTAGGACCCCCCTGGGGACCCCCCTACTCTCTCCCCCTCCCCCTACTCCCAGGACCCCCCTGGGGACCCCCTACTCTCTCCCCCTCCCCCTACTCCCAGGACCCTCCTGGGGACCCCCTACTCTCTCCCCCTCCCCCTACTCCCAGGACCCCCCTGGGGACCCCCCTACACTCTCCCCCTCCCCCTACTCCCAGGACCCCCCTGGGGACCCCCCTACACTCTCCCCTTACCCCTCCTCCCAGGGCCCCCCTGGGGACCCCCCTACACTCTTCCCCTCCCCACGGACCGCTCCTGGGACCCCCTACTCCCTCCCCCTCTTGGCAGACCACTCCCGGGACCCCCCTACACTCTCCCCCTCCCCCACGGACTGGGCTGCTCCAGAGGAACACCCCCACCTCTGCCCACCCCCCTGTGATGAAATAGGACTGTTGTTAATGTTTTCCCTGAGTACTGTGTGGGTGCCTCAGTTTCCCTATGCAGTGCTTGAGTATCTAGGTGGTGGGACAAGGGTGCATGACTGTTACAGAGCCCTAGGGCAGGGGCCTGGACACAGAGAATGGCTGACACTCTGTCTCCTGGCAACGGATGGCCCCGGCCCCTCCCCTGCAAAGGTGGGAGCTGAAGGTGTTGGAACAAAGGGATCAGGTGACCTCCTGGCCCGGGAAGGAGACAAAGGGGGAGGAGGGGCTGGAGAGTTTTCAGTTTGGAACTGGCTGGAGAGGAGGGGAGAGAGGCAGACAGGGTCTGGCCTCCCTGCCCCGTTTGGAGCTCTGGGGTGAAATGCAGAGAGCCCCAGGCTGGGGTCTAAGCTCCCTGCCCCCCGGAAGGGCCCAGCTGAGGGGTCCTGGTTGTACTGACAAGCTCTGGTTGGACTGTGTTCCTGGCATCTCTAATAAACCTTCTGTTCTACTGGCTGGCTGAGCGTCACAGTGAATCCCAGGAAGAGGGGTGCAGGGCCTGACTCCCCCACACTCCGTGACACCCCCATGGGCCACTCATAGACACATAGACTTTAAGGTCAGAAGGGACCATTCTGATCATCTAGTCTGACCTCCTGCACAATGCAGGCCACAGAATCTCACCCACCCACTCCTGGAATAATCCTCTCACCTATGTCTCAGCTATTGAAGTCCTCAAATCATGGTTTAAAGACTTCAAGATGCAGAGAATCCTCCGGTAAGTGACCCGTGCCCCATGCTGCAGAGGAAGGCGAAAAACCTCCAGGGCCTCTGCCGATCTACCCCGGAGGAAAATTCCTTCCTGACCCCAAATATGGCGATCAGCTGAACCCCGAGCATGTGGGCAAGACTCACCAGCCAGACACCCAGGAAAAAGTTCTCTGTAGTAACTTCTAACATCCCATCGTTGACCATTGGTCCTATTTACCACTGATGGCAATGAATTGACCTTTGACTAACATCATGTTATCCCACTCGTAGGGACCCGAGCCTGCTACTCAGGTGGGGGCAGGTGGATTAACCCCTGTGGGGCACCTGAAGCTTTGGGGGGAAGGGGGTGACCCCCAGGGGGCACGACGGGGGTCCCAGGCTCCAGGTCTGACCCCCAGGGGGCATTCCAGGTGTCCCAGGCACAGGTGGGGCAGGGGCTGATCCCGGGGGCGCTGCGGACGTCCCAGGCACAGATGGAGGCAGGGGCTGATCCGGGGGGATACCAGGGGGGTCCCAGGCGGGGGCAGGGCGGCACTCGGGGTCCCTCACCGGCCCACCAGCATCTCGAAGATGAGGACGCCCATCATCCAGAAGTCGACGGCGAAGTCGTGGCCCTCATGACGCAGGATCTCAGGCGCCAGGTACTCGGGGGTGCCACAGAACGAGTAGGTCTTCTCCCCCCGCGTCAGCTCCTTGGCAAAGCCGAAATCCACCTGCCAACGGGCGGGCATGAGCCAGCAGAGCTCCCCCGCCGGGCCGGCCAGGCCTGGAGACCTGCGCTGGGGGTCGCCATGCCGGCTGGGTGGGGCAGCTCACTGACTCGGGGATTTCCCCCCTCAGCAGGGGGCTGGGCAGGGACCCCCGCTCAGGAGCAAGGCCTGGGAGCTGGGAGGGGGGCCAGGGGGTCTCTGCAGGAAGCTGGGGATCTCACCCGGGAGCTGACTGAGGAAGGGGGCCAGCCAGCCAGAGCGTGAACCCAGGGGGTCACTGCAGCTGGGCTGGAACCGTCAGTTCTCTGGGCCACCCGAGGGGCTGCCTGGGCCGTGAGACTAACAAACCCGCCTGGTTTCACAGCGCCGGGTGAGTGTCCCACAGATGCTGGGCGAGGGGCCCTGATCCCTGAGGAAAGGACACGTCTCCCCCAGGGTCTGTCCCAGCTGGACTCGCTGCCCGGAGCTCCCAGGGTGGGGCGGGGGGCTGCAGCCCCAGGGGCCCAGGCTAAGGAGGAGCTGAGGCTGTGTGGCTCAGCCTGGGGGAAGAGTGGGACCTGTAGGGGGTCTGGCCCACTGAAGGGCCCCTCCCAGACACTGTTCCCAGGCTGGGGCCGTAGCCTGGCCCTGTGGATCCCTGACAGAAGGTCTTTGCCTTCCCTGAATCCTGCTCCTCTTAGGCCACCCTTCTGTCCTGTGGCAGGGAGTTCCACAGGTTAGTGCCATGCACGAAGGGCACTTCCTTTGACCACAACTCCATCTGGCTCCTTTCCAATTCACCAGTCATCCCAGGCTCTGCTCTCAGGGAGATGGGGGGGGGAGGAATGGCATTACCCCCCGACTGCCCCACCATCACGTCTCCTCCTCATGCTCAGCAGCTGCAGTTCCGTTCCCCTATCCTGCCTCTTCTCTCCCTCCTGCCCAGCCTGGACTCCTCATCCTGCTCGCTGCCCTGGGACCAGGTGCCCAGCAGAGCCTGGCAAGGGCCCCACGGGGCTGGGCAGAGCTTGGGGACTGGTTTTGTTGTTCCAGGTGTGTAAGATAATCTCTCATTGAAAGGTGACACAGGGCCAGAAAGAGTAATTCACTCCCAGACTGACCTGCCCAGGGCCGGACTCTAAAGACTGGTTAGGAAGAGATGGAAATGAACAGGGCTGGGAAATGCAGCCGGCATTGTTAGAGCTAGAAGGGGAGCTGTTTGCTCAGGGCTTGGGATGTCAGCAACAAGTCTTGTCTGCGGCTTTGATTCAAAGCTCAGAAAAGGAGGATTAACACTTAGGAAGACACTGGAGTGAAATAGTATTATTGTCTCTATGGCTCTTTGAAGGGTGTGGTAACCTGTGTCTGAACTGTTAATGGGTAAATTACCCTGTGCTAATTGCCAGGATGTTTGGAAGAAGGACAGTTCAGCCTATTGTTTTCTCAGGCCAAAAGGCTGCTGGAAATGTATGAAAACCCTGGGACACGATCCTTCTTCATCTCAGATCTGCTTTGGGTTTCAAGAAGGGGAAACCCTGAGCCATAAGGATTGAGATCCCCAGTCACTGACTGGAGTCACCCTGAATATGGATGTTGGACTGTAACCTCTGGACTATTTCTAAAAGGACTTTTGGCAACTACAAACTCACCATCTCTGCTATGTATCCAGATCTCAAGAAATTGAACTCAAGTCTGTCTGTATATTGATCTTTCAACCAACTCTCCCTCTTTTCTTTTTTAATAAATGTTAGTTTAGTTAATAAGAATGGCTATAGCGTGTATTGTAAGATCTAAGTTATCATTTGACCTGGGTGTGGGGCTGATCCTTTGGGATCAGGAGAACCTTTTCTTTTATATGATGAAATAAGATTTTCAGAATTTATCATCATATCTGACGTGTGTCTGGATGGAGGCCTGAGGCTGGGCACTTCGAGGGAGCTGCGTTGTTTGGACTTCGGAGTAACCAGGGAGGTAAAACAGAGGCTGTTTTGGGCTGGCTGGTGAATCCAAGTATTGGACTATCCACCCGCGTTTGGGGTTCCTCAGCCCCGTTCTGTTTGCAGTTCACCCTGATTGAGGACCTCAGCGGGCTCCTACGGGCAGCACCGTCACACCCGGTCTGTGCACAGCCTGGCGCCTGTTTGCTGCTCCGGCCACCGCGCAGGGAGCCGAGGTTTCCACGGCCCTGGCACGGCCCCCCCAGCTCCCCCGGCAGGAGGGCACAGTGCAGGCGCCAGGGGCAGGAGGGCGTGGCTGGCCCAAGAGCCCTACCTCTGCTTTGGCAGCGTCCAGCCCTCCCTGGCACCCATGGGCTGGGAACGGGTCCTCCCTGTGCTCCGGGTCCTGCCCTACGCCCCACCAGAGTCTCCAGGAGGGGCCGGGCCCCAGGCCTCTCCCCAGTGCCAGGAATAACGGGGCAGACCCGGGCAGCTCCCCGCCTAGTGCCCCCTGGCTGCCCCAGGTACCAGTTTGATGTAGCCCTGCTGGTCCAGCATCAGGTTCTCGGGCTTGAGGTCCCGGTAGATGATCCCGTTGCCGTGCAGGTAGTCGAGTGCCTCCACCACACAGGCTGAGCAGAACACGGCCACCTCCTCCTCGAAGCAGCGCCTGGGGGGCACAACGGCTCAGTGCCCACCCGCCCGCCCTGTGCCCGCGGCCGGCCTGACCCCTTCCTATCCCCCAGCCGGCCCGCCCCGTCCCCGCCCGTCCCCAGCCGCCCCGCCACGGCTCCGCCCGCCCCCAGCCGCCCCCAGCCACCCCGCCACGGCCCCGCCTGCCCCCAGCCGCCCCGCCACGGCCCCGCCTGCCCCCAGCCACCCCCAGCCGCCCCGCCACGGCTCCGCCCATCCTCAGCCGCCCCGCCCCGTCCCCGCCCGTCCCCAGCCGCCCCGCCACAGCCCCGCCCACCCCCAGCCACCCCACCATGGCTCCGCCCACCCCCAGCCGCCCACAGCCACCCCGCCATGGTGCAGCCCACCCCCAGCCGCCCTGCCACAGCCCCGCCCGCCCACAGCCGCCCCGCCACGGCCTCACCCCCAGCCACCACAGCACCGCCCACCCCCAGCCGCCCTGCCACGGTCCCGCCCGCCCCCAGCCGCCCCACCACGGCCCTGCCTGTCCCCAGCCGCCCCGCCACAGCCCCGCCCCCAGCCGCCCCGCCACGGCTCCGCCCGCCCCCAGCCGCCCCGCCATGGTCCCGCCCACCCCCAGCCACCCCACCACGGCTCCGTCCACCCCAGCCACCCCGCCCCCAGCCGCCCCGCCACGGCCCCGCCCGCCCCCAGCTGCCCCAGCTCCGCCCGCCCCAGCCACCCCTCCCCCAGCCGCCCCGCCACGGCTCCGCCCACCCCAGCCACCCCTCCCCCAGCCGCCCCGCCACGGCCCCGCCCGTCCCCAGCCACCCCACCACGGCCCTGCCCGTCCCCAACCACCCCACCACGGCCCCACCCCCAGCCGCCCCGCCACGGCTCCGCCCGTCCCCAGCCGCCCCACCACAGCCCCGCCCACCCCCAGCCACCCTGCCACGGCTCTGCCGTCCGCCCCCAGCCGCCCCGCCAAGGCCCAGCCCGCCCCCAGCCGCCCCACCACGGCCCTGCCCATCCCCAGCCGCCCCGCCATGGCCTCGCCCCCAGCCGCCACGGCTCCGCCCGCCCCCAGCCGCCCCGCAACAGTCCCGCCCGCCCCCAGCCGCCCCATCACGGCCCTGCCCATCCCCAGATGCCCCGCCACGGCCTCGCCCCCAGCCGCCACGGCTCCGCCCGCCCCCAGCCGCCCCGCAGCAGTCCCGCCCGCCCCCAGCCACCCCACCACGGCTCCGTCCACCCCAGCCACCCCTCCCCCAGCCGCCCCACCACGGCTCCACCCGCCCCCAGCCACCCCGCCACGGCCCCCCCGTCAACATGACCCCCCAACCTCCAGCAACCCTGCCATGGTCCCGCATGCGCCACCTGCCAGCCCGCATCGGCCCCACCCGCCCCCAGCCGCCCCACCACGGTCCCACCCGCGCCACCAGCCAGCCTGCCACATGGCAACCCTGCCTGTGCCACCTGTCAACATGACCCCCCACCCTCCAGCAACCCCGCCACGGGCCCACCTGCCCCCAGCAACAGTGCCACAGGAACTGCCCGCGCCGCCTGCCAGCCCGCCATGGCCCCGCCCACCATACACCCGCACCGGCCCACGTCTGCCAGTCACACCCCCGCTGCCGCCAGCGTGCCTGCTCCGTCGGCCAGCCCCCGCCGGCGCCACCCCCCACACTGAGTGCCCCAGCGCCGTACACCTCACGCAGCTTGGCCCACAGCTCGCCCCCCTGGCAGAACTCCAGCAGCATGTAGACGTACTGGCTGTCCCTGAAGGTGCCAAAGAGCCTAGGGGAGAGGGCAAGAAGGGGTTAAATTGGAGCCTCCGACCCCCTCCCCGCCACAGCATCCCTGCCAGTGCCCCCACTCCCAGGGGCATCCCCCCCAGCAACCCCCCCAGTGCCCCCACTCCCGGGGGCAACCCCCCAGCGCCCCCCCCAGCAACCGCACCAGTGCCCCCCACTCTCAGGGACAGCCCCCCCAGCAACCCCACCAGTGCCCCCCACTCTCAGGGACAGCCCCCCCAGCAACCCCACCAGTGCCCCCCCACTCCCAGGGACAGCCCCCCCCAGCAACCCCCCCAGTGCCCCCACTCCCGGGGGCAACCCTCCAGCGCCCCCCCCAGCAACCGCACCAGTGCCCCCCACTCTCAGGGACAGCCCCCCCAGCAACCCCACCAGTGCCCCCCACTCTCAGGGACAGCCCCCCCAGCAACCCCACCAGTGCCCCCCCACTCCCAGGGACAGCCCCCCCCAGCAACCCCCCCAGTGCCCCCACTCCCGGGGGCAACCCTCCAGCGCCCCCCCCAGCAACCGCACCAGTGCCCCCCCCAGCAACCGCACCAGTGCCCCCCACTCTCAGGGACAGCCCCCCCAGCAACCCCACCAGTGCCCCCCACTCTCAGGGACAGCCCCCCCAGCAACCCCACCAGTGCCCCCCCACTCCCAGGGACAGCCCCCCCCAGCAACCCCCCCAGTGCCCCCACTCCCGGGGGCAACCCTCCAGCGCCCCCCCCAGCAACCGCACCAGTGCCCCCCCCAGCAACCCCACCAGTGCCCCCCACTCTCAGGGACAGCCCCCCTGAGCAACCCCACCAGTGCCCCCCACTCCCAGGGACAGCCCCCCCAGCAACCCCACCAGTGCCCCCCACTCTCAGGGACAGCCCCCCTGAGCAACCCCACCAGTGCCCCCGACTCCCAGGGACAGCCCCCTGCAGGAACCCCACCAGTGCCCCCCCACTCCCAGGGACAGCCCCCCCCCCAGCAACCCCCCCAGTGCCCCCACTCCCAGGGGCAACCCCCCCAGCACCCCCCCCAGCAACCGCACAAGTGCCCCCCACTCTGCCAGTGCCCCCCACTCCCAGGGACAGCCCCCAGCAACCGCACCAGTGACCCCCACTCCCAGGGACAGCCCCCCCTGGAACCCCACCAGTGCCCCCACTCTGCCAGTGCCCCCCAGCAACCCCACCAGTGCCCCCCACTCCCGGGGGCAGCCCCCCTGAGCAACCCCACCAGTGCTGCTCCCCCCGGGGGCGTCACTGTGCTTGCTGCCCCCCTGGGACGTGCCCAGCTCCGGCAGCCCGGCCCCCCTGTGCTTTGCCCCCAGCCCCAGGAGGCTCCTACCCCACGACGAAGGGGCAGCGGCTCCGCTCCAGCACCCGCTTCTCCGTGCGCACGTGCTCCTGCTGCCGCTTCCGCACCACGTGGTCCTTGCGGATCCGCTTGAGGGCAAAGAGCTGCCCCCCACCGCGCACCTGGGGCAAGCAGGGCGTCAGGGGGGCAGGCAGGGGGGGCTTGCCCCCAGGCTGGGCAGGGCAGGCTGGTGGGGTGAGGGCTCAGCCCCCCCCGCAGCTCTGCCCCCCAGGACTGGCGCTTGGCGGGGGGGGCCGCTTGGTCTCACCAGCTCCACTCTGCCAAAGCCGCCGGTGCCCAGGACCACGGGGAGGCCCTGGTGCTGCCCGTCCTCGTAGCGCACGGCCCCCAGGTCCTGGAGCCGCAGCGGGGCCGGGGCGGTCTCGGGGCCCGGGGCGCTGTGGGGGAGCGACCCACGGTGAGAGGCCAGACACACGGACGGACCCCACCCCAGCCTGGCCCAGCAGGTCCTGCTCACCCCCCCAACCCCTCAGCCCCGGGGGCCCTGTCCCAGGGACTGGGGAGAGACCCCGCCTGCCTGCCCCCGGGCAAAGGGCACTAGGGCCCCATGAGAAATGGAACCAGCCCCCAGTCGGGCCACAGCTCCTGCCTGCCCAGCCGCGGGGAATGGCAGCTGGGGGGTCTCTGGGAGCTTGAGCTCCTCCCCCCTACAGCTGTGACCCCCCCTAGCCCCTGCCTCCCCACCCACGGCTGTGATCCTCCACAGCCTCCCCCCATGACTGACCCCCCAGCCCCTACCACCACCCCCACAGTTGTAACCCCCCCAAGTCCCTGCTTCCCCCCTACAGCTGTGACCCCAACCCGCCCCACACGCTCAGCTGAGGCTCTGAGTCACCGACTCCTTCCCTCCCATCAAGGGGAAACGGCTCAAGGGAATCTAGGATTCTTGGCTTTCTGCCCTGTGAAAAGTGTCCCCCCTTGTTCTCAGGGGGCCTGAGGCCACGGGCCCACACTTCATAGCATCACAGAATCTCAGGGTTGGAAGGGACTTGGATTACATTTAAATTAAATTCAATTAAAATTAAATTCTGGATTAAATTTAGAAGTGTGAGCAACAAGGGTAATGTCGTGGTGGGAGTCTGCTACAGACCACCAGACCAGGGGGATGAGGTGGACGAGGCTTTCTTCCAGCAACTAACAGAAGTTACTAGATCACAGGCCCTGGTTCTCATGGGTGACTTTAATCACCCCGATATCTGCTGGGAGAGCAATACAGCGGTCCACAGACAATCCAGGAAGTTTTTGGAAAGTGTAGGGGACAATTTCCTGGTGCAAGTGCTGGAGGAACCAACTAGGGGAAAAGCTCTTCTTGACCTGCTGCTCACAAACAGGGAGGAAATAGTAGAGGAAGCAATAGTGGATGGGAACCTGGGAGGCAGTGACCATGAGATGGTAGAGTTCAGGATCCTGACACAAGGAAGAAAGGAGAGCAGTAGAACAGAGACCCTGGACTTCAGAAAAGCAGACTTTGACTCCCTCAGGGAACTGATGGGCAAGGTCCCCTGGGAGAATAACATGAGGGGGAAAGGAGTCGAGGAAAGCTGGCTGTATTTTAAAGACTCCTTATTGAGGTTGCAGGAACAAACCATCCCGAGGTGTAGAAAGAAAAGTAAATATGGCAGGCGACCAGCTTGGCTTAACAGTGAAATCCTTGCTCGTCTTAAACACAAAAAAGCAGCTTACAAGAAGTGGAAGATTGGACAAATGACCAGGGAGGAGTATAAAAGTATTGTTCAGGCATGCAGGAGTGAAATTAGGAAGGCCAAATCACACTTGGAGTTGCAGCTAGCCGGAGATGTTAGGAGTAACAAGAAGGGTTTCTTCAGGTATGTGAGCAACAAGAAGAAAGTCAAGGAAAGTGTGGGCCCCTTGCTGAATGAGGGAGGGAACCTAGTGACAGAGGATGTGGAGAAAGCTAGTGTACTCAATGCTTTTTTTGCCTCTGTCTTCACAGACAAGGTCAGCTCCCAGGCGGCTGCACTCCGCAGCACGGTATGGGGAGGAGGTGACCAGCCCTCTGTGGAGAAAGAACTAGTTCGGGACTATTTAGAAAAGCTGGACGAACACAAGTCCATGGGGCCGGATGCACTGCATCCGAGGGTGCTAAAGGAGTTGGCCGATGTGATTGCAGAGCCATTGGCCATTATCTTTAACAAATCATGGCAATCGGGGGAGGTCCCGGATGACTGGAAAAAAGCTAATGTAGTGCCCATCTTTAAAAAAGGGAAGAAGGAAGATCCTGGGAACTACACGCCAGTCAGTCTCACCTCAGTCCCTGGAAAAATCATGGAACAGGTCCTCAAGGAATCAATTCTGAACCACTTAAAGGAGGGGAAAGTGATCAGGAACAGTCAGCATGGATTCACCAAGGGCAAGTCATGCCTGACTAACCTAACTGCCTTCTATGATGAGATAACTGGCTCTGTGGATGAGGGGAAAGCAGTGGATGTGCTATTTCTTGACTTTAGCAAAGCTTTTGATACAGTCTCCCACAGTGTTCTTGCCAGCAAGTTAAGGAAGTATGGGCTGGATGAATGCACGGTAAGGTGGATAGAAAACTGGCTAGATGGTCGTGCTCAACGGGTAGTGATCAATGGCTCCATGTCTAGTTGGCAGCCGGTATCAAGCGGAGTGCCCCAAGGGTCGGTGCTGGGGCCGGTTTTGTTCAGTATCTTCATTAACGATCTGGAGGATGGTGTGGACTGCACCCTTAGCAAGTTTGCAGATGACACTAAACTGGGAGGAGTGGTTGATATGCTGGAGGGTAGGGACAGGATACAGAGGGACCTAGACAAATTAGAGGATTGGGCCAAAAGAAATCTGATGAGGTTCAACAAGGACAAGTGCAGAGTCCTGCACTTAGGACGGAAGAATCCCATGCACTGCTGGCAATCCTCCTACTAATACAGCCTAAAATGCTGTTAGCCTTCTTGGCAACAAGGGCACACTGCTGACTCGTATCCAGCTTCTTGTCCACTGTAATCCCCAGGTCCTTTTCTGCAGAACTGCTGCTTAGCCCGTCCGTCCCCAGCCTGAAGCAGTGCATGGGATTCTTCCGTCCTAAGTGCAGGACTCAGCACTTGTCCTTGTTGAACCTCATCAGATTTCTTTTGGCCCAATCCTCTAATTTGTCTAGGTCCCTCTGTATCCTATCCCTACCCTCCAGCGTATCTTGGGCACAACAGGGCCCCCATTTTGCAGGGGTTTGTCTGGGCAGGAGCCGGGGGGCGGGGGTGAGAACAAGGTGTGGGTTGGGAGTGTAGGAAGGGAGGACGTGGGGGGCAGCAGAATGGGGGTGCAGGGGGAAGGCAGGACAGCCATAGGGGGCTGGGGCAGGTAAGGGCCCCCCAAGCAGACATTGGGGGTATCTAAGAACCAGGCGGAGTCCATAGGCCACTGGGTCTGACTTACACGTGGAAGCTCTTGGGGCAAGATCCCAAAGGCAGCCAGCTCCCTTCCCAGTCCCTTGCCCCCCTGGACTGTGTGGGCCCCTCCACCCCAGCTAGCCCTTCCTTTATCTCCAAACCCCTCCCTGCGCCGCCTCCCTGAGCCCCCCATTGGCAGCACCCCCAAACTGCCCTGTGGCAGGCACAGCTTCTCACCCCAGCCCCCGCCTCACTGCCCCTCCCCTGGGGGAGCCTCCCGGAGGGTTCCGGCTGGCTTGCTTCCCCATTCCTGCCCCAGGGGGGCAGCTACTGCCCCAAGCTGCCCCAGCGCTGCCAGGCCGGCCTGATCCCCTTCCACAGCTGAGCCAGTCCTGGGACAGCCCCACCTTTCATGGGCAGGGCCCGGGTGCCATAGCCGGGGGCAGCGGATTTGTCAGAAGACACCTGTGCCTCGCACTGTGTTGGAACAGAAACAAAGGACACACCTGAGTGCCTGCTGGGAGGGGCAGGGGATCAGGGCTGGGCAGAGCTGGGGAGGGGGGGATCGGGGATGGGAGGAGAGGAGGGGAGAGTGCACTATGGAAAACGGTAAATGGGGATGGGTCAGAGGACAGGATCAGAATTCAAAATGACCTTGACAAATTGGAGAATTGGTCTGAAATCAGCCCGATGAACGTCACTATAGAGCAGTGCAAAGAACTGCACGTAGGAATCACAGCATCAGAGGACTGGAAGGGACCTGGAGCCGTCAGCTCGTCCCGTCCCCTCAGGAAGGAGCAATCCACCACACAGCTACGGGACGGGGACTAACTGCTGAACAGGATCTGGGGGTGGGTCACAAATTGAACCCGGGTGAACAATGTGACGCGGTTGTGAGAAAGGCTAAAATCTCATTCTGGGTGTAGGAACAGGAGTGTGGTGTGTCAGACCCGGGAGGTCACTGTCCCGCTGGGCTCGGCCTGGGGAGCCCTCAGCGCGAGTCCAGTTCCAGGGGCCACAAGTCAGGAGAAACGGGATAAATTGGAGAGTCCGGAGGAGAGCAACTAACACGATAAAAGTGTGCCATGCCGCTCCATATTCTTTATGAACATACACCTATGAGCTGACTGTGACCGAACTGAGATGTACGTTATGCAAGATGGCTCCCGTGAGATCTCGTCTGGAAGGTTCTGACTTACTGAATGTGATTATCCAAGGTGTGTGCCTGGACCAGTTCTGTATCTGACGTGAGGAATCGTGACTGTATCTGTATTTCAACTATGCTACTCTGGGTGACACCCACTGCTAACACCTCAGGTACAACAATGGAAAAGCCAGACCAGGCGGATGGCCCATCAGCGAGGACAATGGACTGTGAAAACTTGGCCTTCCTGTGGACCCTCCATAGGGCCCCTGACTCATGGACACTGTGATCCTACAGAGTCAGGTGGTCTTGTCACCTGATACGAAACATTACCTGGGACTTCTGGTAACTTTCCACTGGAAGGGGGGGGTCAAGTTTGGGAAACAAAGGATTCCCGCCTTATGTAAATCCTATTGAAGGGTGGGGAGGAAGGCAAACAAGACTCCTCCTCACCATGGCCTGCCTGGGCAGGAGCCGGGGGAGGACAAGGTGGGGGTCAGGAGTGTGGGCAGGGGGAGTCCAGACTGAGACAGGGGCCGGTCTCAAAAGGACTCTCACTGGAACGCTGAACCACAGAAACTTTGCAACCTGCCTGCAACAATATCTTGGGGAGAAACACTATTTGTAACCAAGTTCTTTAGTGAAACTAGCTTAGTCTGCGTGTTTGATTTCCTTTGCGTAGGAATCTGCTTTGTCCTGTTTCTTACCCCTTTTCCCACTTAACAGCTGCCTTTGATAGTTCATAACATTTGTTTGGTTTATTATTAAACCCAGTTTCTGTCATTTCTAACCGGGGGGAGACGTGTGCACACGTCTCTCCACACTGAGGGAGGAGCGCACTGAATAAAACCTTTGGGTTTGTACCCCTTAAAAGGAGCGAGCACCAGAGTGTTGGGGCAAGTCCCTTTAGCGGAGTCTTCCCAGAGCTGATCTGCAGCTGGGGTGGCCCTGCCAGTGGGTGGGCTGCTGTGATGGAGTAGAGAGCGAGATGGATCTGACCTGAGAGGCTGGCTGCATTGGGAAAGGCTGCATCGGGAATGCGAGACTTTACCTGAGGCTGTAACATGAGCCAGGACGGGGGTTGGGAGGTGACACCTTTGGCTGGGAGAATGGACAGGCTAGAGGAGGGGCCCCGGGGGAAGGGAAGAGCCTGCTGGAGGTTTGGCTTTTTGTTTTCAGTTTGGAGCTGGCTTGGGAAGAGGAGGGGAGGGGGGCAGACAGGGTCTGGCCTCCCTGCCCCGTTTGGAGCTGTGGGGTGAAATGCAGGGAGCCCCAGGCTGGGGTCTAAGCTCCCTGCCCCCCGGAAGGACCCGACTGAGGGGTCCTGGTTGTACTGACAAGCTCTGGTTGGACTGTGTTCCTGGCATCTCTAATAAACCTTCTGTTCTACTGGCTGGCTGAGACTCCCAGTGAATCTGGGGAAGAGGGGTGCAGGCGCTGACCCCCCATACTCCGTGACAACTGGTGGCAGCAGTGGGATGTACTGCACCCCGTGGAAGGCGCTTCCTGCAGTAAGTAACTGGGGAGCAGTAGAACGAAGGGGGGCTAACAAGGTCCAGGCGTGCTGAAGGCTCACAGAGGAGCGGTTTCGGGGAGCGGAGGAGCTACGCTTAGCCCCTGGGAGTGTGTGACCAGCGAGAAGGACTGTGCAATGATGGGGTCCCCCTGGGGGCTGCGGTGAGCAGTCCCAGGGGCGGAGGAGCCTGCGGCTTGGCCCTGGGAGACAGAAGGATTTTTGCGGTGACAGGGTTCCCCTGGGGGTGCCGTGAGTGGACCCAGGGGCGGAGGAGCTGCAGCTCGACCCTGGCAAAGAGGCGGTGACCTGGAGAAGGGCTGGCACACTTGGGGTTCTTCCTGGAAACCGTGGGGAGCTAAGAGCACACAGGCCTGCGGATCCACAGCAACTTGGGAGCAGTGAAGTGATGGCCTATCGCCTTCTCCTTAAGAAGAGCATTGTAACCCTGTGCAAAAAGAGAGGGCTACCCATTGGGAAGCTCACTAAAGCCCAGTTAATCACGCGGCTGGAGGAGGATGACCATTCTAGGGAGCAGATTCCTGACCCCAATGGGGCTACAGCAGGATCTGGGAGCAGCTGGAGTGATAGCCTGGCATCCCCAAGGGTCTGGTCCCCAACCAGACGGGGGTCTTCACGATCGGGTTCCCCAGCAGGGGATCGGAGACGGATGGGACTGGAGCTGAGTCCGAGAGAGCAAGAGGACAGTGGGAGACAGCGAGAGCCCGAGAAAGGGCTACAGGAGAAGCAGCAGCGTGAACTGGCGGTGGTGGAACGGAGAGGCATAGGGGACTGGCCAGGGGTAAGTGGGGATAGATCCCGGGGTGCCAGCTCCGCAGGGAACCTCGATCCTAAATTGCTGCCCCTGGTTAAGGAGGGTGGGGATGTGGAGGCCCACCTCACTGCCTTGGAGCAGGCTGGTGATTGGAACCAGGGAGACCCTGCGGAAAAGCCCCAGGATCTAACCCCCTTGCTGGGTCCCAAGGCCATAAACTCCGCCAGCCAGATGGGTGGGATGGTGGACGGATTTCCACTCCTGGCCCTGGACTCAAGCCCTATGCACCCCCAGTGGGAGCGGAAGGTGATGGTCAATGAGAGACATTCGTGGGGTGGCAAGACCCCGGGACAGAGAGAATTGTGGTCAGGCCCCGGGTGGTGCACCCCCACCAGATGCTGAGGGGCTGTGTGACCTGGGTGAGGGTCCCAGGGACGGACCCATTCGCCCTGCCTATGGCCCAGATCCCTGTGCAGACCCAGGAGGGGTCGGGCTGGCTGGTTGTTGGGGTTCTCCAGGATATCAGCGGTGAGGTGCTGTTGGGGGGTGACTGTGCATCTTTGGGACAGGATCCAGGCCCTGGCCCTGTAACGGCCGAGGATTTGAATTTGAACTCAGGGAACCAATTGGCGAAGAGGGAAATGGTCAGTGAAAATGCAAATGACCTGGCTGGCAGGGGGGAGGAGCTGCCAGGCCCCGGTTACCTGCCTGCCTGTAACCAGACCCCTAGGGTGGGGTGCGACAGAGAGATGCTCCCCACCCCCCTGCACAATGGAGAGGTGGCTCAGGCAATCTCTGATGCAGAGAGCAAAGCAGCGAGCTCGCTGCCTGGCCCCACAGGGACAGCCTGGGCAGCGCTGAGCACCGGGGGAGCAGAGACCCCAGCTGAGTGGGGGGACACACAGGCAGGGCAGGACGGCTGCCAACCAGGCTTGCCTGGTCCAGAGGTGCTGCCGGGAAGTGATTCCACTGCAGGGAGGGAGCCACCAGGGGCAGGGCTCAGTGGGGCGGTGACCCCAGGCCTGGCCAGTGAGCTGCAGAGGGATCCCGCTTTGGAGAAGCTAAGGGAACTTGCTGGCCACAGCGCTGCAAACCCCCTTGGGGAAGACTGCAGAGACAGATCCTTGTGGGAGAAGGGATTCCTGTGCCGGGAATGGGCTTCCCAAGGGGAAGTGGAACTGTGGGGAATCAGGAGGCAGCCGGTGGGGCACCCGAAGTATCATCACCAGCTATTGTACCTGGCTCAGGGTAAGGGAGAAGATCCCTGGAGGTCCCTGCCCATCAGAGAGGAACCTTCCCAGAAGGTGGCTATGAATAGGGTGGGCCCCCTCAGCAGGGCAACCTGGTCAGGGAAGAAATGCATCCTGGTGGTGATGGATTTCGCCACCCGCTACCCAGAGGTGGTGGCTCTGTCCTCCACCGAGGCAGACGCGCTGCTGACCATCCTCAACAGGATGGGGGTCCCCAGCGAGGTCTTTACAGATCAGGGATCCGAGGTCATCTCAGCCCGGCTCCGGGGCGTGTGGGAGAAAGGTGGGGTCTGGCCCACCTGGGCCTCTGCATATCACCCTCAGTCCAACGGGCTGGTGGAGAGAGTTCAGGGGACCGTGAGGCTGATGCTGAGGACTTGCATAAATCAGCATCCACAGGACTGGGACAAGTACCTGCCCCACCGATGGCACAGGGAAGTGCCCCAGGAGTCTACTGGATTCTCGCCCTTCGAACTGTTATACGGCAGGAGGGTATGGGGGCCCCTGGACCTGATGAGAGACGAATGGGAGGGGGAGGCCGCCCCCGAGGGAGAGTCAGTGGTGGAGTATGTCCTGACCTTCCGAGAGAGACTCACTGAGCTCATGGGCCTGGCCAAGGGAAATCTGGCCAGAGCCCAGAGGAAGCAAAAGGTCTGGTATGACCGCACGGCGCGGGCCCACGCCTACGCCACCGGGGATCAGGTGATGGTTCTCATCCCCGTGAGGAAAAACAAGCTGCAGGCCGCTTGGGAAGGCCCTTTCAAGGTTGTCAAGCAGCTAAATGAGGTAAATTATGTGGTGGAGCTGTCTAACCGGGCACACCACTGCCGGGTGTACCATGGCAATATGATGAAGCCATATTATGACAGGGGAAATGTGGTGCTGGCCGTGTGTGGACATTGGGAGGAGCAGGGGAGTGACCCTCTAGTAGATCTATTCCCTGAGACAGGAGCTGGTTCCTCCCAAGAAACAATCCCTCTCTCCGATCAGCTAACCCCTGCCCAGCAAGCTGAGATCAGAGGGGTGCTGCATCTGTACCGACAGCTGTTTTCCAGCCAGCCTGGTCGCACTAATCTGACTGTCCACCGGGTGCAGACAGGATCGCACCAACCAATAAGATGCTCCCCCTTCCGAGTCACAGGGAAGACAGCTCGGGACCTGGAAAGAGAGGTCAAGGACATGCTGGCTTTGGGGGTGATCCAGCCGTCGTCCAGCCCTTGGGCCTCGCCGGTGGTGCTGGTCCCCAAAAAGGATGGGTCAATCCGGTTCTGTGTGGACTACCGGAAGCTCAACGCCATCACTGTATCTGATGCCTACCCCATGCCCCGGCCGGACGAGCTCCTAGACAAGCTGGGAGGGGCTCGGTACCTTACCACCATGGATCTTACAAAGGGCTACTGGCAAGTGCCACTGGATGCAGATGCCCGGCTGAAATCTGCCTTCATTACCCCTCTGGGGCTCTACGAGTTCCTGACCCTGCCTTTCGGCCTCAAGGGAGCGCCAGCCACCTTCCAGTGCCTGGTGGATCAGCTACTGAAGGGGATGGAGAGCTTCGCTGTGGCGTATATCAATGACATCTGTGTCTTTAGCCAGACCTGGGAGGACCATGTGTCCCAGGTTAAACAAGTGCTGGACCGACTCCGGGAGGCTGGGCTGACTGTAAAAGCGGAGAAGTGCAAGGTGGGGATGGCTGAAGTGTCCTACCTGGGACACCGGGTGGGGAGCGGCCACCTAAAGCCAGAACCAGCCAAGGTGGAGGTGATCCGGGACTGGCCCGCTCCACAAACTAAAAAGCAGGTCCAGGCCTTTATTGGGATGGCGGGGTACTATCGAAGATTTGTGCCCCACTTTAGCGCCATAGCCACCCCCATCACTGAGCTATGTAAGAAGGGGAAGCCAGACAAGGTGGTCTGGACCGAGGAGTGCCAGAGGGCTCTCTGTGCACTGGAGGAGGCTTTGATCAGGGGCCCGGTTCTGGCAAACCCAGACTTTGACAAGCCCTTTCTGGTGTTCACCGACGCCTCAGACATGGGACTGGGGGCGGTGTTAATGCAGGAGGATGAAACGGGGCAGAGACACCCCATCGTGTATTTAAGCAAGAAGTTGCTACCCCGGGAGCAGAATTATGCGGCCATCGAGAAGGAATGCCTGGCCATGGTGTGGGCCCTCAAGAAACTAGAGCCGTATCTATTCGGGCGACACTTCACCGTGTACACCGACCACTCGCCCCTGACCTGGCTACACCAGATGAAAGGGGCCAACGCCAAGCTCCTGAGGTGGAGCCTGCTCCTGCAGGATTACGACATGGACGTGGTCCATGTGAAGGGAAGTGCCAACCTGATAGTGGATGCGTTGTCCCGGAGAGGGGGGCCTGAACTTCCCCAGGCCACTGGTCAGAGTGACCCTGCTCAGTTCAGTCTCGAAGTGGGGAGAGATGTGACGGAGTAGAGAGCGAGACGGATCTGACCTGAGAGGCTGGCTGCATTGGGAAAGGCTGCATCGGGAATGCGAGACTTTACCTGAGGCTGTAACATGAGCCAGGACGGGGGTTGGGAGGTGACACCTTTGGCTGGGAGAATGGACAGGCTAGAGGAGGGGCCCTGGGGGAAGGGAAGAGCCTGCTGGAGGTTTGGCTTTTTGTTTTCAGTTTGGAGCTGGCTTGGGAAGAGGAGGGGAGGGGGGCAGACAGGGTCTGGCCTCCCTGCCCCGTTTGGAGCTGTGGGGTGAAATGCAGGGAGCCCCAGGCTGGGGTCTAAGCTCCCTGCCCCCCGGAAGGACCCGACTGAGGGGTCCTGGTTGTACTGACAAGCTCTGGTTGGACTGTGTTACTGGCATCTCTAATAAACCTTCTGTTCTACTGGCTGGCTGAGACTCCCAGTGAATCCGGGGAAGAGGGGTGCAGGGCCGGAGACCCCTATACTCCGTGACAGCTGCAGGAGGCTAGACTAGCCTGGCTCAGCAAGCCAGGTTAAGGGGGCCCAGGCTGGCAGCACAGGTAGACTCAGGGGGTGTCTCAGCACATCAGGGGGCTTCCTAAGGGACCCAAACCCATCCCAAACCGGTTGAGAGAAGCTGGCCTGTGAGGAACGAGAACGGTTTAGTCTGGAGAGGAGGGACTGAGCGGGGACCTGAGAACAGACTTCAGATCTGCTCCGGGCTGTTCTACAGGGGGTGAGGATCGCTTGCTCTCCACGTCCCTGGCGGGGCTAAACCTGCAGCAGGGAGATTGAGGTCAGCGACTAGGAAGAACGGGCCAACGGCTGGGGAGTGACGCTCTGGGGACCCGCTCCCAAGGGAGCTGGGGAATCCCGGCACTGGAGCTTTGAGAACCCGTTGGACAAACCCCTGTCAGGGATGGTCCAGGTTCACCCAGCCCTGCCTCAGCGCGAGGTCCCTGCCAGCCCCACACTTGTGACTCTCTGAGAGACGGAGGAGGGGGCACGCTGGGTCTGTGCGGGGCCCCCCCGGGGCCAGGACTCACCGTCTGGGCTCAGGAAGGGACGGAGCGTCCACCACAGCCACGTCTCTGCCAGGGAGAGAACGAAACAATCGGCAAGTCAGTCCCCCGGGGCCAGGACAAGAGCCACCCTGCGCCTGCGTGGCACCCACCCCTGGCACCCTGCCCCTGCGTGGCACCCACCCCTGGCACCCTGCCCCTGCGTGGCACCCACCCCTGGCACCCTGCGCCTGCGTGGCACCCACCCCTGGCACCCTGCCCCTGCATGGCACCCACCCCCTGGAACCCTGCTCCAGTGTGGCACCCACCCCTGGCACCCTGCTCCTGCGTGGCACCCAGCCCCTGGCACCCTGCTCCTGCATGGCACCCACCCCCTGGCACCCTGCTCCTGCGTGGCACCCACCCCCTGGCACCCTGCTCCTGCGTGGCACCCACCCCCTGGCACCCTGCTCCTGCGTGGCACCCACCCCTGGTACCCTGCTCCTGTGTGGCACCCACCCCTGGCACCCTGCGCCTGCGTGGCACCCACCCCTGGCACCCTGCACCTGCGTGGCACCCACCCCTGGCACCCTGCACCTGCGTGGCACCCACCCCTGGCACCCTGCACCCTGCTCCAGCATGGCACCCACTCCCTGGCACCCTGCTTCTGCATGGCACCCACCCCCTGGCACCCTGCCACCCTGCCCCTGCGTGGCACCCACCCCTGACACCCTCCCCTGCGTGGCACCCACCTCATGGTCCCCTGGCACGCTCTGCCACCCACCTCCCCATGGCAGCTGCCCCCCATGGTCCTGGCTGCACCTCGCCACACAGGGATGCCCTTGCCTCATGGAGGGGCAGTGTTAGCAGGAGCCCCCCCCGCCCACCCCGGAGACACTCACGGCTCTGAGAACTGCCTGGGCGTGGGACAGAAGGGGCAGATCTCCTGGAAGTCTCTGTGGGGAGGAAGGAGACAGGAGGCATTGGCAGGACTGGCGGAGGGACCCAGCCCCCCAGAACAGCCTCTGCCCACGGGATCCAAGGCACAGCACAGCCCCTGACCCAGACACAGGGGGAGGGAGGGGCAGAGACGAAGGGACTTGGCCAGGCTCACATTGCAAATCAGTGGAAGCGCTGGGAATTGAACCCAGGAGTCCTGGCTCCCAGCCCTCCCTACTCAAACCCACCAGACCCCACTCCGCTCCCAGAGCCAGAGAGAGAACCCAGGAGTCCTGGCTCCCCTACTCTGGCTCCAGGCCTGTGGAGAAAGGCGGGGGCCAAGCCAGTCCTGGGCACCGCATGCCATGTCTGTGGCGCCATCTCAGGGCAGGGCTTGAAGTCAAGTCCCCCCTGCACCACGGTGCCCCTCGCGTGGGGCTCCCGCCCCCGGGCTGACTCACTCCTTGCTGACGGTGATGCAGGCGACCTCCCCGTGTGCCCGGCAGGTGGCCGTGCGGCGGATGTTGCTGCAGAGGAGAGAGGTGGTGAGGGAGGCCAGCGGGGGCCCTGCGGGTGTGAGGTGGGGACTGGGCCGGGGGGGGGGGGGGGACTGTGGGTCTGCGCCCCCGGCGTGGGCTGGGAGTATCCGTGTGGGTGCGGGGAGCAGAGGGGGGTGAAAGGGGCAGGGAGAGTGCCAGGGAGTGTGCACGCACTGGTGTGCGCATGTGCCCGGCCCCTGGTGTATTCGTGTGCTGGGCCATGCAGTGTGTGCGTGTTGCATGACTGGATGCAACAGCCCATGTGGGCCCCCGCGCTATGTGTGCGCACGTGCCGGGCCCCCAGTGTGTGTGTGCCAGGCGCCCGGTGTGCGCGCGTGCCGGGCCCCTGGTGTGCGTGTGCCGAGCCCCCGGTGTGCGCGCATGCCGGGCCCCTGGTGTGTGCGTGCCGGGCCCCGGTGTGCGCGCGTTCCGGGCCCCCGGGGTGCGCGCGTTCCGGGCCCCCGGGGTGCGCGCGTGCCAGGCCCCTGGTGTGCGCGTGCCGGGCGCCCGGTGCGCGCGCGTGCCGGGCCCCTGGTGCGCGCGTGCGCCGGGCCCCTGGTGCACATGTGCTGGGCCGGCTGTGCAGGGCCGAGGGGCTCCAGGGCAGCACCTACCGCAGCAGCGACAGCTCCCCGAAGTGCTCGCTGGCTCGCAGCACCCGGATCGGCTCCTCCCGCCCGTTCACGCGCCTGCTGACCCGAACCTGCAGGGAGATGGGGGCTGGGGCATTGCTCCTGGGGGGCTGGAGGGGTGGGGGCAGGGGGCCCATGGACTGGCAGAGGAGCCCAGTTCCGGGGGGCTGGAGGGGTGGGGGCAGGGGGCCCATGGACTGGCAGAGGAGCCCAGTTCCGGGGGGCTGGAGGGGTGGGGGCAGGGGGCCCAGTGGGGGGGGGCTGGAGGGGTGGGGGCAGGGGGCCCAGTTTGGGGAGGCGGAGGGTGGGGACAGGGGGCCTTGGGCTGGCAGAGGAGCCCAGTTCCGGGGGGCTGGAAGGGTGGGGGCAGGGGTCCCAGTTCCGGGGGGCTGGAGGCCCAGTTTGGGGGGGCAGAGGGTGAGGGCAGGGGGCCCATGGGCTGGCAGAGGAGCCCAGTTCCGGGGGGCTGGAGGGGAGGGGGCAGGGGTCCCAGTTCTGGGGGCTGGAGGGGTGGGGGCAGAGGAGCGCAGTTCCGGGGGGCTGGAGGCCCAGTTTTGGGGGGCAGAGGGTGGGGGCAGGGGGCCCAGTTTTGGGGGACAGAGGGTGGGGGCAGGGGTCCCAGTTCTGGGGGCTGGAGGCCCAGTTTGGAGGGGCAGAGGGTGGGGGTAGGGGGCCCATAGGCTGGCAGAGGAGCCGAGTTCCGGGGGGCTGGAGGGGTGGGGGCAGGGGGCCCAGTTCCGGGGGGCTGGAGGCAGAGGAGCCCAGTTCCGGGGGGGCTGGAGGGGTGGGGGCTGGGGGCCCAGTTTCAGGGGGCTGCAGGGGTGGGGGCAGAGGAGCCCAATTGGGGGGGGCTGGAGGGGTGGGGGCAGAGGAGCCCAGTTCCGGGGGCTGGAGGAGTGGGGGCAGAGGAGCCCACCTGGGGGGGGGCTGGACGGGTAGGGGCAGGGGGCCCAGTTCCAGGGGGCTGGAGGGGTGGGGGCAGGGGGCCCAGTTCCGGGGGGCTGGACGGGTGGGGGCAGAGGATCCCAGTTCTGGGGGGCTGGACGGGTGGGGGCAGAGGGGCCCAGTTTGGGGGGGGGCTGGAGGGGTGGGGGCAGGGGGCCCAGTTCCGGGGGGCTGGAGGGGTGGGGGCTGGGACCCGGGGCAGAGCAGGGCAGGGGACTGGCACCGTTTACACCTGGGCTCTCTGACGGGCGCATCACCCCGACCCCCAGAGTCACTTCCCAGCCCCCGAACTGCCCCCGCCCGCCCCAGCCGGGAGCCTGCTCCCCTGTGGCCACCGAGCGGGGGAGGGCTCTGGGCCGTTGGGGAGGGGAGCGGGCGGGGGGCAGTTCACATCAGGCTGCCCCCTGCTGGCTCCCCCAGAGGAAGGCATGAGCCGGATCTGCCCAGGCTGGCTGGATTGAGGGGCTGCTGGCAGACAAGCCCTGGGCTCCGGGGAATCGAACCCAGGTGTCCTGAGTGCTGGGGGAGGGGGGAGGGGCTGCACCCCATGCTCTGCTTCCCAAGAACGCCTGGGGGGGGTCAGAGGGAGCGTGAGCTGTGGCCCCAAAAGGCCGTGGATGGGGAGGGGCAGTGCCCCGGTCAGGGTAGGGGAGGGGTAGTGCCCCAGCAGGGCGCGGGGGCGGGCAGTGCCCCGGTTAGGGTAGGGGAGGGGTAGTGCCCCAGCAGGGCGGGGGAGGGGGGGCAGTGCCCCGGTCAGGGGAGGGGAGGGGTAGTGCCCCAGCAGGGCAGGAGAGGGGGGGCAATGCCACAGCAGGGCGGGGGAGGGGAAGGGTATTGTCCCAGCAGGGCGGGGTGGGGGGCAGTGCCCCGGTTAGGGTAGGGGAGGGGTAGTGCCACAGCAGGGCGGGGGAGGGGAGGGCAGTGCCCCGGGCTGGGCTGGACCCACCTCTCCTCTCAGGATGATGTAGAAGTTATTCCCCTCGTCCCCTTCACGAACAATCACCTCGTCATGAGCGAATGTGCACTGCAGGACGGACACACGGACAGACCCAGGGAGTTTGGGTATGGGAGGGGGAGGGGCTCAGGGCTGGGGTCGGGGTGTGGGAGGGGGAGGGGCTCAGAGCTGGGGTCGGGGTGCGGGAGGGGAGGGGCTCAGGGTTGGGGTGTGGGAAGGGGAGGGGCTCAGGGCTGGGGTTGGGGTGTGGGAGGGGGCTCAGGGCTGGGTTTGGGGTGCAGGAGGGGGAGGGGTTCAGGGCTGGGGTCGGGGTGTGGGAGGCGGAGGGGCTCAGGGTTGGGGTCGGGGTGGGGGAGGGGGCTCAGGGCTAGGGTCGGGTTGAAGGAGGGGGAGGGGGCGTGGGAGGGGAGGGGCTCAGGGCTGGGATCGGGGTGTGGGAGGGGGAGAGGCTCAGGGCTGGGGTGTGGGAGGCGACTCAGGGCTGGGGGAGGGTTGTGGGAGGGGGAGGGGCTCAGGGCTGGGGTTGGGGTGTGGGAGGGGTCTCAGGACTGGGGTCAGGGTATGGGAGGGGGCTCAGTGCTGGGGTCGGGGTGCGGTAGGGGGAGGGGGCGTGGGAGGGGGAGGGGCTCAGGGCTGGGGTTGGGGTGTGGGAGGGGGCTCAGGGCTAGGGTTGTGGTGTGGGAGGGGGAGGGGCTCAGGGGTGGGGTCGGGGTGTGGGAGGGGGAGGGTGCTCAGGGCTGGGGTGTGGGAGGGGGTTCAGGGCTGGGGTTGGGGTGTGGGAGGGGGAGGGGCTCAGGGCTGGGGTCGGGGTGTGGGAGGGGGAGAGGCTCAGGGCTGGGGTTGGGGTGCGGGAGGGGGTTCAGGGCTGGGGTTGGGGTGCGGGAGGGGGAGGGACTCAGGGCTGGGGTTGGGGTGCGGGAGGGGGAGGGGCTCAGGGCTGGGGTCGAGGTGTGGGATGGGGAAGGGCTCAGGGTTGGGGTGTGGGAAGGGGAGGGGCTCAGGGCTGGGGTTGGGGTGTGGGAGGGGGCTCAGGGCTGGGTTTGGGGTGCAGGAGGGGGAGGGGTTCAGGGCTAGGGTTGGGGTGTGTGAGGGGGCTCAGGGCTGGGGTCGGGGTGCGGAAGTGGGAGGGGCTCAGGGCTGGGGTCGGGGTGTGGGAGGGGGAGGGGCTCAGGGCTGGGTTTGGGGTGTGGGAGGCGGAGGGGCTCAGGGCTGGGGTCGGGGTGGGGGAGGGGGCTCAGGGCTGGGGTCGGGGTGTGGAAGGGGGAGGGGGCTCAGGACTGGGGTCAGGGTATGGGAGGGGGCTCAGGGCTGGGGTCGGGGTGTGGGAGGGGGAGGGGGCTCAGGGCTGGGGTCAGGGTGTGGGAGGGGGAGGAGCTCAGGGCTGGGTTTGGGGTGTGGGTGGGGGCTCAGGGCTGGGGTTGGGGTGTGGGAGGCGGAGGGGCTCAGGGCTGGGGTCGGGGTGGGGGAGGGGGCTCAGGGCTGGGGTCGGGGTGAGGGAGATGGAGGGTGCGTGGGAGGGGGAGGGGCTCAGGGCTGGGGTCGGGGTGTGGGAGGGGGAGAGGCTCAGGGCTGGGGTGTGGGAGGGGGCTCAGGGCTGGGGGAGGGTTGTGGGAGGGGGAGGGGCTCAGGGCTGGGGTCGGGGTGTGGGAGGGGTCTCAGGACTGGGGTTGGGGTGTGGGAGGGGGTTCAGGGCTAGGGTCGGGGTGCGGGAGGGGCTCAGGGGTGGGGTCGGGGTGTGGGAGGGGGAGGGTGCTTAGGGCTGGGGTGTGGGAGGGGGTTCAGGGCTGGGGTTGGGGTGTGGGAGGGGGAGGGTGCTCAGGGCTGGGGTATGGGAGGGGGTTCAGGGCTGGGGTCGGGGTGTGGGAGGGGGAGGGGCTCAGGGTTGGGGTCGGGGTGCGGGAGGGGGAGGGGTTCAGGGCTAGGGTTGGGGTGTGTGAGGGGGCTCAGGGCTGGGGTCGGGGTGAGGGAGGTGGAGGGTGCGTGGGAGGGGGAGGGGCTCAGGGCTGGGGTCGGGGTGTGGGAGGGGGAGAGGCTCAGGGCTGGGGTGTGGGAGGGGGCTCAGGGTTGGGGGAGGGGTGCGGGAGGGGGAGGGGGCTCAGGGCTGGGGTGTGGGAGGGGGAGGGGCTCAGGGCTGGGGTCGGGGTGTGGGAGGGGGAGGGGCTCAGGGCTGGGGTCGGGGTGTGGGAGGGGGAGGGGCTCAGGGCTGGGGTCGGGGTGTGGGAGGGGGTTCAGGGCTGGGGTTGGGGTACAGGAGGGGGAGGGGCTCAGGGCTGGGGTCGGGGTGTGGGAGGGGGCTCAGGGCTGGGGTTTGGGTATGGGAGGGGGAGGGGCTCAGGGCTGGGGTCGGGGTGTGGGAGGGGGAGGGGCTCAGGGCTGGGGTCGGGGTGTGGGAAGGAGGGAGACATGCTGGCCGTTTCCAGGAGCCGTGCGGAGCCAGGCCAGGCAGGGAGCTGCACCGCCGACCCGCCTTTAAACGGCCCAGGCAGCGGCGCCAACTGGAGCCGTCAGGGTCCCACACCTGGCAGCCCAGCCCGGAGGGACACACAGACAGGCCCGGCCCCGCGGGACAGACACACAGACAGGCCCAGCCCCGCGGCACAGACACACAGACAGGCCCGGCCCCGCGGCACAGACACACAGACAGGCCCGGCCCCGCGGGACAGACACACAGACAGGCCCGGCCCCGCGGCACAGACACACAGACAGGCCCGGCCCCGCGGCACAGACACACAGACAGGCCCGGCCCCGCGGCACAGACACACAGACAGGCCCGGCCCCGCGGGACAGACACACAGACAGGCCCGGCCCCGCGGCACAGACACACAGACAGGCCCGGCCCCGCGGCACAGACACACAGACAGGCCCGGCCCCGCGGCACAGACACACAGACAGGCCCGGCCCCGCGGCACAGACACACAGACAGGCCCGGCCCCGCGGCACAGACACACAGACAGGCCCGGCCCCGCGGCACAGACACACAGACAGGCCCGGCCCCGCGGCACAGACACACAGACAGGCCCGGCCCCGCGGCACAGACACACAGACAGGCCCGGCCCCGCCAGACAGACATACAGACAGGCCGAGCCCCACACGGATGGGTCCGGTCCCCCGGGAGGGACACACGGACAGGCCTGGCTCCGCGGGAGCTACACACGGACAGGCCCGGCACCACAAGGCGGGGCAGATGCCCGGGCGGCCCTGGGGGATGCACCCAGGGATTCGCCAGGGCACTGGCTTCTCGCCCTGTGCCCCCCGGTGCCAAGGCGTGTCACCAGACCCAAGGCCCAGCATGGAAGTTCGCGTGTGCCAGTTCCTGACACTCGGCCCGTCCCCCAGCCAGGGCTGGAACCAGCCGTCCCCGTGTGCCGCCCCCGGGACAGGGAGCCACTGTCAGTGCCATGGGGCAGCCCCATCCCTGGAGCTGAGGGAGAGCATGGGGCCCGTGGGACTGCGCAGCCCCTGGCTCCTACCTCCTCCATGGAATCCAGCAGCTTAGAGAGCTGAGCGTCCGCCAGGCCCTGCAGCGATGGAGCCCTGGGGAGAAGAGCAGGGCTATGTCAGCAAGCTGGCCTGCCCGGAACCCAGCCAGGGGACTGGCACCTGCCGACAATGGGACCCCTCCAGGGGACTGGCAGCCACCGCCAACGGCAGGCGACCAGCTTGGCTTAACAGTGAAATCCTTGCTCGTCTTAAACACAAAAAAGCAGCTTACAAGAAGTGGAAGATTGGACAAATGACCGGGGAGGAGTATAAAAATATTGTTCAGGCATGCAGGAGTGAAATTAGGAAGGCCAAATCACACTTGGAGTTGCAGCTAGCCAGAGATGTTAGGAGTAACAAGAAGGGTTTCTTCAGGTACGTTAGCAACAAGAAGAAAGTCAAGGAAAGTGTGGGCCCCTTGCTGAATGAGGGAGGGAACCTAGTGACAGAGGATGTGGAGAAAGCTAGTGTACTCAATGCTTTTTTTGCCTCTGTCTTCACAGACAAGGTCAGCTCCCAGGCGGCTGCACTCCGCAGCACGGTATGGGGAGGAGGTGACCAGCCCTCTGTGGAGAAAGAAGTAGTTCAGGACTATTTAGAAAAGCTGGACGAACACAAGTCCATGGGGCCGGATGCACTGCATCCGAGGGTGCTAAAGGAGTTGGCCGATGTGATTGCAGAGCCATTGGCCATTATCTTTGACAAATCATGGCAATCGGGGGAGGTCCCGGATGACTGGAAAAAAGCTAATGTAGTGCCCATCTTTAAAAAAGGGAAGAAGGAAGATCCGGGGAACTACAGGCCAGTCAGTCTCACCTCAGTCCCTGGAGAAATCATGGAACAGGTCCTCAAGGAATCAATTCTGAACCACTTAAAGGAGGGGAAAGTGATCAGGAACAGTCAGCATGGATTCACCAAGGGCAAGTCATGCCTGACTAACCTAATTGCCTTCTATGATGAGATAACTGGCTCTGTGGATGAGGGGAAAGCAGTGGATGTGCTATTTCTTGACTTTAGCAAAGCTTTTGATACAGTCTCCCACAGTGTTCTTGCCAGCAAGTTAAAGGAGTATGGGCTGGATGAATGGACGGTAAGGTGGATAGAAAACTGGCTGGATGGTCGTGCTCAACGGGTAGTGATCAATGGCTCCATGTCTAGTTGGCAGCCGGTATCAAGTGGAGTGCCCCAAGGGTCGGTGCTGGGGCCGGTTTTGTTCAATATCTTCATCAACGATCTGGAGGATGGTGTGGACTGCACCCTTGGCAAGTTTGCAGATGACACTAAACTGGGAGGAGTGGTTGATACGCTGGAGGGTAGGGATAGGATACAGAGGGACCTAGACAAATTAGAGGATTGGGCCAAAAGAAATCTGATGAGGTTCAACCAGGACAAGGGCAGAGTCCTGCACTTAGGACAGAAGAATCCCATGCACTGCTACAGACTAGGGACTGAGTGGCTAAGTAGCAGTTCTGCAGAAAAGGACCTAGGGGTTACAGTGGATGAAAAGCTGAATATGAGTCAGGAGTGTACCCTTGTTGCCAAGAAGGCTAACGGCATTTTGGGCTGTATAAGTAGGGGGCATTTCCAGCAGATCGAGGGACGTGATTATTCCCCTCTATTCGGCACTGGTGAGGCCTCATCTGGAGTACTGTGTCCAGTTTTGGGCCCCACACTACAAGAAGGATGTGGATAAATTGGAAAGAGTCCAACGGAGGGCAACAAAAATGATTAGGGGGCTGGAGCACATGACTTATGAGGAGAGGCTGAGGGAACTGGGATTGTTTAGCCTGCAGAAGAGAAGAATGAGGGGGGATTTGATAGCTGCTTTCAACTACCTGAAAGGGGGTTCCAAAGAGGATGGATCTAGACTGTTCCAGTGGTAGAAGATGACAGAACAAGGAGTAGTGGTCTCAAGTTGCAGAGGGGGAGGTTTAGGTTGGATATTAGGAAAAACTTTTTCACTAGTAGGGTGGTGAAGCACTGGAATGGGTTACCTAGGGAGGTGGTGGAATCTCCTTCCTTAGAGGTTTTTAAGCCCCGGCTTGACAAAGCCCTGGCTGGGATGATTTAGTTGGGGTTGGTCCTGCTTTGAGCAGGTGGTTGGACTAGATGACCTCCTGAGGTCTCTTCCAACCTTGAGATTCTATGAGGGGACTGGCACCCGCCGCCAATGGCACCCGGCCAGGGGACTGGCACCCGCCACCAACGGCACCCGTCCAGGGGACTGGCACCCGCCGCCAACGGGACCCGGCCGGGGGACTGGCACCCGCTGCCAACGGCACCCGGCCGGGGGACTGGCACCCGCCGCCAATGGCACCCGGCCAGGGGACCCAACACCCTGCCAATGGGAGCCAGGGCCAAGTGGGGTTCCAGAAGGATACAAGAGCAGCCATAGGTGCAGGAACTAGGGGTTCAGCACCCCTGGGTGTTACGCGGGGCTCTGCTCCCATCCCCGGCTGCTGTTCCCATGCCTGGGGTTCTGCCCCCGCCCCCAGCTGTGCCCCAGCCTTAGCCCCTTTACCCGCCCCCCATGTCTCTCCTCCCCACTCCTGGAGCCATGGCCCAGCTCCCGGCCCCAGCTCTAGGGGCGGTGGGGGTGCAGACAGGGGCAAGGGGAGGCGCAGATGCAGCATCCCCACTCTAAAAGTGCTCCGGTGGGAGCGCGGCATCCTCACGACCTGGTTCCCCCTCGATGGATTTGAAGCGCTGGGAGCTGGAGCAGCCCGTGAGAAGCTCGATCTTTTCCTTTTATGAATAAACCTTTCGATTTTAGATTCTAAAGGATTGGCAACAGTGTGATTTGTGGGTAAGATCTGATTTGTATATTGACCTGGGTCTGGGGCTTGGTCCTTTGGGATCGGGAGAACCTATTTTCTTTCACTGGGGCATTGGTTTTCATGACCATTCGTCGCCATAGCGAGTGGCACTGGTGGGGATACTGGGAAACTGGAGTGTCTACGGGAATTGCTTGGGATGACTTGTGGTTAGCCAGTGGGGTAAAACCAAAGTCTCCTCCGTCTGGCTGGTTTGGTGCCTTAGAGGTGGAAGAACCCCAGCCTTGGGCTGTAGTTGCCCTGCTTGAAGCAATTTGTCCTGACCTGGCACTCTCAGTTGGGTCCCGCCAGAACCAGCATCGTTACAGATGCTGAGCCTAGGGAGGGGGCAGCCGCAGCACTGGGAACAGGGTGGGGTCTGAGGCAGGAGGGAGGGTCCAGAGGTCAGGGACTGACTCCAGGAGGATGGGGGGTGGGATGGGGATGGGAGAGTCTGGGCTAAGGGCAGCCATGGAGTCTCTGAGTGGCCCAAGGGGCCCCCCCCCATGGGAGCTCCCCCGCTCCTCTCCCCAAGGGCCCCCACCCCATAGGTTCTCCCCCATTCCCCCCGCCCCCACAGGTGCTCCCCCCACCCCGCGAGGGGCTGCCCCCTACTCACTCTCTGAGGGAGTCCAGGATCTCAGCCCGCCGGCGCTTGGCCTGGCTGGTGACAATGGTGCGGAAGGTCTGCCGGTCGATGGCCCAGAGCCGGACCTGGGTGAGTGCTGGGGGCAAGGGTTAGTCTGGGGTCGGGGGCGGGGAGGTCCCAGCTCTGCTCCATCAGCCAGGCTCACACAGGACCCACCATTGCCCGGCCCTCCCACCCCTAGGGAGGCAGCCAAGTGCAGTGGGGCAGCAGCAGAGCTGGGCTGGTGAAAGGCAGGGGGCAGTGGGCGGGGGGGGACAGTGGCTCTGCTTGTTTGCAGCCCTCTGGGGCTGGGGCAGTGCCCAGGGTCCAGGCCAGGGGCGGGGTTTGGGGTGGGGCCAGGGGTGGAGCTGGGGTGGGGTCTGAAGCCAGGGCAGATGCAGGGGTGGGGCCGGGGCGAGGGCGGGAGCTGCAGGGGCAGGGTGGGGAGCTGGGGTGAGGGCGGGAGCTGCAGGGGCAGGGTGGGGAGCCGGGGCTGGGTAGGGCCGGGGGTGGAGCCGGGGCGAGGGCGGGCGCTGCAGGGGCAGGGTGGGGACCCAGGGCTGGGTGGGGCCAGGGGTGGGGCCGGGGCGAGGGCGGGAGCTGCAGGGGCAGGGTGGGGAGCCGGGACGAGGGCGAGCGCTGCAGGGGCAGGGTGGGGAGCCGGGGCGAGGGCGGGCGCTGCAGGGGCAGGGTGGGGAGCTGGGGCGAGGGCGGGCGCTGCAGGGGCAGGGTGGGGAGCCGGGGCTGGGTAGGGCCGGGGGTGGGGCCGGGGCGAGGGCGGGAGCTGCAGGGGCAGGGTGGGGAGCCGGGGTGAGGGCGGGCGCTGCAGGGGCAGGGTGGTGAGCTGGGACGAGGGCGGGCGCTGCAGGGGCAGGGTGGGGAGCCAGGGCTGGGTGGGGCCGGGGTGGGGCCGGGGCGAGGGCGGGAGCTGCAGGGGCAGGGTGGGGAGCCGGGGTGAGGGCGGGCGCTGCAGGGGCAGGGTGGTGAGCTGGGACGAGGGCGGGCGCTGCAGGGGCAGGGTGGGGAGCCGGGGCGAGGGCGGGCGCTGCAGGGGCAGGGTGGGGAGCTGGGACGAGGGCGGGCGCTGCAGGGGCACGGTGGGGAGCCGGGGCGAGGGCGGGCGCTGCAGGGGCAGAGTGGGGAGCCGGGGCCCGCGGCCCGCCCTCACCTGTGACAGTGGCCGTGCGTTTGCAGTTGTACAGGATCGCCAGCTCCCCAAACACGTCTCCCGGGAGCAGCGTGCGGAGGTGGCAGCCGCGCTGGGTCACACTCAGCTCACCCTCTGCAAAGGAAACTCCTCAAACGGGGCAGACGGAGCCCCCCCTTCCCGCCCCCCACTTAAATCGGCGTAACTCACCCAGGGCAGCACTGCCGGGCCGGGGGGACAGACAGGAGCGCGGGGCGCTGGGCTTGGGAACGGCGTGCACCGGGGGGCCGGGCACTCGCACTCCTTCACACGCACATGCGGGGCGGGGCAGGCTCACACACTCACACACACACACGCGGGGCGGAGACGCGCAGGTCTGGTGCACACTGTGACAAAGTTCCTCCTCTGCCTCGGTGGGTCCTGCGGTTATTGGCGGAGTCTGCTTGCCTCAGAGATCTTCCCCTCTGGTACAATCCACAGTTCAGGTTAACTCCTCCTGTGTCTGATCAGGAGTTGGGAGTTTAGGGGGGGACCCAGGCCCGCCCTCTACTCCGGGTTCCAGCCCAGGGCCCTGTGGATTGCAGCTGTTTAGAGTGCCTCCTGGAACAACTGCACGACAGCTACAACTCCCTGGGCTACTTCCCCATGGACTCCTCCCAACACCTTCTTTATCCTCACCACAGGATCTTCCAGCAGTACGCCTTCTCACTCTCAACCTCCCTGCCTTCTGGAAAGGTCTTAATTGGCCCCAGGTGTCTTGATTAACCTGGAGCAACTGCCATAAAGTATCAGGGATTTGTTTAGCCTGGGGCTAACATACTAGTTCCTTACCCCTTTCCTATAGCCCTCTGGCCTTGCCCCGTCACAATACACACACACACACACACACACATACTGTGACGGAGTAGAGAGCGAGATGGATTTGACCTGAGAGGCTGGCTGCATTGGGACAGGCTGCATCGGGAGTGTGAGACTTTACCTGAGGCTGTAACATGAGCCAGGACGGGGGTTGGGAGGTGACACCTTTGGCTGGGAGAATGGTAAAAGGCTAGGGGAGGGGCCCCGGGGGAGGGGAAGAGCCTGCTGGAGGTTTGGCTGGCTCTTGGTCAGTTTTGGAGCTGGGTGGTGAAACGCAGGGAGCCCCAGAGCTGGGGTCTAAGCTCCCTGCCCCCCAGAAGGGCCCAGCTGAGGGGTCCTGGTCATACTTACAAGCTCTGTTTGGACTCTTTCCTGACAACCCTAATAAACCTTCTGTTCTACTGGCTGGCTGAAAGTCACATTGAATCCCGGGAAGAGGGGTGCAGGACCTGACTCCCCCACACTCCGTGACAACTGGTGGCAGCGGTGGGATCTTCTGCACCCCATGAACGGCACTTCCTGCAGTAAGTGACTGGAGAGCAGTACAACGAAGGGGGATTGACAGGGAGCAGGTTGCTGAAGAGGCAGAGAGAAGTGGTTTCGGGGGGCGGAGGAGCTACGCTTAACCCTGAGGGTGTGACCAGTGAGAAGGGCTGGCACACTAGGGGTTCCTCCTGGAAGCCGTGGGGGCCAAGACCGCACAGGCCTGCGAGTGGCCAACAGGAAGATGTATGCTAAGCGCCGTAAGAACGACCTGGTGGAGCTGTGCAGGCAGAGGGGGCTGCGCATTGGGAAGTCCACCAAAGACCAGCTGATTGCGCAGCTGGAGGAGAAGGATCGCTTGGATGACCCGATCCCTGTCCCTGGGGGAAGCCGCCCGACAGACGCAGCATGGGCCCCAGGGCCCGACCTGGCTGGGAGGGGTCAGACTGCTGCTGAGGACATCCCAAGACCCCTCTCGCCTCTGCCCAGGGGAGAGGTTGGGGAAAGCCCAGCAAATACCGAGGGCACCTTGACCCCGGCGGCCAGCAGGGGATCTTCCCGGAGGAGCTCCCCATCCCAGCAGTGGAGGCGGCTGGATTGGGAGAGGGAGATAAAACTGAAAGAGCTCGAGTTGAGGCAGCAGGAACTGAAGGAGGAGCGGGAAGAACGGGAAAAGCAGCGTCAGCACGAGGAGAAACAACGCCAGCATGAGCTGGAGGAGAAGGAGAAACAACGCCAGCATGAGCTGGAGGAGAAGGAGAAACAACGCCAGCATGAGCTGGAGGAGAAGGAGAAACAACGCCAGCATGAGGAGAAACAACGCCAGCATGAGCTGGAGCTGGCCAGACTGAGGAGCAGTGAGGCCCCGGCTGCGGTGAGTGAGGGGGGACCCAAGACTACAGGGAAGTTTGATCGTAACTTCCTGGCCCGGCGTAAGGAAGGGGAAGACATAGACAGCTTCCTGGCGGCCTTTGAGAATGCCTGCAGGTTGCACAAGGTTGACCCTGCAGACAAGATCCAGTATCTCACCCCCTTACTAGACCCTGCAGGCCTGGACGTGTACGGCCGAATGAAAGAGACGGAGACTGGGGACTATGAACTGTTCAAAAAGGCCCTGCTCTGCGAGCTTGGGCTGACTCCCGAGATGTACCGTCAAAGGTTCCGGGATCAGCGAAAAACCCCTGAGATCACGTACCTACAACTGGCCAACCGGATACATGGATACGCCCGCAAGTGGACCGCTGGGGCCCAAACTATGGAGGACCTGCTCGAACTATTCGTACTAGAACAACTGTATGAACTGTGCCCATCAGACCTGAAGCTATGGTTGATGGACAAAAATCCAGGGAGCCCGCAGCACGCAGGGCGGCTGGCCGACGAGTTCATGAACAGTCGGTCAAGGGGTGGCAGGGAGGAATCCCAAAGGAGCAGGCCCACCCTGAGGCAGCAAGAGAGGCAGCATGGGACCTCCCAAAGGGGAAATAGGGAGAACCCCCTCCCGAGGGGAACCTCCGACATCAGAACCAACCGACCTGCTCGAGGGGACCAACGGGACATGAGCTGCTATCACTGCGGCCAGAGGGGCCACGTACGGTCCCAGTGCCCCAAGATCAGAGACAGACTGAGCAGACCAAACCCACACCGGGTTAACTGGGTAGGGACCCAGCCAGATGAGGGGCCGACAGCCCAGAAGAGGGGGGCTGGCAGCTTATCAACAGCTCCGGAGGGAGGAAGGCCCCAGACCAGCTCCTCGGGGGGGCTGGATGCTCCGGACTCAGGGTTCTCGGTTTATAGGGTGGGCGCGGGGCTGTCCCTTCGGAGAGAGTGCCTTGTTCCCCTGGAGATAGATGGGAGGAAGGTCACTGGATACTGGGATACGGGCGCGGAGGTGACGCTGGCCCGGCCCGAGGTGGTGGCCCCAGATCGGGTGGTACCCAACACCTACCTGACCCTAACAGGGGTGGGCGGGACCCCGTTCAAGGTACCCGTGGCGAGGGTACACCTGAAATGGGGGGCCAAGGAGGGCCCCAAGGACATAGGGGTGCACCAGCATTTGCCCACTGAGGTACTGATGGGGGGGGACCTAGAAGACTGGCCCAGTGAATCCCGGGATACCCTGGTCGTGACCCGTAGCCAGAGCCGGCAAGGGGCGCTACGCCCGGGCCTCGGAGAGGGTGCCTTGCACGGGGTGCAAGACCCTGGCCCAGTGGGGAGGGAGTACCCCAGGACCAGGCGCAGAGAGTCTGCGGCCTCAGACCCAGACAGCACGAGAGAACAGGTTCCCATTCCGTCCCCAGCAGCTGAGTTCCAGGCCGAGTTACAGAGAGATCCCTCCTTGCGGAAGCTCAGGGACCTGGCCGACCGCAGGGAGGTACAGACCATGTGGAGAGGTTGCCAGGAGAGGTTCCTGTGGGAGAAGGGGTTCCTGTACCGGGAATGGGCTCCCCCCGGTGAGATGGAGACATGGGGGATCAGGAGGCAGCTGGTGGTCCCCCAGAAGTATCGCCGCAAGCTACTGTACCTGGCCCATGACATCCCTCTCGCAGGGCACCAGGGGATCCGGCGCACCAGGCAGAGGCTGCTACAGAACTTTTACTGGCCTGGGGTCTTTACAACTGTCCATCAGTACTGCCGGTCCTGTGACCCCTGTCAGCGGGTGGGGAAGGCTCGGGACAAGCGGAAAGCGGCTTTGAGGCCTTTGCCCATCATAGAGGAGCCCTTCCAGAAGGTGGCCATGGACATAGTGGGGCCTCTCAGCAAGACAACCCGGTCGGGGAAGAAATACATCCTGGTGGTGGTAGATTTCGCCACCCGCTACCCCGAGGCGGTGCCCTTATCCTCCATTGAAGCAGACACCGTGGCGGATGCGCTGCTGACCATTTTCAGCCGAGTGGGGTTCCCCAAGGAAGTCCTGACAGACCAAGGGTCCAACTTCATGTCGGCCCTGCTCCGGTGCTTGTGGGAGAAATGTGGGGTCCGGCACAGCTGGGCCTCAGCATATCATCCCCAGTCCAATGGGCTGGTGGAGAGGTTCAATGGGACGCTAAAGATGATGCTGAAAACCTTTATGAACCAGCACCCGCAGGACTGGGACAAGTACCTACCGCACCTGCTGTTCGCGTACAGGGAAGTGCCTCAGGAGTCTACTGGATTCTCGCCCTTCGAACTGTTATATGGCAGGAGGGTAAGGGAGAGACACCCCATCGTGTATTTAAGCAAGAAGTTGCTACCCCGGGAGCAGAATTATGCGGCCATCGAGAAGGAATGCCTGGCCATGGTGTGGGCCCTCAAGAAACTAGAGCCGTATCTATTCGGGCGACACTTCACCGTGTACACCGACCACTCGCCCCTGACCTGGCTACACCAGATGAAAGGGGCCAACGCCAAGCTCCTGAGGTGGAGCCTGCTCCTGCAGGATTACGACATGGACGTGGTCCATGTGAAGGGAAGTGCCAACCTGATAGCGGATGCGTTGTCCCGGAGAGGGGGCCCTGAACTTCCCCAGGCCACTGGTCAGAGTGACCCCGCTCAGTTCAGTCTCGAAGGGGGGAGAGATGTGACGGAGTAGGGAGTGAGTGGATTTGACCTGGGAGGCTGGCTGCATTGGGAGTGTGAGACTTTACCTGAGGCTGTAACATGAGCCAGGACGGGGGTTGGGAGGTGACACCTTTGGCTGGGAGAATGGTAAAAGGCTAGGGGAGGGGCCCCGGGGGAGGGGAAGAGCCTGCTGGAGGTTTGGCTGGCTCTTGGTCAGTTTTGGAGCTGGGTGGTGAAACGCAGGGAGCCCCAGAGCTGGGGTCTAAGCTCCCTGCCCCCCAGAAGGGCCCAGCTGAGGGGTCCTGGTCATACTTACAAGCTCTGTTTGGACTCTTTCCTGACAACCCTAATAAACCTTCTGTTCTACTGGCTGGCTGAAAGTCACATTGAATCCCGGGAAGAGGGGTGCAGGACCTGACTCCCCCACACTCCGTGACAACCCGTGGCGAGGGTACACCTGAAATGGGGGGCCAAGGAGGGCCCCAAGGACATAGGGGTGCACCAGCATTTGCCCACTGAGGTACTGATCGGGGGACCTAGAAGACTGGCCCAGTGAATCCCGGGATACCCTGGTCGTGACCCGTAGCCAGAGCCGGCAAGGGGCGCTACGCCCGGGCCTCGGAGAGGGTGCCTTGCACAGGGCGCAGGACCCTGCCCCAGTGGGGAGGGAGTACCCCAGGACCAGGCGCAGAGAGGCTGCGGCCTCAGACACGGACAACACGAGGGAACAGGCTCCCATTCCTTCCCCAGCAGCTGAGTTCCAGGCCGAGTTACAGAGAGATCCCTCCTTGCGGAAGCTCAGGGACCTGGCCGACCGCAGGGAGGTGCGGACCATGTGGAGAGGTTGCCAGGAGAGGTTCCTGTGGGAGAAGGGGTTCCTGTACCGGGAATGGGCTCCCCCCGGTGAGATGGAGACATGGGGGATCAGGAGGCAGCTGGTGGTCCCCCAGAAGTATCGCCGCAAGCTACTGCACCTGGCCCATGACATCCCTCTCGCAGGGCACCAGGGGATCCGGCGCACCAGGCAGAGGCTGCTACAGAACTTTTACTGGCCTGGGGTCTTTACAACTGTCCATCAGTACTGCTGGTCCTGTGACCCCTGTCAGCGGGTGGGGAAGGCTCGGGACAAGCGGAAAGCGGCTTTGAGGCCTTTGCCCATCATAGAGGAGCCCTTCCAGAGGGTGGCCATGGACATAGTGGGGCCTCTCAGCAAGACAACCCGGTCGGGGAAGAAATACATTCTGGTGGTGGTAGATTTCGCCACCCGCTACCCCGAGGCGGTGCCCTTATCCTCCATTGAAGCAGACACCGTGGCGGATGCGCTGCTGACCATTTTCAGCCGAGTGGGGTTCCCCAAGGAAGTCCTGACAGACCAAGGGTCCAACTTCATGTCGGCCCTGCTCCGGTGCTTGTGGGAGAAATGTGGGGTCCGGCACAGCTGGGCCTCAGCATATCATCCCCAGTCCAATGGGCTGGTGGAGAGGTTCAATGGGACGCTAAAGATGATGCTGAAAACCTTTATGAACCAGCACCCGCAGGACTGGGACAAGTACCTACCGCACCTGCTGTTCGCGTACAGGGAAGTGCCTCAGGAGTCTACTGGATTCTCGCCCTTCGAACTGTTATATGGCAGGAGGGTAAGGGGGCCCCTGGACCTGATGAGAGACGAATGGGAGGGGGAGGCCGCCTCCGAGGGAGAGTCAGTGGTGGAGTATGTCCTGACCTTCCGAGAGAGACTCACTGAGCTCATGGGCCTGGCCAAGGGAAATCTGGCCAGAGCCCAGAGGAAGCAAAAGGTCTGGTATGACCGCACGGCGCGGGCCCACGCCTACGCCACCGGGGATCAGGTGATGGTTCTCATCCCCGTGAGGAAAAACAAGCTGCAGGCCGCTTGGGAAGACCCTTTCAAGGTTGTCAAGCAGCTAAATGAGGTAAATTATGTGGTGGAGCTGTCTAACCGGGCACACCACTGCCGGGTGTACCATGGCAATATGATGAAGCCATATTATGACAGGGGGAATGTGGTGCTGGCCGTGTGTGGACATTGGGAGGAGCAGGGAAGTGACCCTCTAGTAGATCTATTCCCTGAGACAGGAGCTGGTTCCTCCCAAGAAACAATCCCTCTCTCCGATCAGCTAACCCCTGCCCAGCAAGCTGAGATCAGAGGGGTGCTGCATCTGTACCGACAGCTGTTTTCCAACCAGCCTGGTCGCACTAATCTGACTGTCCACCAGGTGCAGACAGGATCGCACCAACCTATAAGATGCTCCCCCTTCCGAGTCACAGGGAAGACAGCTCGGGACCTGGAAAGAGAGGTCAAGGACATGCTGGCTTTGGGGGTGATCCAGCCGTCGTCCAGCCCTTGGGCCTCGCCGGTGGTGCTGGTCCCCAAAAAGGATGGGTCGATCTGGTTCTGTGTGGACTATCGGAAGCTCAATGCCATCACTGTATCCGATGCCTACCCCATGCCCCGGCCGGATGAGCTCCTAGACAAGCTGGGAGGGGCTCGGTACCTCACCACCATGGATCTTACAAAGGGCTACTGGCAAGTGCCACTGGATGCAGATGCCCGGCTGAAATCTGCCTTCATTACTCCTCTGGGGCTCTACGAGTTCCTGACCCTGCCTTTCGGTCTCAAGGGAGCGCCAGCCACCTTCCAGCGCCTGGTGGATCAGCTACTGAAGGGGATGGAGAGCTTCGCTGTGGCGTATATCGATGATATCTGTGTCTTTAGCCAGACCTGGGAGGACCATGTGTCCCAGGTTAAACAAGTGCTGGACCGACTCCGGGAGGCTGGGCTGACTGTAAAAGTGGAGAAGTGCAAGGTGGGGATGGCTGAAGTGTCCTACCTGGGACACCGGGTGGGGAGCGGCCACCTAAAGCCAGAACCAGCCAAGGTGGAGGTGATCCGGGACTGGCCCGCTCCCCAAACCAAAAAGCAGGTCCAGGCCTTTATTGGGATGGCGGGGTACTATCGAAGATTTGTGCCCCACTTTAGCGCCATAGCCACCCCCATCACTGAGCTATGTAAGAAGGGGAAGCCAGACAAGGTGGTCTGGACCGAGGAGTGCCAGAGGGCTCTCTGTGCACTGAAGGAGGCTTTGATCAGGGGCCCGGTTCTGGCAAACCCAGACTTTGACAAGCCCTTTCTGGTGTTCACCGACGCCTCAGACATGGGACTGGGGGCGGTGTTAATGCAGGAGGATGAAACGGGGCAGAGACACCCCATCGTGTATTTAAGCAAGAAGTTGCTACCCCGAGAGCAGAATTATGCGGCCATCGAGAAGGAATGCCTGGCCATGGTGTGGGCCCTCAAGAAACTAGAGCCGTATCTATTCGGGTGACACTTCACCGTGTACACCGACCACTCGCCCCTGACCTGGCTACACCAGATGAAAGGGGCCAACGCCAAACTCCTGAGGTGGAGCCTGCTCCTGCAGGATTACGACATGGACGTGGTCCATGTGAAGGGAAGTGCCAACCTGATAGCGGATGCGTTGTCCTGGAGAGGGGGCCCTGAACTTCCCCAGGCCACTGGTCAGAGTGACCCCGCTCAGTTCAGTCTCGAAGGGGGGAGCGATGTGACGGAGTAGAGAGCGAGTTGGATTTGACCTGAGAGGCTGGCTGCATTGGGAAAGGCTGCATCGGGAATGTGAGACTTTACCTGAGGCTGTAACATGAGCCAGGACGGGGGTTGGGAGGTGACACCTTTGGCTGGGAGAATGGTAAAAGGCTAGAGGAGGGGCCCCGGGGGAGGGGAAGAGCCTGCTGGAGGTTTGGCTGGCTCTTGGTCAGTTTGGAGCTGGGTGGTGAAACGCAGGGAGCCCCAGAGCTGGGGTCTAAGCTCCCTGCCCCCCAGAAGGGCCCAGCTGAGGGGTCCTGGTCATACTTACAAGCTCTGTTTGGACTCTTTCCTGACAACCCTAATAAACCTTCTGTTCTACTGGCTGGCTGAGAGTCACATTGAATCCCGGGAAGAGGGGTGCAGGACCTGACTCCCCCACACTCCGTGACAACATGGAACAGGGCTGGGCGGGGCTGGTGCACACGCTCACACACACAGGGGGTGGGGCTGGGGCACGTGGAACAGGGCTGGGCGGGCTGGTGCACATGCTCACACACATGGGGGCGGGGCTGGGGCACATGGAACAGGGCTGCGCGGGGCTGGTACACACGCTCACACACATGGGGGGCGGGGCTGGGGCACATGGAACAGGGCTGGGCGGGCTGGTGCACACGCTCACACACACGGGGGGCGGGGCTGGGGCACGTGGAACAGGGCTGGGCAGGCTGGTGCACACGCTCACACACACGGGGGGCGGGGCTGGGGCACGTGGAACAGGGCTGGGCGGGCTGGTGCACACACTCACACACACGGGGGGCGGGGCTGGGGCACGTGGAATGGGGCTGGGCGGGGCTGGGTCACGCTCACACACATGGGGGCGGGGCTGGGGCACGTGGAACAGGCCTGGGCACGGCTGGCGCACACACATGCCCGGGGCAGGGCCGGCTCTCACCAGCGACGATGTACATGGCGTCCCCGTCGGTGCCCTCGGCCAGCACCGTGTGCCCCGGGCCGTGCCAGGCGGGCACGAAGCTCTGCATCAGGGCGTCTGCCTGGCCCTCGCCCAGGAGCCGCAGGAAGTCGTTCCGCTCCACGGCCCCGGCGATCAGGCTGCAGTCCCTGGGCGGACGGGAGGCAGACGGGTGGGGCTGGCACCGGAGGTGGGACCAGTCCCTTCCGTTGGCCCCAGCCATGCCCCAAGGCCCCACTCAGCCCAGGGGCAGGGAAGCAGCTGCTGAGGTGGGGGGCTGGTCAGAGCGGGGCTGTCCCGGGCACAGCCACCACCCTACACACAGCGGGAGCCCCCCAAGAGCTGCAGGTCCCAGCACAATCCCGCCTCATCCTGCCCACAGCAACAGGACACTGGCTGTTCCCCTAGCAACACTGCAGGGGCCGGGGCTGGGCCCCAGGGCTCAGCCTGGCCTGGTATCCCCGCCCCAGCCCCACCGCACCCACCTCTGTGCTGGGGACACTGCGAGGGGTGCCAACTGACTGACTGCAGAGAACCCAACATCCTTCCCCCACCCCTTCTCTGTGGCCTTGCCCCCCGCTCCCTCCCTCGCTCGCTCTCCCCACCCTCACCCACTTTCACCAGGCTAGGGCTGCGGGGGGTGGGGGTGAGGGCTGGGGACGGGGATGAGGGGCTCAGAGTGTGGGAGGGAGTCCAGGCTGGGGTAGGGGGGTGGGGAGGGGGTGCGGGCTCCAGGCTGGGGTAGGGGGGTGGGGAGGGGGTGCGGGCTCCAGGCTGTGGCAGGGGGTGGGGTGGGGAGGGGGTGCGGGCTCCAGGCTGGGGTAGGGGGGTGGGGAGGGGGTGCGGGCTCCAGGCTGTGGCAGGGGGTGGGGTGGGGAGGGGGTGGGGGCTCCAGCCGGGTGGTGCTGACCTCAGGCAGCGCCTGGAAGCAGCGGCATGTCCCTCCGGCTCCTAAGCGCAGGGGCGGCCGGGGGGCTCTGCGTGTTTCCCTCGCCTGCAGGCGCTGTCCTCACAGCTCCCATTGGCCAAGGTTCCCGTCCAATGGCAGCTGCAGAGCCGGCGCTCAGGGCAGGGGCAGCGTGCAGAGCCCCCGTGGCCGTCCCTGCGTCTAGGAGCCGGAGAGACATGCCAGCCGCTTCCGGGAGCCGGCCACTGCAGCCAACCGGACTTTTAACGGCCTGGTCGGCAGTGCTGACTGGAGCCGCCAAAGTCCCTTTTCAATAACCAGACGCCTGGAAACCCGAGACACTGCCCCTGCCAGAGCCTGATCAGGGCTGGCATGCGCCCCCCACCACGGCTGGCTGGGATGTCAGGGGAGGGGCAGGGCCATCCTGAGCTGTCTCTGCCGCCCGAGGGGTTACCTGGGTGACTTAGGGACGTGGGGCACCTGCAGGGCCTCGTCACTAGCGAGGGGTTCAGGGACGATGGGCTGGGCCCTGCTCTGCCTCCGTCCGCCGTCGGCATCAGCCTGGTCTGCGATCTCCCTGCTCACGCCACCTCCGGCCATCTCCGGCGCCCCGCCTGCGGCAGTGGGGAGAGAAGCGCATGAGGCGGGGCCGGGGGTGGAGTTGGGGGGAGCCAGGGGCGCGAGCACCCACCAGCGCCGACAAAAGTCGGCACCTATGCACCAGGGAACACGAGGAAGGGGGAGGAGCGGGGACCCTGGGTCCAGGGCCGGCTCTGGCTTTTTTGCCGCCCCAGGCAAAAAAGCCGCCCGCCGCCCTGCTCCCCCAGCCGGGGTGCTGGTGGGGAGCGCGGCAGGGGAGGGCGCCGAGCCCGGCCACGGCCCGAATCTCCCGGCCGGCCAGAGCGCCGCGGGGTGCCCCAACAACCCGCCGCAGTATGGTTTTTTTTTTAAAAAAAAAACCCTGAGCGCCGCCCCCCTCCAGGTGCCGCCCCAAGCACATGCTTGGTAGGCTGGTGCCTGAAGCCAGCCCTGCCTGGGTCCGCACCGCTCCCAGAAGTGACCAGCACGTTCCTGTGGTCCGGGGGGAGGAGGCAGGGGGTCTCCGCGCACTGACCCAGGCCTGAGCACTGACTCCACAGCTCCCATTGGCTGGGAACTGCAGCACCCAGAGACCCCCCTGCCCCACCACCTAGGAGCCAATGCCAGAGGGGTGGGCCAGTCTGTGACGAACTAGGACGGTTGTTAAGGTTTCCCTGAGTACTGTGTGGGTGCCTCGGTTTCCCCTATGCAGTGCTTGAGTATCTAGGTGGTGGGACAACAGTGCATGATTGTTACAAAGCCCTAGAAGGCAGGGGTGGGCAGAGGCCTGGACACAGAGAATGGCCCTGTCTCCTGGCAACAGATGGCCCGGCCCCTCCCCTGCAAAGGTGAGAGATGAAGGTGTTGGAACAAAGGGATCAGGTGACCGCCTGGCCCGGGAAGGAGACAAAGGGGGAGGAGGGGCTGGAGAGTTTTCAGGTTGGAACTGGCTGGAGAGGAGGGGAGAGAGGCAGACAGGGGCTGGCCTCCCTGCCCCGTTTGGAGCTGTGGGGTGAAATGCAGGGAGCCCTGAGCTGGGGTCTAAGCTCCCTGCCCCCCGGAAGGGCCCGGCTGAGGGGTCCTGGATGTACTGACAAGCTCTGGTTGGACTGTGTTCCTGGCATCTCTAATAAACCTTCTGTTCTACTGGCTGGCTGAGACTCCCAGTGAATCCGGGGAAGAGGGGTGCAGGGCCGGACTCCCCCACACTCTGTGACACAGTCACTTTAGGGAGCCGCCCAAGGTAAGCGCCGCCCCCCCACACCCCAACCCCCTGTCCCAGCCCAGAGCCCGCACCCTGCACCCCAACTCCCCCCAGAGCCCATCCCCTGCACCCCCTCCTACACCCCAACCCCCTGCCCCAGGCTCAGCCTGGAGCCCCCTCCCAGACCCAAACTCCCTCCCAGAGCCCACACCCCTCACCCCCTCCCACACCCCAACCTCCTGTCCCAGCCCAGAGCCCCCTCTCGCACCCAAACTCCCAGCCCAGAGCCTGCAACCCCTCCTGTACCCAAACTCCCTCCCAGATCCCGCACGCTGCACCCCCTCCTGCATCCCAACCCCCTGCCCAAGGCTCAGCCCAGAGGCCCCACACACCCAAGCTCCCTCCCAGAGCTCTCACACACACCCCCCGCACCCCTCATCCCCTCCTGCACCCCCAACCCCCTTCCCCAGCCTGGTGAAAGTGAGTGAGGGTGGGGGAGAGCGAGCGACTGAGGGAGGGGGATGGAGTGAGTGGGGGCGTGGCATTGGAGAAGGGGGTGGGGAAGGGGCGTGGCCTCTGGGAAGGGGGCTGGGCAAGGGCTAAGTGGAGGGGCACTTGGGAGTTCCCAAATTTTTTAAATCAAAGTGGGGGTCCTCAGGTTGCTAAAGTTTGAGAACCGCTGATCTAAACCATCCCTGACAGGTGTTTGTCTAACTTCCTCTTCAAAATCTCCAATGATGGAGATTCCACAACCTCCCTAGGCAATTTATTCCAGTGCTGAACCATCCTGACAGCTAAGAAGTTTTTCCTAATGTCCAACCTAAACCGCCCTTGCTGCAATTTAAGCCCATTGCTTCTTGTCCTAGCCTCAGAGGTTAAGAAGAACAATTTTTCTGTCCTCCTTGTAACAACCTTTTATGTACTTGAAAACTGTTACCATGTCCCCTCTCAGTCTTCTGTTCTCCAGACTAAACAAACCCAATTTTTTTAGACTTCCGTCATAGGTCATACAACGCACAGTCAGTCTGTACCACTCTTTCCCAGAGGATGTTGTGAAGGCCAAGACTATAACAGGGTGTCACGGAGTGTGGGGGAGTCAGCGCCTGCACCCCTCTTCCCCGGATTCACTGGGAGTCTCAGCCAGCCAGTAGAACAGAAGGTTTATTAGAGATGCCAGGAACACAGTCCAAACAGAGCTTGTCAGTACATCCAGGACCCCTCAGTCGGGCCCTTCCGGGGGGCAGGGAGCTTAGACCCCAGCCCGGGGGCTCCCTGCATTTCACCCCACAGCTCCAAGCGGGGGCAGGGAGGCCAGACCCTGTCTGCCCCTCTCCCCTCCTCTCCGGCCAGCCCCAAACTGAAATTGTCCAGCCCCTCCTCTCTCCTTTGTCTCCTTCCCGGGCCAGGAGGTCACCTGATCCCTTTGTTCCAACACCTTTAGCTCTCACCTTTGCAGGGGAGGGGCCAGGGCCATCCGTTGCTAGGATACAGAGTGTCGGCCCTTCTCTGTGTCCAGGCCCCTCTGTAACAATCATGCACCCTTGTCCCACCACCTAGATACTCAAGCACTGCATATGGAAACCGAGGCACCCACCCAGTACTCAGGGCAAACATTAACAACAGTCCTAGTTCGTCACACAGGGTTCAAACAAGAACTAGATAAGTTCATGGAGGACAGGTCCATCGATGGCTATTAGCCAGGATGGGCAGGGATGGTGTACCTAGCCTCTGTTTACCAGGAGCTGGGAATGGGTGACGGGATGGATCACTTGATGATTCCCTGTTCTGTTCATTCCCTCTGGGGCACCTGGCATTGGCCACTGTCAGAAGACAGGATACTGGGCTAGATGGACCTTTGGTCTGACACAGTATGGCTATGTTCTGATGTCATGTTTTCTAGACCTTTAATCATTTCTGTTGCTCTTCTCTGGACTTTCTCCAATTTGTTCACATCCTTCCTGAAATGTGGCACCTAGAACTGGACACAATACTCCAGTTGAGACCGTATCAGCGTGGAATAGAGGAGAAGAATTACTTCTCGTGTTTTGCTTACAACACTCCTGCTAATACATCCCAGAATGATGTTCCCCCTTTCTGCAACAGCGTTACACTGTTGACTCACATTTAGTTTGTGATCCACGATGATCCCCAGATCCCCTTCCACAGTACTCCTTCCTAGACAGTCACAGAATCATAGAATCTCAGGGTTGGAAGGGACCTCAGGAGGTCCTCTAGTCCAACCCCCTGCTCAAAGCAGGACCAACCCCAACTAAATCATCCCAGCCAGGGCTTTGTCAAGTCTGACCTTAAAAACCTCTAAGGATGGAGATTCCACCACCTCCCTAGGGAACCCATTCCATTTCCCATTTTGTACGTGTGCAACTGATTGTTCCTTCCTAAGTGGAGTACTTTGCCTTTGTCCTTATTGAATTTCATCCTATTTACTTCAGACCATTTCTCCAGTGTGTCCAGATCATTTTGAATTTTAATTCTATCCTCCAAAGCACTCGCAACCCCTCCCAGCTTGGTATCATCCGCAAACTTTATCAGTGTACTCGCTATGCCATGATCTAAATCATTGATGAAGATATTGAACAGAACCAGACCCAGAACCCTGCGGGACCCCACTCGTTATGCCCTTCCAGCCTGACTGTGAATCACTGATAACTACTCTCTGGGAACGGTTTTCCAACCAGTTTTGCACCCACCTTATAGTAGTTCCATCTAGGTTGCATTTCCCCAGTTTGTTTACGAGAAGGCCATGCGAGACAGTATCAAAAAATTTACTAAAATCAAGATTATACCACGTCTACTGCTTCCCCCCTATCCACAAGGCTTGTTACCCTGTCAAAGAAAGCTATCAGGTTGGTTTGACACAATTTGTTCTTGACAAATCCATGATGACTGTTACTTATCACCTTATTATCTTCTAAGTGTTCGCAAACTGATGGCTTAATTATTTGCTCCGTTATCTTTCCAGGTACAGAAGTTAAGCTGACTGGTCTGTAATCCCCCGGGTTGTTCTTATTTCCCTTTTTATAGATGGGTGCTAGATTTGCTCCTTTCCAGTCCTCTGGAATCTCTCCCGTCTTCCACGGCTGCTGGAAGATAATTGCCAGCGGCTCAGAGGGAATCAAACGTCACACTGTGTTTCACTGTTCAGCCGCTAGGCGGCGCTGTGTGCAAAATACCTGTTAAAGGAGCCTCGGCCAGACCAGGAGGAGCATGGCAGGGCCCAGGGATGAACCCAGCCGGGGGCAACCTGGCTCAGAGGTAAGCCCTGTACTCAGTCTATATCTGGTACGCTGCGGGGCAGGGAAAGCCACGTGCCCACCTCCCCGGGGGTGCAGGGAAAGCCAACTGCCCCCCCGGGGGCGCCCCATCCCCCTTACCCTGCTCCTGCGAGCCCCTCTGCTTCGCCATGCTCTGCAGATACTCCCGCTCCTCCTGCAGCCACCGCTCTCGCAGCTGCTGGTCCATCTCCCTGCCTGGGGTAGGGGCCGGCAGCCGTCCTACGCCGTCCTCGGGCTGTTGGAGACAGACAGGGACATGCACTAGCACAGGGGTGGGCAAGCTATGGCCGGGGGCAGCATCCGGCCCTTCAGACATTTGAATCTGGCCCCCTGTGCTCCCCCACAGCCACCTCTGGGGTGGAAGACATCAGCTGTTCAACTGCACCAAGCAACACTGCATGGCACTTTGGGGGAGGGGAGAGTGACCAGTGAACCAAAGAGCTGCCAGGCTGGGTCAGACAGACCAAAGCTCCATCTAGCCCAGTCGCCTCCAACCTTTTCACGCACAAGATCAACCCAGGATCTACCCTGCCCCTTCCCCGAGGCCCTGACCCATTCACTCCATTCCTCCCTCCCTCCCTCTCCCCCACCCTCACTCACTTTCACCGGGCTGGGGCAGGGGGTTGGGGTGTGGGAAGGGGCTCTGGGCTGAGCCTGGGGCAGAGGGTTGGGAGGCAGGAGTGAGGGCTCTGGGAGGGAGTTTGGTTGCGGGAGGGGCTCCGGGCTGGGGCAGGGGATTGTAGTGCAGGAGGGGGTGAGGGATGTTGGCTCTGGGAGGGAGTTTGGGTGCGGGAGGGGCTCAGGGTTGGGGCAGGGGGTTGGGGTGCGGGAGGAGCTGCGGGCTGGGGCAAGGGGTTGGGGTGCAGGAGGGGATGTGGGGTACAGGCTCTGGGAGGGAGTTTGGGTGCGGGAGGGGGCTCCGGGCTGGGGCAGGGGGTTGGGGTGCGGGAGGGGGATGTTGGCTCTGGGAGGGAGTTTGGGTGCGGGAGGGGGCTCCGGGCTGGGGCAGGGGGTTGGGGTGCGGGAGGGGGATGTTGGCTCTGGGAGGGAGTTTGGGTGCGGGAGGGGCTCCGGGCTGGGGCAGGGGGTTGGGGTGCGGGAGGGGGATGTTGGCTCTGGGAGGGAGTTTGGGTGCGGGAGGGGGCTCCGGGCTGGGGCAGGGGGTTGGGGTGCGGGAGGGGGATGTTGGCTATGGGAGGGAGTTTGGGTGCGGGAGGGCTCCGGGCTGGGGCAGGGGGTTGGGGTGCGGGAGGGGGATGTTGGCTATGGGAGGGAGTTTGGGTGCGGGAGGGGCTCCGGCTGGGGCAGGGGGTTGTGGTGCAGGAGGGGGTGAGGGATGTTGGCCCTTGGAGGGAGTTTGGGTGCGGGAGGGGCTCCGGCTGGGGCAGGGGATTGTAGTGCAGGAGGGGGTGAGGGATGTTGGCCCTTGGAGGGAGTTTGGGTGCGGGAGGGGCTCCGGGATGGGGCAGGGGGTTGGGGTGCAGGAGGAGCTGCGGGCTGGGGCAAGGGGTTGGGGTGCAGGAGGGGATGTGGGGTACAGGCTCTGGGAGGGGGTTTGGGTGCAGGAGGGGGCTCCGGGCTGGGGCAGGGTGTTGGGGTACGGGAGGGGGATGTTGGCTCTGGGAGGGAGTTTGGGTGCGGGAGGGGGCTCCGGGCTGGGGCAGGGGGTTGGGGTGCGGGAGGGGGATGTTGGCTCTGGGAGGGAGTTTGGGTGCGGGAGGGGCTCCGGGCTGGGGCAGGGGGTTGTGGTGCAGGAGGGGGTGAGGGATGTTGGCTCTGGAAGGGAGTTTGCGTGCGGGAGGGGCTCAGGGTTGGGGCAGGGGGTTGGGGTGCAGGAGGAGCTGCGGGCTGGGGCAAGGGGTTGGGGTGCAGGAGGGGATGTGGGGTACAGGCTCTGGGAGGGAGTTTGGGGTGTGGGAGGGGCTCCGGGATGGGGCAGGGGGTTGGGGTGCAGGAGGAGCTGCGGGCTGGGGCAAGGGGTTGGGGTGCAGGAGGGGATGTGGGGTACAGGCTCTGGGAGGGAGTTTGGGTGCGGGAGGGGGCTCCGGGCTGGGGCAGGGGGTTGGGGTGCGGGAGGGGGATGTTGGCTCTGGGAGGGAGTTTGGGTGTGGCAGGGGCTCCGGGCTGGGGCAGGGGGTTGGGATGCGGGAGGGGGATGTTGGCTCTGGGAGGGAGTTTGGGTGCGGGAGGGGCTCCGGGCTGGGGCAGGGGGTTGGGATGCGGGAGGGGGATGTTGGCTCTGGGAGGGAGTTTGGGTGCGGGAGGGGCTCCGGGCTGGGGCAGGGGGTTGGGGTGCGGGAGGGGGATGTTGGCCCTTGGAGGGATTTTGGGTGCAGGAGGGGCTCCGGGCTGGGGCAGGGGGTTGTGGTGCAGGAGGGGGTGAGGGATGTTGGCTCTGGGAGGGAGTTTGGGGTGCGGGAGGGGCTCCGGGCTGGGGCAGGGGGTTGTGGTGCAGGAGGGGGTGAGGGATGTTGGCTCTGGGAGGGAGTTTGGGGTGTGGGAGGGGCTCCGGGATGGGGCAGGGGGTTGGGGGGCAGGAGGTGGTGTGAGGTGCAGGCTCCAGCCGGGAGGCACTTACCACAGGCGGCTCCCGCCCAGCGGTGCAGTGGGGCTCAGGCAGGGTGCCTCCCTGACCTGGCCCCACGCCGCTCCCGGAAGTGGCTGGCAGCTGGCACATCTATGTGGCCCCTGGGGGCGGGGACATAACACGAAGCCACCTCCCCACCACCACCGGGGCCGCAGAGAGACGTGCCAGCAGCCAGTCGCTTCATAGAATCATAGAATCTCAGGGTTGGAAGGGTCCTCAGGAGGTCATCTAGTCCAACCCCCTGCTCAAAGCAGGACCAACCCCAACTAGATCATCCCAGCCAGGGCTTTGTCAAGCCTGACCTTAAAAACATCTAAGGAAGGAGATTCCACCACCTCCCTAGGGAACCCATTCCAGTGCTTCACCACCCTACTAGTGAAAAAGTTTGTCCTAATATCCAACCTAAACCTCCCCCTCTGCAACTTGAGACCATTACTCCTTGTTCTGTCATCTTCTACCACTGAGAACAGTCGAGATCCATCCTCTTTGGAACCCCCTTTCAGGTAGTTGAAAGCAGCTATCAAATCCCCCCTCACTCTTCTCTTCTGCAGGCTAAACAATCCCAGTTCCCTCAGCCTCTCCTCATAAGTCATGTGCTCCAGCCCCCTAATCATTTTTGTTGCCCTCCGCTGGACTCTTTCCAATTTATCCACATCCTTCTTGTAGTGTGGGGCCCAAAACTGGACACAGTACTCCAAATGAGGCCTCACCAGTGCCGAATAGAGGGGAATAATCACGTCCCTCGATCTGCTGGAAATGCCCCCTACTTATACAGCCCAAAATGCCGTTAGCCTTCTTGGCAACAAGGGCACACTGTTGACTCATATTCAGCTTTTCGTCCACCGTAACCCCTACGTCCTTTTCTGCAGAACTGCTGCCCAGCCATTCGGTCCCTAGTCTGTAGCAGTGCATGGGATTCTTCCGTCCTAAGTGCAGGACTCTGCACTTGTCCTTGTTGAACCTCATCAGATTTCTTTTGGCCCAATCCTCTAATTTGTCTAGGTCCCTCTGTATCCTGTCCCTACCCTCCAGCGTATCAACCACTCCTCCCAGTTTAGTGTCATCTGCAAACTTGCCAAGGGTGCAGTCCACACCATCCTCCAGATCGTTGATGAAGATATTGAACAAAACTGGCCCCAGCACCGACCCTTGGGGCACTCCACTTGATACCGGCTGCCAACTAGACATGGAGCCATTGATCACTACCCGTTGAGCGCGACCATCCAGCCAGTTTTCTATCCACCTTACCGTCCATTCATCCAGCCCATACTTCTTTAACTTGCTGGCAAGAACACTGTGGGAGACTGTATCAAAAGCTTTGCTAAAGTCAAGAAATAGCACATCCACTGCTTTCCCCTCATCCACAGAGCCAGTTATCTCATCATAGAAGGCAATTAGGTTAGTCAGGCATGACTTGCCCTTGGTGAATCCATGCTGACTGTTCCTGATCACTTTCCCCTCCTTTAAGTGGTTCAGAATTGATTCCTTGAGGACCTGTTCCATGATTTCTCCAGGGACTGAGGTGAGACTGACTGGCCTGTAGTTCCCCGGATCTTCCTTCTTCCCTTTTTTAAAGATGGGCACTACATTAGCTTTTTTCCAGTCATCCGGGACCTCCCCCGATTGCCATGATTTGTCAAAGATAATGGCCAATGGCTCTGCAATCACATCGGCCAACTCCTTTAGCACCCTCGGATGCAGTGCATCCGGCCCCATGGACTTGTGCTCATCCAGCTTTTCTAAATAGTCCCGAACTACTTCTTTCTCCACAGAGGGCTGGTCACCTCCTCCCCATACCGTGCTGCGGAGTGCAGCCCCCTGGGAGCTGACCTTGTCTGTGAAGACAGAGGCAAAAAAAGCATTGAGTACACTAGCTTTCTCCACATCCTCTGTCACTAGGTTCCCTCCCTCATTCAGCAAGGGGCCCACACTTTCCTTGACTTTCTTCTTGTTGCTAACGTACCTGAAGAAACCCTTCTTGATACTCCTAACATCTCCGGCTAGCTGCAACTCCAAGCGTGATTTGGCCTTCCTAATTTCACTCCTGCATGCCTGAACAATATTTATATACTCCTCCCTGGTCATTTGTCCAGGAGCAGCATGGGGCCAGGGCAGGCAGGCAGGCCTGAGCCCCGCTGCGCCGCCGGACTTTACGCAGCCCGGAGATCATGATCGACTGGCAGAAGCTCCAGGATCGACCACTCAATCGTGATTGACGGGTTGGTGACCACTGATCTAGCCCAGTGTCCTGTCCTCCGACAGCGGCCAGTGCCAGGTGCCCCACAGGGAATGAACAGACCAGGGAATCATCAAGTGATCCATCTGCTGTCATCCATTCCCAGCTTCTGGCAAACAAAGGCTAGGGACACCATCCCTGCCCATCCTGGCTAATACCCATTGGTGGACCTATCCTCCATGGACGTATCTAGTTCTTGTTTGAACCCTGTTATAGTCTTGGCCTTCACAACATACCCTGGCAAGGAGTTCCACAGGTTGACTGTGAGTTGTGTGAAGAAATACTTCCTTTGGTTTGTTTTAAACCTGCTGCCTATTAATTTAATTGGATGACCTCTAGTTCTTGTGTTATGAGACAGAGTAAACACTTCCTTATTCACTTTCTCCACAAGTCATGATTTTATAGACCTCCGTCATATCCCCCCTTAGTCGTCTTCTTTCCAAGATGAAAAGTCCCAGTCTTATTAATCTCTCCTCATATGGAAGCCACCCAGAACCCTAACAATTTTTGTTGCCCTTTTCTGAATCTTTCCAATTCCAATAGATCTTTTTTGAGATGGGGAGACCACATCTGCACGCAGGATTCAAGCTGTGGTTGTACCATGGATTTATATAAAGGCAACATGATATTTTCTGTCCTATCTATCCCTTTCTTAATTATTCCCAGGATCCTGTTCACTTTTTTGACGGCCGCTGCACATTGAGTGGATGTTTTCAGAGAACTATCCACAGTGACTCCAAGATCTCTTTCCTGAGATGTAACAGCTAATTTAGACCCCATCAGTTTATATCTATAGTTGGGATTATGTTTTCCAATGTACATTACTTTGCATTTATCAACATTGAACTTCATCCACCATTTTGCTGCCCAGTCACCCAGTTTTGTGAAATCCCTTTGTAACTCTTTGCAATTTGCTTTGGGCTTACCTATCTGGAGTAGTTTCGTATCTTCTGCAAATTTTGCCACCTCACCATTTCCCCCCTTTTCCCAGATCATTTATGAATATGTTTGTGACACCCTGGCACCCCCTTACTCACCACTGTCATGTAATGAGGATATGTTTTGCATGAAGTCTGCCTTGTGAGGTATCATTCTAAAAGTCTTAATCTGCTAGACATTAATATCTCATTGGATTGTATGTGCTATTATCGTACGTGAAGTTTGGCTATGTAGGTGTTACTGAAACATGTTGTGAGGTTGAAAACACCTTTCAGATACAACAGTAAAAAGACCAAACCATGTTAATGGCTTATTGAGGAAATGCACACAAGCACGAGGATTACCCCGGGAACTGTGTACAACAGAAACCTCTCCGAGACAGCATTGCACAAGGGGAACTGTTTGACCCAGGTGTGACGAACTAGGACTGTTAAGGTTTCCCTGAGTACTGTGTGGGTGCCTCGGTTTCCCCTATGCAGTGCTTGAGTATCTAGGTGGTGGGACAACAGTGCATGATTGTTACAAAGCCCTAGAAGGCAGGGGTGGGCAGAGGCCTGGACACAGAGAATGGCCCTGTCTCCTGGCAACAGATGGCCCGGCCCCTCCCCTGCAAAGGTGAGAGATGAAGGTGTTGGAACAAAGGGATCAGGTGACCGCCTGGCCCGGGAAGGAGACAAAGGGGGAGGAGGGGCTGGAGAGTTTCAGTTTGGAGCTGGCCAGAGAAGAGGGGAGAGAGGCAGACAGGGTCTGGCCTCCCTGCCCCGTTTGGAGCTGTGGGGTGAAATGCAGGAAGCCCCCAGGCTGGGGTCTAAGCTCCCTGCCCCCCGGAAGGACCCAACTGAGGGGTCCTGGATGTACTGACAAGGTCTGGTTGGACTGTGTTCCTGGCATCTCTAATAAACCTTCTGTTCTACTGGCTGGCTGAGACTCCCAGTGAATCCGGGGAAGAGGGGTGCAGGGCCGGACTCCCCCACACTCCGTGACAACTGGTGGCAGCGGTGGGATGTACTGCACCCCGTGGAAGACGCTTCCTGCAGTAAGTAACTGGGGAGCAGTAGAACGAAGGGGGGCTAATGAGGACCAGGTGTGCTGAAGGCTCACAGAGGAGCGGTTTCGGGGAGCGGAGGAGCTACGCTTAACCCCTGGGAGTGTGTGACCAGCGAGAAGGACTGTGCAATGATGGGGTCCCCCTGGGGGCTGCAGTGAGCAGTCCCAGGGGCGGAGGAGCCTGCGGCTTGGCCCTGGGAGACAGAAGGATTTTTGCAGTGACAGGGTTCCCCTGGGGGTGCCGTGAGTGGACCCAGGGGCGGAGGAGCTGCGGCTCGACCCTGGCAAAGAGGCGGTGACCTGGAGAAGGGCTGGCACACTTGGGGTTCTTCCTGGAAACCGTGGGCAGCTAAGAGCACACAGGCCTGCGAATCCACAGCAACTTGGGAGCAGTGTAGTGATGGCGTATCGCTTTCTCCTTAAAAGAAGCATTGTAACCCTGTGCAAAAAGAGAGGGATACGCATTGGGAAGCTCACTAAAGCCCAGCTAATCGTGCAGCTGGAGGAGGATGACCATTCTAAGGAGCAGATTCCTGACCCCGATGGGGCTACAGCAGGATCTGGGAGCAGCTGGAGCGGTAGCCTGGCATCCCCAAGAGTCTGGTCCCCAACCAGACGGGGGTCTTCACGATCGGGTTCCCCAGCAGGGGATCGGAGATGGATGGGACTGGAGCTGAGTCCGAGAGAGCAAGAGGACTCTGAGAGACAGCGAGAGCCCGAGAAAGGGCTACAGGAGAAGCATGAGCAGCAGCATGAACTGGCGGTGGTGGAACGGAGAGGCATAGGGGACTGGCCAGGGGTAAGTGGGGATAGATCCCGGGGTGCTAGCTCCGCAGGGAACCTCGATCCTAAATTGCTGCCCCTGGTTAAGGAGGGTGGGGATTTGGAGGCCCACCTCACTGCCTTTGAGCAGGCTGGTGATTGGAACCAGGGAGACCCTGCGGAAAAGCCCCGGGATCTAACCCCCTTGCTGGGTCCCAAGGCCATAAACTCCGCCAGCCAGATGGGTGGGATGGTGGACGGATTTCCACTCCTGGCCCTGGACTCAAGCCCTATGCACCCCCAGTGGGAGCGGAAGGTGATGGTCAATGGAGAGACATTCTTGGGGTGGCGAGATCCCGGGACAGAGAGAACTGTGGTCAGGCCCCGGGTGGTGCACCCCCACCAGATGCTGAGGGGCTGTGTGACCTGGGTGAGGGTCCCAGGGACGGACCCATTCGCCCTGCCTATGGCCCAGATCCCTGTGCAGACCCAGGAGGGGTCAGGCTGGCTGGTTGTTGGGGTTCTCCAGGATATCAGCGGTGAGGTGCTGTTGGGGGGTGACTGTGTATCTTTGGGACAGGATCCAGGCCCTGGCCCTGTAATGGCCGAGGATTTGAATTTGAACTCAGGGAACCAATTGGCGAAGAGGGAAATGGTCAGTGAAAATGCAAATGACCTGGCTGGCAGGGGGGAGGAGCTGCCAGGCCCCGGTTACCTGCCTGCCTGTAACCAGACCCCTAGGGCGGGGTGGGACAGAGAGATGCTCCCCACCCCCCTGCACAATGGAGAGGTGGCACAGGGACAGCCAGGGCAGCGCTGAGCACGGGGGGAGCGGAGACCCCAGCTGAGTGGGGGGACACACAGGCAGGGCAGGACGGCTGCCAACCAGGCTTGCCTGGTCCAGAGCTGCGGCCGGGAAGTGATTCCACGGCAGGGAGGGAGCCACCAGGGACAGGGCTCAGTGGGGCGGTGACCCCAGGCCTGGCCAGTGAGCTGCAGAGGGATCCCGCCTTGGAGAAGCTAAGGGAACTTGCTGGCCACAGCGCTGCAAACCCCCTTGGGGAAGACTGCAGAGACAGATCCCTGTGGGAGAAGGAATCCCTGTGCCGGGAATGGGCTCCCCAAGGGGAAGTAGAACTGTGGGGAATCATGAGGCAGCCGGTGGGGCCCCAGAAGTATCATCACCGGCTACTGTACCTGGCCCGGGGTAAGGGAGAAGATCCCTGGAGGTCCCTGCCCATCAGAGAGGAACCTTTCCAGAAGGTGGCTATGAATAGGGTGGGCCCCCTCAGCAGGGCAACCTGGTCAGGGAAGAAATGCATCCTGGGGGTGATGGGTTTCGCCACCCGCTACCCAGAGGTGGTGGCTCTGTCCTCCACCAGGGCAGACGCGCTGCTGACCATCTTCAGCAGAATGGGGGTCCCCAGCGAGATCTTTACAGACCAGGGATCAGAGGCCATCTCAGCCCGGCTCCGGGGCGTGTGGGAGAAAGGTGGGGTCTGGCCCACCTGGGCCTCTGCATATCACCCTCAGTCCAACGGGCTGGTGGAGAGAGTTCAAGGGACTGTGAGGCTGATGCTGAGGACTTGTCCCAGTCCTGTGGATGCTGATTTATACAAGTACCTGCCCCACCGATGGCACAGGGAAGTGCCCCAGGAATCACCAGGGGGCTTCCCTTTCAAGCTGTGGTATGGGAGGAGAGTAAGGGGACCCCTAGAACCGGTAAGGGACGATTGGGAGGAGAAGGGGGAAGACCCCCTGATGGATCTCTCCCCTGAGATGGGAGCCCATCCTCCCAACAGGTGTCCCCCATTCAGAGTAACTGGGAAAAGAGCCCAGAACCTGGAGAGAGAGGCCAAGGACAGGCTGGCTTTAGAGGTGAACCAGTCATTCAACAGCCCAGGGCTGGCCAAGGTGGAGGCGATCAGAGATTGGCCTGTTCCCCAGACCAAGGAACAGGTCCAGGCCTTTAGCGGGATGGCGGGGTACTACCAGAGGCTTGTACCCGCCTTTAGCTCCCTAGCTGCCCCCATCACAGAGCTAGGTAAGAAGGGGAAGCCAGACGAGACAGTCTGGACCGAGCAGGGCCAGAGGGCTCTCTGTGCGCTGAAGAAGGCTCTAATCCAGGGGCCAATAAATCGAGTAAACCCAGACCGGGCCAAGCCCTGTACAGTGTTCACCGAAGCCTCAGACACAGGGCTGGGCGTGGTGCTGATGCAGGCCTATGCGAAGCGGGGGAGACACCCCATCGGGTATCTGAGCAAGAAGCTGCTGCTCTGGAGGCAGAACGGTCAGGCCATAGAGAGGGAATGCCTGGCCATGGTGCAGGCCCTTAAGAAGCAGCAGCCGGATCTATTTGGGTGGCGCTTTACGGTCTATAGTCACCACCTCGCCCCGACGTGGCTGCATCCAGGAAAAGGGGCCGATGCCGAGCGGCTGGTGACACAGACATGTGGTCAGAGAGGGGACCAGATCAAGAGGGAGGCTCTTAACCAAGACAGCCCGAATTACAGCCCTCCAGACTGGAGCACTGGGAAAAGACCTGATCTCAGCTTGAACCCCAGGGGTTTTGGGATAGAAAAAGGGCACGGGCCGCATAAACCTTCCCACATGCGGCCTGCGGGTGCCATCATGCCCACCCGACCTAAGGGAGCACGTGGAACTGGAACGGCCTGGTGTGACCAGGTTCAAACTTCCCCAGGTCACTGGCTAAAGTGACCCCGCTCAGTTCGGTCTCGAAGGGGGGAGAGATGTGACGAACTAGGACTGTTGTTAAGGTTTCCCTGAGTACTGTGTGGGTGCCTCGGTTTCCCCTATGCAGTGCTTGAGTATCTAGGTGGTGGGACGACGGTGCATGATTGTTACAAAGCCCTAGAAGGCAGGGGTGGGCAGAGGCCTGGACACAGAGAATGGCCCTGTCTCCTGGCAACAGATGGCCCGGCCCCTCCCCTGCAAAGGTGAGAGCTGAAGGTGTTGGAACAAAGGGATCAGGTGACCGCCTGGCCCGGGAAGGAGACAAAGGGGGAGGAGGGGCTGAAGAGTTGCAGTTTGGAGCTGGCCGGAGAAGAGGGGAGAGAGGCAGACAGGGTCTGGCCTCCCTGCCCCATTTGGAGCTGTGGGGTGAAATGCAGGGAGCCCCCAGGCTGGGGTCTAAGCTCCCTGCCCCCCGGAAGGACCCAACTGAGGGGTCCTGGATGTACTGACAAGCTCTGGTTGGACTGTGTTCCTGGCATCTCTAATAAACCTTCTGTTCTACTGGCTGGCTGAGACTCCCAGTGAATCTGGGGAAGAGGGGTGCAGGGCTGGACTCCCCCACACTCCGTGACACCAGGTCACAGCAAAATAGCTTTCCAGCGAGTGGGCAGAAGATATAAAAGGGGGATATGACATCATGATGGGACCTCGCTCTCCCTACAACACCACACCTGGAAACAGCAGAGGAACAAAGACTGAACTGGGGGAAGTGATGATCCCAGGCTAAAGGGATTTCTAACCTGTGTATAAAAACCTGAGACACCCAAGCTGCAACACAAAGGCAGCTTGTGCCTTAAACAGATGTGTCTTAAGCTCAGTTTGCAGTTTTATTTCCTAGGTGGTCCGCTTTGATCTGTTTGCTATCACTTATTGTCATAAATATAAATATAAAGAAAAGGGTAGCATAAAATCCCTCCTTGGCAGCTGTATTGAATCACTGATCCATCGACATTTACAGAAATTGTAAGTAATGCAAGGAAATGCGTTAGATTATCTTTTGTTTTGGCTTGTGAATTTTCCTATGGTACAAAGGCCATTTTATTCCTGTTTTTCTAACTGTGAAGCTGAGTCCAGAGGGGAATCCTCTGTGTTTTAAATCTTTTCATTACACTGTAAAGTTACCTTCCATCCTGATTTTGCAGGTGTGATTCTTTTACTTTTTTCTTTATAATGAAGTTCTTCTTTTAAGAACCTGATTGATTTTAGTGTCCTAAAGATAGAGGGTCTGCTCTGTGCTCACATTGCTAAGGCAATTAGTTGGTCTATTATTCTCAAGCCTCCCCAGGAAAGGGGGTGAAAGGGCTTGGGGGGGTATTTTGGGGGGACAGGGATTCCAAGTGACCCTTCCCTGAATTTTTGTGTAAATCACTTGGTGCTGGCAGCAATACCGTCCAAGGACAAGGGAAGGAATTTGTGCCTTGGGGAAGTTTTAACCTAAGCTGGTAGAAATAAGCTTAGGGCGTCTTTCATGCGGGTCCCCACGTCTGCACCCCAGAGTTCAGAGTGAGGGGGGAACCCTGACATGGTGGCAGCGTGGTGGGATCATTTTGAACCAGAAGCACAGACCTCAGGATTTTAAAAGGAGACATTTTTCCTTTTGGCTGCTTGAAAACCAGGAAGGGTTTTTTTTTAAGGACACTTCATTTTTTTAAGCTGAGAGCAGCTGGAGTTTTTTTCTTTGCCTGAAGGCAGAGTAGTTAAGCTACAGCACAGAAAATTCACAAGCCAGAACAAAAGATAGCCTAAGGCATTTCCGTGCCTTACTTACAATGTCTGTGATTTTAGATGGATCCATTCCAGGTATGGTTTCAGGAGATGTTGTACATACCTGCTGGGTCTCTCCCTCCGTCTGGAGAGGGAACAAACAAAAAGAGCCACAAAAAAATCCTCCCCAGCGATTTGAAAGTATCTTCTTCCCTCACTGGTCCTTCTGGCCAGGTGCCAACTAGGTGATTTGAGCTACTTAACCCCTTACAGGTAAAGCGATTCAGTACAGCTGCCAAGGAGGGATTTTATGCTACTCTTTTCTTTATATTTATGACACTTCAAATCTATCTTTTTGTAGTTAATAAACTTATTTTAGGTTTTAATCCAAATCAGTGTGCGTTTGACTAAGGTGCCTGGGGAAAATCTCAGCTTGATTACCACGAGTGTGCATGGTCCTCTTCACATTGAGGGAGAGGCGGACCGGGTATTAAACCCATACCCTGGCCAGGTCTGACCAGGGCAGGATGGTACTGCTCTGTGTCCCTACCTGTGTGAAAGCTGGTGAAAGTGCAGGCTTGCAGCTTGTCACAGCGGCACAGTGTGAGGGGGAGCCCAGGCTGGTGGGTCAGAGGGCTCAGTGGTACCCCAATTCCAGGTGCCACCCCGGGGGGGAACCCATCACAATGTTGAACAATACAGGTCCCAGTTCAGAGCACTGGGGGACTCCACTATTTACCTCTCTCCATTCTGAAAACACCATTTATTCCTACCCTTTGTTTCCTGTCTTTTAACCAGTGACCGATCTATGAGAGGACCTTCCCTCTTATCCCAGGACAGCTACTTTGCTTAAGAGCCTTTGGTGAGGAACTTTGTCAAAGGCTTTCTGAAAATCTCAGTGCACTATATCCAGTGGATCCCCCTTGTCCACATGCTTGTTGACCCCTCCAAGAATTCTGGTAGATTGGCGAGGCCTGATTTCCCTTCACAAAAGCTGTGTTCAGGGCCAGATTTACACCTTACGCACCCCTAGGCACAGCATCTTCAGCACCCCCCACCCCGCCTACAGCTGACCTTCGTGTTGTACAGTAGTACAGAGGTGAGGCGCCCCTAGAACGCCAGTGGCCCTAGGCACGTGCCTGCTGTGCCTAATTGGAAATCTGGCCCTGGCCGTGTTAACTCTTCCCCAACAAGTCATGCTCATCTCTGTGTCTAACAATATTGTTCTCTCTTATAGTTTCAGCCAGTTTGCCTGGTACGGAAGTCCGGCTTACCGGCCTGTAATTGCCAGGATCACCTCTGGAGCCCTTTTAAAAAATTGGTGTCACATTAGCTATCCTCCAGTCATCTACCCTCCAGTCACCTGGTATAGAAGCTGATTTAAATTATAGGTTACAAACCAGTTAGTAGTTCTGCAATTTCACATTTGAGTTCCTTCAGAGCTCTTGGGTGAATGCCATCTGGTCCTGGTGACCTATTACTGTTTGGTTTATCCATTTGTTCCAAAACCTCCTCTAATGAGACCTCAGTCTGGGACAGTTCCTCGGATTTGTCACCTAAGAAGAATGGCTCAGGTTTGGGAATCTCCCTCACATCCTCAGCCGTGAAGACAGATGCAAAGAATTCATTTAGTTTCTCCGCAATGGCCTTGTCCTTGAGTGCTTCTTTAGCATCTCGATCGTCCAGTGGCCTCACTGGTTGTTTAGCAGGCCTCCTGTTTCTGATGTACTTAAAAACATTTTGCTGTTAGTTTTTGAGTCTTTGGCTAGCTGTTCTTCAAATTCTTTCATGGCCTTCCTGATTATATTTTTACACTTCATTTGCCAGAGTTTATGCTCCTATCATTAGGCTTTAATTTCCCCTTTTTAAAGGATGCCTTTTTGTCTCTCATTGCTTCTTTTACTTTGTTGTGTAGCCACAGTGGCACTTTTTTGGTTCTCCTACTATGTTTTTTAGTTTGGGGTATATATTTAAGTAGAGCCCCTATTATGGTGTCTTTAAAAAGTTCCCATGCAGCCTGCAGGGATTTCACTTTTAGCGCTGTACCTTTTAATTTCTGTTTCACTAACTTCCTCATTATGGTGTAGTTCCCCTTCTGAAATTAAATACTACAGTGGTGGCAGTAACACTCGTACGGACAGGGATACTAGTAAGTGCCACTCCGTTACCAGAGACGGGGCGGTCCGGGGGGGCGGTTGTGATGGAAGCTGCAGAGGACACAGCGTTGCAGGGAACGTGACCAATGTGCCCGAGATCACTGAGGAGTTTAAACTATTGAGACAGCCAGAGACAGAGACTCTGTGTCCCACCCCCTGCCTGATCCCTGCGTCCCATGGCCCCCCAGCCCTCTGCCCCATGGCCCCCCAGCCTCCCCATCCCTCTGCCCAAGCCCTGCGTCCCATGGCCCCCCAGCCCCCTGCACCCCATGGCCCCCCAGCCCCCTGCCCGAGCCCTGAGCCCCATGGCCCCCCAGCCCCCTGCCTGAGCCCTGAGCCCCATGGCCCCCCAGCCCCCTGCCTGAGCCCCATGGTCCCTCAGCCCCCTGCCTGAGCCCCCTGCCTGAGCCCTGAGCCCCATGGCCCCCCAGCCCCCTGCCTGAGCCCCATGGTCCCTCAGCCCCCTGCCCGAGCCCTGTGCCCCATGGCCCCCCAGCCCCCTGCCTGAGCCCTGCGCCCCATGGCCCCCCAGCCCCCTGCCTGAGCCCCATGGCCCCCCAGCCCCCTGCCCGAGCCCTGCGCCCCATGGCCCCCCAGCCCCCTGCCTGAGCCCCATGGCCCCCCAGCCCCCTGCCCGAGCCCTGCGCCCCATGGCCCCCCAGCCCCCTGCCCGAGCCCTGCGCCCCATGACCCCCCAGCCCCCTGCCCGAGCCCTGAGCCCTATGGCCCCCCAGCCCCCTGCCTGAGCCCCATGGTCCCTCAGCCCCCTGCCCAAGCCCTGTGCCCCATGGCCCCCCAGCCCCCTGCCCAAGCCCTGCGCCCCATGGCCCCCCAGCCCCCTGCCTGAGCCCCATGGCCCCCCAGCCCCCTGCCCGAGCCCTGCGCCCCATGGCCCCCCAGCCCCCTGCCCGAGCCCTGCGCCCCAAGGCCCCCCAGCCCCCTGCCTGATCCATGAGCCCTCCTATTTAAGCCCCATTGCCCAGCCTGAGCTCCACACCCCCTGGCCAAGCCCCGGTCCCCTGGCCAGAGTCTGCCCTGCCTCCGAAGTGGCCTCGCTTCCTGGCTCCCCCCATGGCCAGGAATAGCCCTTCCCGGCCCTTCCAGCCCGTTCTCTCAGCTGTTCCCATGCTGCAGGCACTGTCTGCTGGCCCCACACCCACCCCACGGTGCCCCTCACCTGCTCTGGGATGCCTGCCCTACACTGCCTGCCCCACATCTGCCTCAGGACCCCTGCCCCATACCACTTGGCCCATGCTGCCTGCCCCACATCTGCCTCAGTCCCCTACCCCATTCCCTCACACTACGTTCCCTGGGCCACCTATTCACACCTGCCCCACATCTGCCTCAGGACCCCTGCCCCATACCGGCTACCCCACACTGCCTGCCCCAGGTCTGTCTTGGGACCCCTGCCCCACACCTGCCGTGGGATGGCCCAGTGCTGGAGGGTCTGGAGGAGAGGGGGAAGTAAGTGTGACTGGGGGGGCACAAAGCCCCCCACACAAGGTCTGACTAGCCAGCGGGCAGCACACCACCGGGGAACCCACCTGTGACTGGCCCCGCCCCTTGGGGCAGAGCAGCCAATCAAAGCTGCTGCAGGTGGAGCAGCTCTCCACCCCACCCCCCACCCGCCAGGTGAGGCCAGTCTCTTACCGCGAAGGGGGAAGAAAAGGACCCCTCCCCCACAGGGGCGCAGGATGGTGCCCTCCCCTGCGGGGGCAGGACTGATCTGGGGGCTGTGGGAGGGGCAGGATTGGTCCGGGGGGGCTGTGAACAGGCAGACATCGGGGGCTGGGCCCCCATTAAAGCACAGACCATAACAACCCAGTCCCTGGGGGCGCAGCAGTGGGTGGTGTCCCAGGGGCTGCAGCCCAGAGGTGAAGGGCCAGGGCCCCTCAGGCTGGCAGAAGGTCCAATCCCACCCAGTGGAGGGCAGCTGACACTGGACCACGTCTGGCTGGCAATGGGGGGTGAGTGTTTAACGGCAGGTAATTAACCATGGGACAATTACCCAGGGCCGGGGGTCCCCCGTCAAGCGTCTCCACCCAGCCTGGCTGCTCTGGGAATGGCGCTGGGGCAGGTCTCTGGCCGGTGCTGGGCCCGCCTGGCCTGGGGAGCTGGATTTCGAGGCACTGGGGGCAGTGACTGGAGCCCGTGGTGCTGTGACCAAAGGAGGTTTGCTGCTGGCCCTGCAGCAGCCGGCCCTGGGCAGGGGAGAGCGGCGCTTGCCCAGGGTTGTGCGTGGCTGAGGGGGACTGGAGAGGCCAGGTGCGGCTTGGTGGGTCCCGGGAGATCCTGGATGCCCCCAGGATGAGGCCGTTGCTTCACAGGGGCTTCGTTCAAACCTGGAAAACTCGTCCCTCCAGGCCCTGAGCGGTGTCTGCAGTGCCCTGGGTGGGCGCCTGGGCCGGGGGGTCCCTGCTCTAGGGGGACCAGGCAGCAAGTGTGAAAAATCGGGACGGGGTGGGGGGTGATAGGAGCCTATAGAAGAAAAAGCCCCAGATATCGGGACATCTGGTCACCCTGCTCAGACCCCAAGATCCCAGCAATGGTTCTGGGATCTCCCGGCCTGGCTCCCGCTCCTCCCAGCCAGGGCAGCCGGGCCCAGACCGGCCCCTCCCTGCCCTGCCCGTGTCACCCCAGCTCCCAGACACCGGCACAGTGGGGGCCCCAGCACAGCGTGTCCTGCTGGGGGTGGGGCCTGTGGGGCCACCAGGCGAGCACAGCAAGGGGCCAGCTCCTTGCAAGCCAAGGTCAGCAAGGGAGGGTGAGCGGGAAGGAAACGCCTACATAAGCAGTGCCCTGCGCAGGGCTGCCATGCAGGGCCCCTGGCCCCAGGGACGCAGCCCGGCCCCTGGGACACAGCCCGGCCCCCCAGGGACGCAGCCCGGCCCCCCAGGGACGCAGGCAACACATGTCTACCCCCGCGCCAAGACACGCAGGCACACATGCCCAGGGACCCCTCCAATCTCCCCCCGCACTGCGCCCTAGAGCTCACATGCAGGCACCCTCCCCCCACAGACACAAGCACCCACTGGTGCCAGGGTCCGGACTAACCCCCACCCCACAAGCTGCCAGCTGCTCCTCTACGCTTGCAGCAATCAGACTGAAGCGGCTGCACCCCCCTCCCACAGCGTCGCTGGCCGCAGGAGCCCCCCAGCCCCCCTTGCCATGCAGACCCCTACCCCCACATCCCTGACTCTGCCCCCTGGTGCAGAGCTGACCTACCTGTGCCCAGCCGCACTCCTCACTCACTGGCAGGGCTCCCTGGCCTCCAGCCCGCGGCCTCGCCCTTGTCGCCACAGGGCCCCTTGGAGGCAGCCCGCCCGGCCGATGACACATTAACCATGGGCGGCCCAAGCCCAGCCCTCCCTCAGGTGCATCTCCCCAGCCAAGCCCCGTCTGCTGCCTCTCCTCCCTCCCACATGCTGGCAGAGGGAAGAGCCAGCTCTGACTCATGTGTGATCGCAGGGAGGGGAGCTCCTTGCTAGCTGGCTCATCTGCCTCGGCCCAGCACCGCCAGCACTTAGCACACAGCCAGCCAGGGCTCACAGCCCCGGGGGGAGCAGAGCAGGTGGGGAAACTGAGGCTCAGAAGGGGGTTTTTTTGGGGGGTGGAGGGACACAGTGAGAACACCCTAAGGTCCTGACTCCCAGTTCCCCATGCTCCAACCTCTAAGCCACACTGCCTCTTCCTGGCTACATGGGCCAGCGACTCTTGAAGGGGCGTTGTGACAGCACATCACAGCTGCTCGGTGTGCTACGGAGCCCGCGGGGCACTGTGCAGATTGGCACTGGGGCATCAGGGAATAGCAAGGGGATGAAGTAGGAATTTCCTGTAACATTTTTAGGAATTACTTGGACTTTCAGAAAGTCTTTGACAAGGTCCCTCCCCAAAGGCTCTTAAGGTAACTAAGGAGCTATGGGGTAAGAGGGAAGATCCTCTCCTGGATCAGGAACTGGAGAGAGGTAAATAGCAAGTCCCAGGGATCTGTACCGGGACCAGTGTGTTCAACACAGTCATAAATGAGCTGGAACGGGGGTGAACATGAGGTGGCAAAGTTTGCAGATGATACAAAATTGTTTAAGATAGTTAAGTCCCCAGCTGAGTGCAAGGAGTTAGAGTCACAAAACTGGGGGACTGGGCAACAAACTGGCAAAGAAATGCACATTGGAAACATAATCCCAACCATACACATACAGTGATGGGGTGGGAATTAGCTGGTAACACCCAGGAAAGATCTGGGGGTCACAGTGGATAGTTCCCTGAGAATTTCAGCTCAATGCGCAGCAGTGCTCAAAAAAACTAACACTACTTTAGGAACTATTAGGAAAGGGATAGCTAAGAAGACAGACAATATCCTAATGCCACTATATAAATCCATGGGACACCCACACCTTGAATACTGCACGCAGACGTGGTCACCCCATCTCAAAAACAATAGAGTAGAACTGGAAAAGGTTCAGAGAAGGGCAGCAAAGATGATCGGGGTATGAAACAGCTTCCATATGAGGAGAGACTCCAAACATTAGAGCCGTTCAGCTTGGAAAAGAGACGACTAAGGGGGGATATGATGGAGGTCTATAAAACCATGACTGGGGCGGAGACAGTGAATAGCGAAGTGCTATTTACCCGTCACATAACAAACAAACAAGGGGTCACCCAATGAAATTGACAGGCAGCAGGTTTAAAACAAACATAGGGAAGTACTTCACATAACGCACAGTCAACGCACCGTGGAGCGCCTTGCCAGAGGATGTTGTGAAGGCCAAGACTAGAACAGGGTTCAAACAAGAACTAGATAAGTTCATGGAGGACAGGTCCATCGATGGCTATTAGCCAGGCTGGACAGGGATGGAGCCCCTAGCCTCTGTTTGCCAGGAGCTGGGAATGGGTGGCGGGGGATGGGTCACTTGCTGATTCCCTGGTCTGTTCATTCCCTCTGGGGCACCGGGCACTGGCCGCTGTCAGAGGACAGGACACTGAGCTAGAGGGTCCTTTGCTCTGCCCATGTGGCCATTCTGATGTGATCACAGCCCCGCCCCCAAGCAGCTAACTGCCACCGTCTCATGGACAGAAATGGTCTTCCTGATTCCCAGCAGCTGCTCTGCTCTGGAGCATGAGCATGGGGGAGCCCTTTGCTTCTCCTTCCAGCCAGGGACACTGCAGGCTCTTTCTCTAGAGGCCCCTTAGCAGCTGCCCTGGAGGGCTCGGGCCATCTCGGCTGGGCTGTAGGGACCTGCAGTGCTCCCCCAGCCGCAGTGACGGGCCACCATGCCATGCCACCTGTCATGATGAATTGCTTTAACCCATAGCTCCGCCCATAAGTGTAGCTCCACCCCCTCTCCCCAGTCTGGGCCTGGGATGCCCTCAGTGTGGATGGTAATCCCAGGGGGCCGAGGGGGATGCAACCCCCTGGAAAGAGGAGACAGACTGGACAGGGTACTGATGGGAATAACGGCAGGAGATTCAAACACAGGGAAATGGGCAGGCCCATGTAGGGTGACCAGATGTCCCGATTTTATAGGGACAGTCCCGATTTTTGGGTCTTTTTCTTATATAGGCTCCTATTACCCCCCACCCCGTCCTGATTTTTCACACTTGCTGTCTGGTCACCCTAGGCCTATGGGTAGGGCCCTACCAAATTTGCCGCCATGAAAAACACATCATGGACCGTGAAATTTGGTCTTTTGTGTGCTTTTACCCTATACTGTACAGATTTCATGGGGGAGACCAGTGTTTCTCAAATTGGGGGTCCTGACCCAAAAGGGGGCTGCAGGGGATCACAAAGTTATTTTAGGGGGTCACAGTATTGCCATCCTTACTCCTGCGCCGCCTTCAGAGCTGGCCAGACACCCAGCTCTAAGGCAGTGCTGCCGCCCCCAGCAGCGCAGAAGTAAGGGTAGCAGTACCGCAATCCCCCCCTACAATAACCTTGCGTCCCACCCACAACTGCTTTTTGGGTCAGGACCCTACAGTTACAACACTGTGACATTTCAGATGGAAATAGCTGAAATCATGAAATTTACGATTTTTAAAAACCTATGACCCTGAAAGTGACCAAAGTGGACTGTGAATTAGACTCCAGTCTAATTTCAGAGGGATAACTTCCTAGATCCCAGCTCTCAAACTCCTCAGCGAGATGGGTGGCATGAGAGAACAGGAAACAGTGGCTGTGGGAAGCATAATGATCCCCTCCCCCAGCTATACAGTGCCTGGGATCCCCAAGTGCTTTGCAGACTGTAGGGTATATACAATTACTCACCTGCTAGAGAAATGCAGCCACCTCTGGGTGGAACACAGTAGCTGGTCTAGCAGCTCACAGCAACACTGTAGAGGCAGGAAGCGATGGAGAGAAGAGTTAGGACTAGAAAAGGGGAAGGGAAGCGAGGGGACTGGTTGGAAGCTGAAAATGCCCTGCAGGGGGCTGGGACTCACAAAGGGAGCTGGAAGGCAGAGGACTGGCTTTCACTGGGAAGGTTCCTTGCCAAATTTGGAGGCTGGGCACAAGATCCTGGAAAAACAAGCCTCTTATCAGCCGGGACCTTTGTGCCTCCACAGACAGCTTGAAGCCACACCTCCTGGCTGCCTGGCCAGGCCCTGGGACCCCAGGAAGGTGGCCCTCGGAGGAGGGATCCAAAGGAGATGGCAGCCCCACGCTGGGCAGGGCCAGCTCATGAGCATTGCCCGTGTCCTAGCCACTCTGCAGGGCTGGGGCAGGGCAGGCAGGATTTGAGCTTGTACTGCCACACCCAGGCCCTGGGGGGCGGGAATAGACCTGGCATGCAACAGGGGCAGGTGTGTGCTGGGACTGGGAGCTCCTCTCAGCAGCTAGCGAGGGGACAGGCACCAAGGGCCTGCCAAGCAGCCGGCCAGGACAAAAGGCTGGTTCCTGGGGGTGGGGAATTGGACACAGAGCCTGTCCCCTCCAGGGCCTTGGTCCTGGGGGCTGGATGCAGGCGCTGGGCTCCCTCGGTGTCCTTCTCCTTGGCATCCCCACGTCTGGCTCAGCATCCCCACCAAAAACCCAGAAACCTCCCTGAGGCTGGCAGATTATAAGGGCGGCTGACACGTAAAACTCTGCAGCTGGGCTTCCGCACAGACGCTCCCGCGCCGACGGAAGGGAGAGCGCCTCCTGCCGGCGTAGCTCATCCCCGTCTGCGAGAGGCGGGAGAAGCCCCCATCTACACAGCGCTGTCTGCACCAGGGGAGATGGAGTTTTCTCACCCAGAGCAACGCCATTCGACCGATGTCAGTTGATAGCGTAGACCTGGAGAATGCCAGGGACCCTGCAGCTCACAGCTGTGCTGGGTAAGCGCACGCTGGGCACAGTTAAGGTTACATGGGCAACCTTCAGTACTTCCATCACCTCCCCCCGCCACGCCCCTGGGCTTTCCTGCGCTCCCTGCGAGGGGGCCACAAAGAACAATGGGGGAATTTACATACCACTGTCGTGTGTGAGAGACTGGAGCAGGGTCACAGTGAACCCACAGCCAGAGCCCGTGCACGGTGCACCTGGGCTATGTCTGCAACAGGCACGGCGGGGGTCAGCCCCAGCTCTATCCTCGGCCGGGGCCGGGGGCACAGGCCAGGGGCAGTCCCGGGGGGGAGCCCAGGTCGGCAGGTGGGGGGGGGGGGAAGTACCAGCACTATCCTCCGCCAGGGTGGGAGGGCACAGGCCAGGGGGCACAGGCCAGGGAGTCCCAGGACGGGTGCAGTCAGGGGGAGAGCCCAAGCCGGGTGGGGGGGGTCAACCCCAGCGCTATCCTCGGCCGGGGCGGGGCCACAGGCCAGGGGCAATCCCGGGGGTGCAGTCGGGGGGGCACAGGCCGGGGGGGAGCCCCAGCGCTATCCTCGGCCGGGTGGGGGGGTGGGTGGGCACAGGCCGGGGGCAGTCCCGGGGGGGGCAGTCGGGGGGGGGGGGCACAGGCCGGGGGCAGTCCCGGGGGGGGCAGTCGGGGGGGGGGGGGCACAGGCCGGGGGCAGTCCCGGGGGGGGCAGTCGGGGGGGGCACAGGCCGGGGGCAGTCCCGGGGGGGGCAGTCGGGGGGGGGCACAGGCCGGGGGCAGTCCCGGGGGGGGCAGTCGGGGGGGGGGGGGCACAGGCCGGGGGCAGTCCCGGGGGGGGCAGTCGGGGGGGGCACAGGCCGGGGGCAGTCCCGGGGGGGGCAGTCGGGGGGGGGCACAGCGCTATCCTCGGCCAGGGGGGGCAGAGACCCGGGTGCAGTCCCGGGGTGGGGGGAGCCCATCGCCATCCCCGCCCCCCTCAGCCTAGAGCACCCGCCCCTCCCCACCACGTGACCCCGGCCGCTCCTGTCACGTGCTGCGGCGGGGAGCTTGGGGTGGCGCGGCGGGGGCGGGGCTCTGAGCTGCGGACGGGTCGGAGGCAAAGGGGGCGGGGCCATGCAGAGAAGGGGCGGGGTCAGGGGCGGGGCTAGGCCGCTGCAGGCGGGAGCTGGTCGGGCTCGGAAGGTCCTGACTCAGCCGCCGGGCAACTTACGGGTCGGGGCGGCGGTACCGGGGGGCAGGGCTGTAGGTTCCCCGGGGCACTAGTGCCGAGGGGGGGTCGGGGGAAGGTGCCCGGGGCACTAGTGCCGAGGGGGGGTCGGGGGAAGGTGCCCGGGGCACTAGTGCCGAGGGGGGGTCGGGGGAAGGTGCCCGGGGCACTAGTGCCGAGGGGGGGTCGGGGGTAGGTGCCCGGGGCACTAGTGCCGAGGGGGGGTCGGGGGAAGGTGCCCGGGGCACTAGTGCCGAGGGGGGGTCGGGGGAAGGTGCCCGGGGCACTAGTGCCGAGGGGGGGTCGGGGGAAGGTGCCCGGGGCACTAGTGCCGAGGGGGGGTCGGGGGAAGGTGCCCGGGGCACTAGTGCCGAGGGGGGGTCGGGGGAAGGTGCCCGGGGCACTAGTGCCGAGGGGGGGTCGGGGGTAGGTGCCCGGGGCACTAGTGCCGAGGGGCGGTCGGGGGTAGGTGCCCGGGGCACTAGTGCCGAGGGGCGGTCGGGGGAAGGTGCCCGGGGCACTAGTGCCGAGGGGCGGTCGGGGGAAGGTGCCCGGGGCACTAGTGACGAGGGGGGGTCGGGGGAAGGTGCCCGGGGCCCTAGTGCCGAGGGGGGGTCGGGGGAAGGTGCCCGGGGCACTAGTGCCGAGGGGGGGTCGGGGGAAGGTGCCTGGGGCACTAGTGCCGAGGGGGGGTCGGGGGTAAGTTCCCTGGGGCACTAGTGCCGAGGGGGGGTCGGGGGTAAGTTCCCTGGGGCACTAGTGCCGAGGGGGGGTTGGGGGAAGGTGCCCAGGGCACTAGTGCCGAGGGGGGGTTGGGGGAAGGTGCCCGGGGCACTAGTGACGAGGGGGGGTTGGGGGAAGGTGCCCGGGGCACTAGTGCCGAGGGGGGGTCGGGGGTAAGTTCCCTGGGGCACTAGTGCCGAGGGGGGGTTGGGGGAAGGTGCCCAGGGCACTAGTGCCGAGGGGGGGTTGGGGGAAGGTGCCCGGGGCACTAGTGCTGAGGGGGGATCAGGGGCAGCCCATCCATGGAGGAAAAGCGCATCCTGTGCATTGGCCTGGTTTGCCTGGACATAATCAGCGTGGTGGACGTGTACCCGGCCGAGGACACGGACACCAGGTACGGGGGCTCGGCTCCCTGGGGCTGCAGCTCCGTGCGGAGCCTGGCTTGGGGGCACGGAGGGGCTGAGCCCGGTCCCAGAGCTGGGCTGGGGGTGCCTGGCCGGTTCAGGCCCCGGGCTGCAGGCTCCGGGAGCCCTGCGGTGGGCGGGGGGTTGCCTTTGCCAGTCCCAGGTAACGTTCCCAGGGCCCGGTTCTGAGCCTGCCCAGCTCTGCTTTCCAGCTGGGAGGGGTGAGGCGCGGGGGCTGGGACTTCCTGGGCATCTTGGCCAGGCAGCCCCTCCGGGATGTGAGCAAGCTCCATCCCACACCGGCTGGGTTGTTCTCCCGCCCCCCGGAGTCTGGCCTTGGGAATCCGGGCGCCCTCTCGGCCTCTAGAAATGGCTTCGCCTGCAGCCCGACATCCCGGGCAGAGCAGCCCAGACCCCTCGGGCCCCTGGGTGCCCCCAAGCTGCTCCCCCTGTACGGGGCCAGCTCGGTGCTCTGGCCTCAGAGCTCCCCGGGAAGCCCAGCGCCAAGTGCCCGCATGAGCAGCCCTGGCAGCAGCCTCTGATTCAACTGGCTGCCCTGGCACATGGGGCAGGGGGTGGCATGAGCTTCCTCGGCCCCACCCCACGCCCGTCAGCAAGCAGGGACCCCCCGGCTGGCTCTGCAAGTGCTAATTGATCCCCCACCCAACTGACGGGCCTGTTCCAGCGGGAGCGACTGCGGCTGGGAGCCCGGTGCCGGGCTGGGAGCCCGGTGCCCGGCCACGCCCTGCCATGGCTGTCTGTCTCCTAGGTGCCTGTCTCAGCGCTGGCAGCGGGGTGGCAATGCCTCGAACTCCTGCACCGTGCTGTCCCTGCTGGGGGCGCCCTGCGCCTTCATGGGCTCGCTGGCGCCAGGACACGCAGCCGAGTAAGTGATGAACCCGGTGCGGGGGGTCGGCGTGCCTGCAGTGAGATGGGGGCCGGAGTGCCCGAGCCAGCGCTTCGGGGGGCCTGCCATGGGCAGCGCCATTCCCACTGGGGACCGTTATGCAGCTTGGCAGGTGCCCAGGCCCCCAGCACGGTGGAATGAGAGAGAATCCTTCTTTCCAGGTGGCAGGGCCAGGGAGCCCGCAGGCAGGGATGGGGACCCATGACACCTCCACTGATCATGGGGGCTCTGGCTGCCCCCTTGTGCTAGGGCAGAGGGGCAGGTCAGACCGGGGGCTTCCTTTACCCTGAGTTTTGTGTACTCTAAAAGTTTGTGACCCCCGGTTCCCTACCTGGCCTGCTCTGGCTCGGCCCTGCCAGGCCTTTTCCCCTGGCTGGGCTGGCTGGCACTGCCCTCACTCGGGGCCCAGCTGGCAAGGGGCGCTCGAGTGCAGGGGGGTTAGCGTGTGCTGGTGCTTTTCTAAAATCCACATCTGCTTGCTAAGTGGTTTGATCGGCTGCCATTTTGGTGTGACCCACCATAACCTGACGTGTCCATGCCCCACCCCCGTGGTTCCTGTGGATTACATCGCTGTGGAAACAAGAGGAGAGGGTTCCCGAGTCCCATCCAGCCTTTTCCTCCAGAACTAGGGGATGTGTGAGCCTTAAAGTCTGTTCTCCAGAGCATCACCCAGAGAATGTGGTATATCCCAGGGAGCCCCCCACTCCCCACCAGCCCCATCTACCTGCTAGGGAGTGACGGAGACCCTAGCCCTTCCCAGGAACCCCCCCTCCCCCCCACCAGCCCCATCTCCCTGCTGGGGAGTGACGGAGCCCCCAGCCCTTCCCAGGAGCACCTCCGCCGGCCCCATCTCCCAGAGCCCCCAGCCCTTCCCAGGAGCACCCCTCCCCCCCCCCCCGCCAGCCCCATCTCCCCCCTGGGGAGTCTCTGGGGAGCCTTTCACCCCCACTCCTGGCTATAGCCCTCGTGCTGCCCTGACCGATCGTGATCTGTGGGGCTGCCGGTGCAGAGGGGGCAGGTTTGGTGGCCGGTGCAATCGCTGCTGGGGACTGACTGGGCCCCCAGACCCGCTGCCTCCCCCCTGCACCCAGGCTCTGCAGGGCAGCGGCTCTCCCCTCCCCCGCTAACCCTCTCTGCGCCCCCTCCCCGGCAGCTTCGTCATGGCTGACCTGCGGCGCTATGCAGTGGAGCTCACCCACCTGGTGCCGCACCCCGAGAGCTCCTTCCCCACGTCCATTGTCATCAGCAGCGTGAGCAGGGGCACCCGCACCATCCTGCACACAAACAGGTGCGTAGGGGCGGTGCCCAGCGCCCGCCGTGCCCGCCAGGATCTAACCCAACTCTCCCTCCCCCGCTAAGTTTCATCGTGGCGGACCTCCGGCGCAGGGGTGTGGACGTGGGGCATGTGGCGTGGCAGAGTCGGGGGGACACGCCGTGCGCCTGCTGCCTTGTCAACAGCACCAGCGGCTCGCGGACAGTCACGCTCTACGACACGTAAGGCCGGGCACATCCGCCGAGCCGTCGCGCCAATCCCCCCTGGCAGGCGGGCGGCTCCCGTGGCGGGAACCCCAGTGCCGGGCCCTGGGGCCCTGCCTATCACGGACGGGGGCTCGGGGGCCCGTGCCCTCAGGTCTCGCCTCGGCGCTGCCCCCTCACAGGGGATCCATCCTGCATGTGTGATCGACTGATTCATCCGCTGATTCCGCATGCAGACGCCAATCAGCTGTGGCAATGCTAATCCTGGCCGACCAATCAGCACCCGGTAATTTCACTGCCATAATTGGCACATCTCGCTTGCCACTTGTCTTGGGGGTGGAAATCTGCATGTGTGACACCCGCTGCCTCCCCAGGGCTTATGGGGGCTTGCCCTGTGACTCCCTTTGCAGGTGCTGGGCTGGCCGCTATAGCAGTGACCTCCCTGCGCTTGCAGGGCTGCGTCAGGGCCGTTCACTGGGTCCCCTCTGCCCGTGGGTTGGGATGTTCCCTTGGGAACTCACCCAGCCCACACCAGCCCCATCCCTCCATTTCCTGGTGGGGGAGCTGGGGTGCTTCCTGCTGCCTGCCCCTGGTGGTGAGCCCCATCTTTGTGGGGCTCCTCAGCCCGGCCCAGCGGGTTAGAATACACGGGCGAGGGCATCAGCACCCCGAGGAGATCTCCTCCCCTCCCCCCCCGTTAACACAGCTCCCGTATGGGGCGTCTCTCCTGGCCCTGCACTGCTGGGACCAGCGGCAGGACTTTGCCCTGGGAGCCTGTTAACCCTTTGCTGGCAGGAGGGTCGAGCTGGGATCCAGCAGCCAGAGAAGTGCGGGGAGCGGTTAGTGATTCACGGAGATCCGGTGCCATTGAGCTCTGTTCCCTGCAGCTCATGTGCGGTGACTCGGCCCCTCGTTGAAGGGAGTCCGCGGGCACCCCCGGTCCCTGGGATCTCTGTGATCAAAGTCTGGCTGATGCCCTTTGAGATCAGGCCAAGGTCTCTCCTGCCTTCGTCCCCTCTGCTAGCGGCTGTGGTTAATCATTGAATCGGTGCCTGGGCAGAGTCCAGCCCCTCAGAGCCCCATACAGTCACAGCCGTCTGCCGTGTTGCTTGGCCTTGGACCCCACCAGGAGCCCTGTATGGGCAGGGCCTCGCCAGCCAAGCGCGCAGCGGGAGCGGTGCCCGAGGGTATAACAATGCTGGTTCTGGCAGGACCCAACTGAGAGTGCCAGTTCAGGACAAATTGCTTCAAGCAGGGCAGTTACAGCCCAGGGCTGGGGTTCTTCCACCTCTAAGGCACCAAACCAGCCAGCCAGAGAAGACTGGTGGTTAGCCAGTGGGGTAAAACAAGTCACAAGCAATCCCCTTAGACACTCCAGTTTCCCAGTCTCACCCCCAGTGCCACTCGTTATGGGGACAACTGGTCATGAAAACCAATGCCCCAGTAAAAGAAAAAAGTTCTCCCGATCCCAAAGGACCAGGCCCCAGACCCAGGTCAATATAGACATCAGATCTTACCCACAAATCATGCTGTTGCCAGTCCTTTAGAATCTAAAGGTTTATTCATAAAAGGAAAAAGGTCTAGGTGAGAGCTAGAATTTGGTTAAATGGAATCAATTCCATACAGCGATGGCAACGTTCTTGGTTCAGGCTTGTAGCAGTGATAGAATAAACTGCAGGTTCAAATCAAGTCTCTGGAGAACATCCCCAGCTGGGATGGGTCCTTCAGTCCTTTGTGTAGAGCTTCCATTTGTAGCAAAGTCCCTCCAGAGGTATGAAGCAGGATTGAAGACAAGATGGAGATGAGGCAGATGCCTTTTATAGTCTCTTCCAGGTGTAAGGACACCTCTTTGTCCTCACTGTGGAAAATTACAGCAAAATGGAGTCTGGAGTCACATGGGCAAGTCCCTGCATACCTTGCTGAGTCACAAGGTGTATCTGCCTTCTCTCAATGGGTCAGTCCTATAGTTGATGGTCCTTAATGGGCCATCCAGCAGGCTAGGCCAAGCTAACACCAATCTGTCTGGGGTTTCCCCTAGAAGCCCAGCCCCAGTTTGAAATACAGACAGTATAGAGCCAATATTCATAACTTCAACTACAAAACTGAGACACACATATAAATGACATAACCATAACCAGCCCAGCATAACCCGGTCTTAGACACCTCATTTGACCCCCTTTATATAAGATTTGGTGCCACTACAGGACCTTAGTTGCCACAATGATCTATACGGTCCCAGTTATTGTCAATAACGTCACAGAGGGCACGGCACCATGGTGTCCTGTGGGGCTGGCTCCCTCCGGGCAGGCCGGGGGGCTGCGTGGAAGGACTGCGAGTGCCCGCAGGCCAGGCTGTGTTTTGGGCCCCACTGCCTGGGAGCGCATCTCCCCACCCAGCTGGGGCCGCTAGCCTGGATTCCCCAGGGCTCAGTGGCTGCAGAGGCAGGGCTGCCGTCGAGTAGGGCCCCCCCGTCCCACTCAGCCCTAACCTCTCTGCTGGGAGAGGCCCCGTGCACCTGCCCTCTGACCCCCGTCTTCTCCCCCGTGGCTTAGAAACCTGCCAGATGTGACAGCCCAGGATTTCGAGCAGGTCGACCTCACCCAGTACAAGTGGATCCACTGGGAGGTGAGTCCCCTCTCCTGCCGGCGAGGCCCCCACAGCCGGGGTGGCATCGTGCCATTGACTGTTCAGAGGCTCCCCAGAAGTGCCTGGCACTGCCCTAGCGCAGAGGGAGGCTGGTCCCTACCCCAGGCAGTGCCCAGTGTGAGGAGGAGAAGGCAGACGTGCCAGTGGAGAGGGATGGCACATGCACCTGCCCCCATGCGTGCTGCCCAGCCCAGGGGCCATGTCATAGGGGTGCCAGGAGCTGAGATCTGAGGGGTGGGCCAGGCAGCAGGATGGTGAGGAGCAGAATAGGGGTGGGTTGGTCAGCGTCGGGGTGGCCAGAGCAGGGGGGTTACAGTAGACCCGCAGGAGACGAAGGCATGGCCAAGCACTCGCTCATTGGCACAGAAAGGAAGGGGCGGCAGCAGCAGGATTTAGTGACGAGGAGGGGCCTGGTTGACCCGGAATAGAGACTGGCCCCAGTGCTCCTGGCTAGGGGCTGGGGGTCCTGGAGGTGGGGTGGGAGGCAGACACGGCAGCTTGCTGCTTTCTGCTCCACGCTTCCCTCTTTGCAGGCTGCTCCGCACGGGACCTTGCTCCTGACTGGCTCCATGTGTGGACGCTGCTATCTGGACTGAGTGCTTAGTGCTAGGTAGCCCTGTGTAGACGAGCCCTTGCTCATGCTCACTCCCGTTCTGTGGCCACATGGCCCAGCCCACCTTCCCATGCAGCATGAAGCTGCCGGGCGGCTTAGGCTGGGGTCGCACTAAGTCACTGCTTCACTCAGTCCCCGCTGTGGCACTCAGCCCCAGGCCGGGCTGCCGGGCTGTGCCCAGGCCTGTGGGCGCAGGGGGATCAGGGATACTGCCCTGGCCCTGCTGAGAGTTCTTCCTGCTTCCAGGGCAGGAACGCTGAGGAGCAAGTGAAAATGATCCAGCGCGTGGAGGAGCATAACCGGACCTGCCCAGCCCACCAGAGAGTCTCTACGTCGGTGGAGGTGGAGAAGCCCCGGGAGGGGCTGTACCAGCTCTTCGGCTACGGAGATGTGGTAGGAAATAATGGTGCAGTGTCCCCGCCGCTGACCCCTCTTCCTGGGTCCTGGTGTAGGTCAGTATCTGGGGGTGTGGGGAAAGCTGAGCCGGAAGAGACCTCCCACTGGCTGTTGGGGAACCTTCCTGCCTGCCAGGGAGGTGGGTCTGGCTGGGGTATTTCACACGGGGCAGGACAGAGCCCTAGAGAATGGGCCAGAGGGACCATCCTGCCCTGGCAGGCCCAGCAGGTCTCATCCAGGGTTCTCCGACGGGGCTGGGGAATGACACTGAGAGGACGGGGTGGCCGTGTCAGGACAGGGGGACACTGTCGGGGTGGAGGTGGGCAGGAGGGCTGGGAAGCTGCTAAGGTCCAGGAATCTGGAGGTTGTATGTAAATGAGCCGATGTTCTAAATTGCATATATGAATATGCATTACCTCAATTACACAAATAGCCCAAAGCTGCATCTGCTTAACACACCACACCTCAGCTGCATTACTGGGGTGAGGGATCCTCACTGACTCTCCATCTCTCAGGGTGCCTGGCTGCTGCATGAGCATGCCCTGCCCCTGGGGGCGGCTGGAGTCAGGGGGTCATGGCTGGGGGGACAGGGAGCTTGGCTCTCCCAGCCTGTCTTGCCTGGGGGGCCCCGCTGCCTGGAGGGGGCCCCCATAGGGGAAGGTGTCACGGGCCCCTGCGTGGGGGGAGCCGGAGAGCAGCACAGCTGGGGCCTGCCCCTTGGGGGCGCTGCAGGGGGCCAGGCCCCACCCACACCCAGGTGACAGGGTGTTTCCTCTGGGCGGCTGGCTCGTTCTCTATGGTACGTGCACTGGGTGGGGGGCGCTCTGGGCAGCTGGTGCCAGCTCGCTGCTCTGGGAGGGGCTGTCCAGGCGGACACCTGCCTGTGGGAGACATGATGACAGGTGCCTGGGGTGCCAACCAGGAGGGGAGCTGATTGGCTACTAGGACTGCTTAGTTGGCCAATCAGACGTCTGCTCCTGTATGGCTCAGGTTGCTGGGGTTTGTGGCCTGGGCTCCTGCTGAGCTCGCTGGGCACATTGACTGGGGGCCTGGCGCTGGCTATGGGGCATTGGGGTCACTGGCACTGGGGCAGGGGCTGGGCGCTGGCTGAGGGGCATTGGGGTCACTGGGGCAGGGGCTGGGCGCTGGCTATGGGGCATTGGGGTCACTGGCACTGGGGCAGGGGCTGGGCGCTGGCTGAGGGGCATTGGGGTCACTGGGGCAGGGGCTGGGCGCTGGCTGAGGGGCATTGGGGTCACTGGGGCAGGGGCTGGGCGCTGGCTATGGGGCATTGGGGTCACTGGCATTGGGGCAGGGGCTGGGCGCTGGCTGAGGGGCATTGGGGTCACTGGGGCAGGGGCTGGGCGCTGGCTGAGGGGCATTGGGGTCACTGGCATTGGGGCAGGGGCTGGGCGCTGGCTATGGGGCATTGGGGTCACTGGCATTGGGGCAGGGGCTGGGCGCTGGCTGAGGGGCATTGGGGTCACTGGCATTGGGGCAGGGGCTGGGCGCTGGCTGAGGGGCATTGGGGTCACTGGCATTGGGGCAGGGGCTGGGCGCTGGCTGAGGGGCATTGGGGTCACTGGGGCAGGGGCTGGGCGCTGGCTATGGGGCATTGGGGTCACTGGCATTGGGGCAGGGGCTGGGCGCTGGCTGAGGGGCATTGGGGTCACTGGCATTGGGGCAGGGGCTGGGCGCTGGCTGAGGGGCATTGGGGTCACTGGCATTGGGGCAGGGGCTGGGCGCTGGCTATGGGGCATTGGGGTCACTGGCATTGGGGCAGGGGCTGGGCGCTGGCTATGGGGCATTGGGGTCACTGGCATTGGGGCAGGGGCTGGGCGCTGGCTGAGGGGCATTGGGGTCACTGGCATTGGGGCAGGGGCTGGGCGCTGGCTGAGGGGCATTGGGGTCACTGGCATTGGGGCAGGGGCTGGGCGCTGGCTGAGGGGCATTGGGGTCACTGGGGCAGGGGCTGGGCGCTGGCTATGGGGCATTGGGGTCACTGGCATTGGGGCAGGGGCTGGGCGCTGGCTGAGGGGCATTGGGGTCACTGGCATTGGGGCAGGGGCTCTGTCTCTCTGGCCCTGCCCCCTCACTCCCGTTCTTTCCTGGCAGGTGTTTGTCAGCAAGGACGTGGCGAAGGACTTTGGTTTCCAGTCGGCTGCTGAGGCCGTGAAGGGGTTTCGGACCCGTGTGAAACCAGGGTAGGCCTGGGCCACGTGGGGCCATACTGGGAGGATGAACCTGGCATGGGGGGGCCAGGCCCCCCCCCCCGGCACTCACTGCCCTGCCCTGGGCAGAGCAACGCAGCAGCGGGCAGCCTCCAGCCCCTCCTCTGCCCACGCTGCCTAAGGCATGGGGGGAGCAAGGCCTCAGAGGAGGGGGCAGGGCCCAGAGCTGGCTCTGGAGGGTAACGGTCGCTAGCTGCTGTGAAATGGGTTGGTGGGTTCACAGCAGTTCCTGCGGGGCCCTGCCTAGGCCAGGGGGCAGCTGGCCCCACGCGGTGGGCGGGATGATGCTCAAGGCTGGCTGTGGGGTCACGCTGCCCTGCTGTCCCTCCAGGGCCACTGTGATCTGCGCCTGGGCCGAGGCAGGGGCCGACGCGCTGGGGCCTGACGGGGAGCTCGTCCACTCGGCTGCCTTCCCCCCAGAGACCATCGTGGACACGCTGGGCGCTGGAGACACCTTCAACGCCGCCGTCATCTTGGCCCTTTCGAGAGGTGAGGGTCCGCGCTGCTGCCGGGGCCCCTCCCCGCAGGGCGCAGGCTCAGGCTGACGGGCGGCTTGTTCTCCCGACAGGGCAGAGGCTGCAGGAGGCGCTGACCTTTGGCTGCCAGGTGGCTGGCAGGAAGTGCGGGGTCCATGGGTACGACGGCATCGTGTGAGCAGAGCGCCGCCCGCCGGAGGAGACGGCCCCCTTTGCACCAGGGGGCTGCGGCTGGTGCTGACTTGCCGGGATGTCCTGGGGCGAGAGGGCTGATCTGTTGGCGCTGCCTGCCGGGTGCTGTGTTGCCTGCTGCCCTGGCACTGTACCTGCCCTGCGGGTCCCCTCCCCGTCCAGTGTAGTCAATAAACGCTTGGGAACAGCTGCAGCGCTCGTTCGTTGCAGTCCGGCCAGCAGGGCCCGGCGGGCACGTTCCCGGGGGCCGGGCTGGGCTCTGAGCCCCCCCATGTTAGTGCTGCTCCGGCGCTGCCGAGCTGGGCAGACACACGGCAGCATGTGAGCTGTGGGGCAGCGCCCGCCCAGGAACCCCCTCCCCAGCCGGGGGCGGAACCAGAGCCTGTGGAGCGCAGAGCCTGCTGCCTGGGGTTGGCACCGTGGTTCCTGGGGCCCTGACCTAGACCCCGCAGCAGGGGGCTCCCCACTGCTCCCCGCCTTAGAGGAAGCGCAGCTGAGGGGAGCTGCCTCTCTGCAGAACAGGCTCCTCATGCCAGGGGCTGCCACCAGGCCTAGGCCCCTTCCCTCTGATAGCGGCTCAAGCCCCTGGCAGGAAGGGTGAGGGGCTGGGGGCCGGTGGGGCTGTCTGCAGAGGGTGGGTGCCTCCGCTCTGCCCTCTGGGCTCCCCCGGCCGCGGGGGCGGGCAGGGCTAGGGCTGGCCTGAGGGGAGCGGTGAGGGACGGGCCTGGGGCCATGGGGGTGAGGAGAGCCCTGGACGGCTCCCTGGGCTCACGGGGTGGGGCAGTGTCAGAGCTGGCCGGGTGGGCCTGATGGCAGCAGGCCTTAGTGGCGGGGGCTGGACCGCTCGCCCTCGGGCTGGTCACTGGGGCCTGTGGTGCCTGTCTCCGGGCCAGGGCAAAGCTCCGGTGCCCGTCTCTGAAGGGGGCGGGGCTTAAACCCCTGGCTCTCCCTGGTACAGCTGATGGAAGCAGCCCCCCCTTCTCCCGCCCTCTGGCTGGGGCCTGTGGTCCCCTGCAAAGGAGGCAGTGGGCTTGGGCCAGGCCCTGCTGCAAGGGTGGTAGTGATGGGGAGGGCCTGGCCCTGGGGGCGGAGGGACGGGCACTCTGCCCTGGCAGCCAGCGCCCAGAGCAGGGTCACTGGTCGGCCCACGCAGCTGCTGCCTGCTCAGGGTGGGGCACGGGGGGGATTCTGTGATGGCCTCAGCCCCCCGGAGGGATGGGCGGGAGGCACCTTCAGCTGGGCAAACTCCTTCCCCTCTCTCCTCTTCCCCCACCAGTACGTGTCCCACCCCCACGGCTCCCAGGGGGGCAGCGCACTGTAGCCAGCGAGGGGCCAGCAGCCTTGGGGCTCAATGTATATTTTTATCATTCAAAGTGTAAGTTACATGATCGATTGCACATGTCCCAGTGGGCCCCCCCCCCCCCCCCAGCCCCTCTGTCCAGGCAGCCAGCTTCTGCCCCTAGTGGGGGGACAGTTCAGAGCTGGCGAGGGTAACCCTGCTTTGATGCTGTGCCTGCAGTGCCCGGGGCAGCTCCTGGGCCCCCCAGCCCACTTAGGGGTCAGCTCCCTGCGTCCCCACCGCCCCTTGTGCCAAGGGGCATCTCACAGGAATCGCCCCCCTGCGTCCCGGGGCCCAGGACGGGCTAGGCAGGGGCTGAGCCCAGCTGCTTTCCCCAGGGGTGGGGAGGGCGGCAGCCCCTCGCAACCCCCCCCCCCCCCCCAGCACCACTCACAGCCAGACCCAGTGGGGGGCGGGGGTGTCCCTGGCAGATGTTTCCCCTCCACCACCTCGGTTTCTCTGTGCACAGCAGCCCCCGTGCCAGCTTTGATCTGCCCCGGCAGTGCCCTGAGCTCTCCATGGATCTAGGCTGGGGGCCTAGATCTCAGCATTGGGGGCCCCGGCCTGGGCCCCTGGAGCCTCCCCGACTGCCTCCTCTTTGGGTAGAGCCGCCTCTGGCCCCGGCCGGCTCAGCAAGAGGCCCTCAGCCTCCGGCTGCTCTGCTAAGGGCCCTGCTGCCTCTGGGAGCTCCCCAGCGGGGTCTGCTGCCCCCTGGGCACCTGGGAGCTCTAGGCCCATGGCCGGCTGCTCTGGCTCCTCGGGTGCCCACTGCACAACCCCTTCTCCGTCGGCGGCGTCGGTCTGGGCTGGGGGAGGCTGGCCCTGGGCCGGGGGCAGCAGCAGCTCCGAGGGGTTCAGTAACCCGTCCCTGTTCAGATCCTGAGTCTCCAGGATCCCGTCCACCACCATGACCACCTGCCGGGGGAACGGGCACAGGGGCAGGAGAGAAGAGAGGGACATTGGCACAGCGCTGGGGAGAGCAGACTGCAGGGCGGGGACTGGCTGGCTCAGGGGCGGGGCATGGGGCACGGGGCCTGTCCCCTGTAGGGAGCGCTGGCTCCCACCTGGCCCAGGGCGGGGACTGGCTGGCTTAGGGGGACGGGGAATGGGGCCTGTCCCCTCTAGGGGGCGCCGGCTCCCACCTGGCCCAGGGCAGGGACTGGCTGGCTCAGGGGGGCGGGGCGTGGGGCACGGGGCCTGTCCCCTGTAGGGGGCGCCGGCTCCCAGCTGGCCCAGGGCGGGGACTGGCTGGCTCAGTGTGGCAGGGCATGGGGCACGGGGCCTGTCCCCTGTAGGGGGCGCCGGCTCCCACCGGGCCCGGGGCGGGGACTGGCTGGCTCAGGGGGGCGGGGCATGGGGCACGGGGCCTGTCCCCTGTAGGGGGCGCCGGCTCCCAGCTGGCCCAGGGCAGGGACTGGCTGGCTCAGGGGGGTGGGGCATGGGGCACGGGGTCTGTCCCCTGTAGGGGGCGCTGGCTCCCAGCTGGCCCAGGGCGGGGACTGGCTGGCTCAGGGGGGCGGGGCATGGGGCACGGGGCCTGTCCCCTGTAGGGGGCGCCGGCTCCCAGCTGGCCCAGGGCAGGGACTGGCTGGCTCAGGGGGGCGGGGCGTGGGGCACGGGGTCTGTCCCCTGTAGGGGGCGCCGGCTCCCAGCTGGCCCAGGGCGGGGACTGGCTGGCTCAGGGGGGCGGGGCGTGGGGCACGGGGCCTGTCCCCTGTAGGGGGCGCCGGCTCCCAGCGGGCCCAGGGCGGGGACTGGCTGGCTCAGGGGGGCGGGGCATGGGGCACGGGGCCTGTCCCCTGTAGGGGGTGCCGGCTCCCAGCTGGCCCAGGGCGGGGACTGGCTGGCTCAGTGGGGCAGGGCGTGGGGCAGGGCATGGGGCATGGGGCCTGTCCCCTGTAGGGGGCTCCGGCTCCCACCGGGCCCAGGGCGGGGACTGGCTGGCTCAGGGGGGCGGGGCATGGGGCACGGGGCCTGTCCCCTGTAGGGGGTGCCGGCTCCCAGCTGGCCCAGGGCGGGGACTGGCTGGCTCAGTGGGGCAGGGCGTGGGGCAGGGCATGGGGCATGGGGCCTGTCCCCTGTAGGGGGCTCCGGCTCCCACCGGGCCCAGGGCGGGGACTGGCTGGCTCAGGGGGGCGGGGCATGGGGCACGGGGCCTGTCCCCTGTAGGGGGTGCCGGCTCCCAGCTGGCCCAGGGCGGGGACTGGCTGGCTCAGTGGGGCAGGGCGTGGGGCAGGGCATGGGGCATGGGGCCTGTCCCCTGTAGGGGGCTCCGGCTCCCACCGGGCCCAGGGCGGGGACTGGCTGGCTCAGGGAGGCGGGGCATGGGGCACGGGGCCTGTCCCCTGTAGGGGGCGCCGGCTCCCAGCTGGCCCAGGGTGGGGACTGGCTGGCTCAGGGGGGCGGGGCATGGGGGATGGGGATTGTGGGAATCGGCCTTTGCCCCGAGAGGTGCCTGAGCTCTGTCCCCCCACAGGGGGTCCCCGGGGTGGGGGTGGGGCTCTCCGTGCTGCTGCCTGCTCTGGGGGGAGTGGGAGGCTGCTAGTCACCAGCCAGGCGCAGATCTCCCCCCACCCACCTCGACTCCCCCTGCCCAGCCGGCCCAGGTCCCCCAGCACCTCGGCGGGGGGAGGGGCACCTACCGCCTCGGGAGAAGGCTGCCCCTGGGCGCGCTGGGCCACCACGTCCAGCAGCAGCTGCATGAACTCCAGGCCGTCCAGCTGCCCGCTGCGGTCGTAGTCGTGCAGCGCGAAGAGGTAGAGCAGCACTGCGAGAGAGGGGGGTCAGCGGCTGCGCCAGGCAGAGAGGGAGCTAGGCGGGGGTGCCCGGGGGCGGGGTGTCTGCATGGGGCCCGGGCCCCCCCTGCCCAGGAACAGCTGCCACCGGGGGCCCTCTCACCCCCACCCAGCATGGGCACAGCTCCCCGGGGGGGGGCCCAGGGACGGGGTGTCTGCATGGGGCCCGGGCACCCCCTGCCCAGGAACAGCTGCCACCGGGGGCCCTCTCACCCCCACCCAGCATGGGCACAGCTCCCCGGGGGGGGCCCAGGGACGGGGTGTCTGCATGGGGCCCGGGCCCCCCCTGCCCAGGAACAGCTGCCACCGGGGGCCCTCTCACCCCCACCCAGCATGGGCACAGCTCCCCGGGGGCAGCCCACCCGCCCCTCCCCCGGTGCCGGCGTGACGTGCCCCTTACCCTGCTCCCTCGTCATGTGCGCGGGGTCCTGTGCCAGCGGCTGGGCGCGCCGCAGGTAGCTCTGCAGCAGCCTGGAACAGGGAGCAGAGTGAGGCCGGGCCGGGGGCGTAAGGAACAGCGGGGGAAGGGCCAAGGGGGGGCTGGACAAATCAGACTCAGGGAATTAACCCCAGGAACGGTTTGCCCAGGCCGGGGCCAAGTCTCATCACTGGCCATTTACACACCCAGACTGGCAGTTCCTCGGCCACTCTGCTCTGGGGCAGTGCTAGGCTGGGGGGCAGACCCCATGGTCTGCAGTGCACCAGGCCTAGAGCCAACAGGGCACGTGGGGTGAGCCAACAATGCCCCATGGGTCCCTTCTGCCCCATGGGCCCTGCCCCACCCCCGCTGCACTCATCCCTGGGGCCCACCAGGACCTGACCCAGCCCAGCTCTGGATAGTAACGGGTTAAAAGGAAACAAAGGGTAGGAATAAATGGTCAGTTTTCAGACTGCAGACAGGTAAATAGAGGTGTCCCCCAGGGGTCTGTACTGGGCCCAGTCCTAGTCACCATGTTCATAAATGATCTGGAAAAAGGGGTAAATGGTGAGGTGGCAAAATTTGCAGATGATACAAAACTACCCAAGATAGTGAAGTCCCAGGCAGACTGCGAAGAGCTACCGAAGGATCTCACAAAACTGGGCGACTGGGCAACAAAATGGCAGATGAAGTTCAGTGCTGATAAATGTAAAGTGATGCACATTGGAAAACAATCCCAACTACACGTACAAAAAAGAAAGATCTTGGAGTCACTGTGGATAGTTCTCTGAAAACATTCACTCAATGTGCAGCGGCCGTCAAAAAAGCAAACACAATGTTGGGAATCATCAAGAAAGGGATAGATAATGAGACAGAAAATATCATGTTGCCTCTATATAAATCCATAGTACAACCACAGCTTGAATCCTGTGTGCAGATGTGGTCGCCCCATCTCAAAAAAGATCTATTGGAATTGGAAAAGGTTCAGAAAAGGGCAACAAAAATTGTTAGGGATCTGGAACGGCTTCCATATGAGGAGAGATTAATAAGACTGGGACTTTTCATCTTGGAAAGGAGACGACTAATGGGGGAGATGATGGAGGTCTATAAAATCATGACTGGTGTGGAGAAGTTAAATAAGGAAGTGTTATTTACTCCTTCTCATAACACAAGAACTAGGGGTCACCTAATGAAATTCATAGGCAGCAGGTTTAAAACAAACACAAGGAAGTATTTCTTCACACAATGCACAGTCAACCTGTGGAACTCCTTGCCAGGGGATGTTGTGAAGGCCAAGACTATAACGGTTCAAAAAGAACTAGCTACGTTCCTAGAGGATGGGTCCAATGACCTCTATTAGCCAGGATGGGCAGGGACACCCCCCCTGCTCTGGGTGTCCCTAGACCAGAAGCTGGACTGGATGACGGGCTGGGTCACTCAACAGTTGTCCTGTCCCGCTCACTCCCGTGAAGTGCCTGGCCCCCGCAGACAGGCTTCTGGGCCAGCTGGACCACTGGTTGTGCTGATGCTCTCTCTGATTACCATCCCGCCCCCCCCCCCAAGCCCAGTGACACCCCACAAACCCCCGGCCCTCTTGGGACTTCGTCCTGCCCAGCTCCCTGTCCCCACTATGCGACTCCCCCATCCCAGGTCGCTCTGCCCGGGCCACAGCCAGGCCCCAGGGAGACCCCCAGTGCATCCGTCACCCCCACAGACCTGTCCCTCCACAGGCTGGGCTCCCGGCCAGCTGCTCAGCCCCAGGCCCGGGCCCCTCCCTGGGGGAGTTGGACTCACCGCAGCTCCTCCGGCTCGGGGTGCAGAAGATTAGGAACAGGCTCCGCAGCAGGGCCCTCAGACCTGGGAGCAACAAATGGGGAACAGCGCTCACAGGGGCTGGACCCAGCCCCACAGCGCAGCACAGGGACTCCAGTGCCTGGAGCAGCCAGTGGGGCATTCAGACACCAGGGCTCCCCACAGCACCCCCCTGCAGCCAGGGCTCCAGCACACACACCCCAGAACCTCTCCTGCAACCAGGGCTCCAGCACACACACCCCAGAACCTCCCCTGCAGCCAGGGCTCCGGCCCCGCCCCCCAGAACCCCTCCTGCAGCCAGGGCTCCGGCCCCGCCCCCAGAACCCCCCCTGCAGCCAGGGCTCCGGCCCCGCCCCCCAGAACCCCTCCTGCAGCCAGGGCTCCGGCCCCGCCCCCCAGAACCCCTCCTGCAGCCAGGGCTCCGGCCCCGCCCCCCAGAACCCCTCCTGCAGCCAGGGCTCCGGCCCCGCCCCCAGAACCCCCCCTGCAGCCAGGGCTCCGGCCCCGCCCCCCAGAACCCCTCCTGCAGCCAGGGCTCCGGCCCCGCCCCCAGACCGCCCCCCCTACAGCCAGGGCTCCGGCCCTGCCCCCCAGAACCTCTCCTGCAGCCAGGGCTCCGTCCCCACCCCTCCTCCGCACCTCCCCCATCCCAGCCAGGGCTCCGGCCTCTCTCCCCACAATGTCCCCCCAGCCAGGGCTCTGGCCCCGCCCCCCCAGCACCGCCCTGCCCCTCTCAGCCAGGGCTCCAGTCCTGTGCCCCCCCAGCCAATGTTATGGCCCCGCTTCCCCCAGCACCCCCTGCTGGGAGCTCCCCCAGCCAATGCTCCTGCCCCGCTCTGGCTCCCTTCTCCGTCCCCGCCCCGGCCAGGCCATGGCACACCAGCTTTCCCGTACCTGTTGACGCCGTCCCTGGGCGCGGCCCAGCCAGGAGTCACGGCCAGCAGCAGAGACGCTAGCACCAAGCCCCTCATCCTGAGAGCAGAGCTGGGGACGGCCTGCGGCGGACAAGCAGCCGCGTCACCCCCTGCCAAAGCCCACTGTGAGGGTCCCTAGAACTCAAGGGCTGAGTCTCTCTCGGGTGGCGTCCAACTCCGCCGGGGCCTGGCCTGTTGGTGCAGTCCCCTGCCACGCGGGGTGCCTGGAGCCCCAGCGAGGCACCGTGTGGGGTGCCCGGGAGCAGCCGTGTGTGTGGGGCAGAGCTGGCCCCGGCTGCGGGGGGCTGAGCCAGTGGGGAGGCTGCTCTGGGGGATCCGGGCTCCCCATGCCCTGCTCTGGCGCCGTGACCGTGTTTACAGCCCCAGCCAAGGTAGCCCCGGTCTGAGATGCCCCGTCGGTGTGAATGCCACCCGGCCCTGGCACACGGAGCGGACCCAGCATGCCTTGGGCTTCCCTGCCACAGGCAGAGATGCCCGCAGGACGTGCCTTAGACAGACACCCCTGGCTGGGCTGGGCCGGACAGGACGGAGAACCCGCTGTAACATGACTAGGCGATGCCACCAAATGCCCATCGTACACACAGACCCGGCCACGGTACAGGGCAGGGAGCGCCCCCCACCGGGCCCCAGGGTGGGCACGGAGCCCTTTGGAAGGGTGACCAGAGCCTGCAGCGGGGCCCTCTACCCCCAATGCACCCCATGGGCAAAACATCCCCTAGAGCACAGAACAGCCAGAGCCACACCCCAGCTCCTCCCCACACACCCAGATCAGCCAGCGCCAGGCCCCGGACACCCGGCACAGCCAGACAGTGCCCGCCGGGCACAGCGACCCACTCACCCACAACAGCCCCCCACAGCCTGCCCCACACTGTCAGACGCCGGCAAAGCCCCCCACCCCTGGACACCAGCGCCCGGTATCCCCATGGCCAACGCAGGGACACCACAGGCACAGGCCGCATGCATGTCCAGACCACGCACACGGGATCGCACACCAACACACAGACCCAGCACAGAGCACCCAGAGCCACACACACACACACACACACACCGCAACCAGCCCAGGGAGGTGTCAGTGCATGTGCGGTGCCAGGAAAGAGCACTGCAACACTGCACCCAGGGCACCAGCCACCCCCACCGCAACACTGCACCCAGGACACCAGCCACCCCCACTGCATGCACTGCACCCAGGGCACCAGCCACCCCCACCGCAACACTGCACCCAGGGCACCAGCCACCCTCACTGCAACACTGCACCCAGGGCACCAGCCACCCTCACTGCAACACTGCACCCAGGACACCAGCCACCCCCACTGCATGCACTGCACCCAGGGCACCAGCCACCCCCACCGCAACACTGCACCCAGGACACCAGCCACCCCCACTGCATGCACTGCACCCAGGGCACCAGCCACCCCCACCGCAACACTGCACCCAGGACACCAGCCACCCCCACTGCATGCACTGCACCCAGGGCACCAGCCACCCTCACCGCAACACTGCACCCAGGGCACCAGCCACCCTCACTGCAACACTGCACCCAGGGCACCAGCCACCCCCATCGCAGTCACTACACCCAGGACACCAGCCACCCCCACTGCAACACTGCACCCAGAGCACCAGCCACCCCCACCGCAACACTGCACCCAGGGCACCAGCCACCCCCACCGCAACACTGCACCCAGGGCACCAGCCACCCCCACCGCAACACTACACCCAGGACACCAGCCACCCCCACTGCAACACTGCACCCAGGACACCAGCCACCCCCACTGCAACACTGCACCCAGGGCACCAGCCACCCTCACCGCAACACTGCACCCAGGACACCAGCCACCCCCACCGCAACACTGCACCCAGGACACCAGCCACCCCCACTGCATGCACTGCACCCAGGGCACCAGCCACCCTCACCGCAACACTGCACCCAGGGCACCAGCCACCCTCACTGCAACACTGCACCCAGGGCACCAGCCACCCTCACTGCAACACTGCACCCAGGGCACCAGCCACCCTCACTGCAACACTGCACCCAGGACACCAGCCACCCTCACTGCAACACTGCACCCAGGGCACCAGCCACCCCCACCGCAACACTGCACCCAGGGCACCAGCCACCCTCACTGCAACACTGCACCCAGGGCACCAGCCACCCCCACCGCAACACTGCACCCAGGGCACCAGCCACCCTCACTGCAACACTGCACCCAGGACACCAGCCACCCCCACCGCAACACTGCACCCAGGACACCAGCCACCCCCACTGCATGCACTGCACCCAGGGCACCAGCCACCCTCACCGCAACACTGCACCCAGGGCACCAGCCACCCTCACTGCAACACTGCACCCAGGGCACCAGCCACCCTCACTGCAACACTGCACCCAGGGCACCAGCCACCCTCACTGCAACACTGCACCCAGGGCACCAGCCACCCCCATCGCAGTCACTACACCCAGGACACCAGCCACCCCCACTGCAACACTGCACCCAGAGCACCAGCCACCCCCACCGCAACACTGCACCCAGGGCACCAGCCACCCCCACCGCAACACTGCACCCAGGGCACCAGCCACCCCCACCGCAACACTGCACCCAGGACACCAGCCACCCCCACCGCAACACTGCACCCAGGACACCAGCCACCCCCACCGCAACACTGCACCCAGGACACCAGCCACCCTCACTGCAACACTGCACCCAGGGCACCAGCCACCCCCACTGCAACACTGCACCCAGGGCACCAGCCACCCCCACTGCAACACTGCACCCAGGACACCAGCCACCCCCACCGCAACACTGCACCCAGGACACCAGCCACCCCCACCGCAACACTGCACCCAGGGCACCAGCCACCCTCACTGCAACACTGCACCCAGGACACCAGCCACCCTCACTGCAACACTGCACCCAGGGCACCAGCCACCCCCACCGCAACACTGCACCCAGGACACCAGCCACCCCCACTGCAACACTGCACCCAGGACACCAGCCACCCCCACCGCAACACTGCACCCAGGACACCAGCCACCCCCACCGCAACACTGCACCCAGGACACCAGCCACCCTCACTGCAACACTGCACCCAGGGCACCAGCCACCCCCACCGCAACACTGCACCCAGGACACCAGCCACCCCCACTGCAACACTGCACCCAGGGCACCAGCCACCCCCACCGCAACACTGCACCCAGGGCACCAGCCACCCCCACCGCAACACTGCACCCAGGGCACCAGCCACCCCCACCGCAACACTGCACCCAGGGCACCAGCCACCCCCACCGCAACACTGCACCCAGGACACCAGCCACCCTCACCGCAACACTGCACCCAGGGCACCAGCCACCCCCACCGCAACACTGCACCCAGGACACCAGCCACCCCCACTGCAACACTGCACCCAGGGCACCAGCCACCCTCACCGCAACACTGCACCCAGGGCACCAGCCACCCCCACCGCAACACTGCACCCAGGGCACCAGCCACCCCCACCGCAACACTGCACCCAGGACACCAGCCACCCCCACTGCAACACTGCACCCAGGACACCAGCCACCCCCACCGCAACACTGCACCCAGGACACCAGCCACCCCCACCGCAACACTGCACCCAGGACACCAGCCACCCTCACTGCAACACTGCACCCAGGGCACCAGCCACCCCCACCGCAACACTGCACCCAGGACACCAGCCACCCCCACTGCAACACTGCACCCAGGGCACCAGCCACCCCCACCGCAACACTGCACCCAGGGCACCAGCCACCCCCACCGCAACACTGCACCCAGGGCACCAGCCACCCCCACCGCAACACTGCACCCAGGGCACCAGCCACCCCCACCGCAACACTGCACCCAGGACACCAGCCACCCTCACCGCAACACTGCACCCAGGGCACCAGCCACCCCCACCGCAACACTGCACCCAGGACACCAGCCACCCCCACTGCAACACTGCACCCAGGGCACCAGCCACCCTCACCGCAACACTGCACCCAGGGCACCAGCCACCCCCACCGCAACACTGCACCCAGGACACCAGCCACCCCCACTGCATGCACTGCACCCAGGGCACCAGCCACCCTCACCGCAACACTGCACCCAGGGCACCAGCCACCCTCACTGCAACACTGCACCCAGGGCACCAGCCACCCCCACCGCAGTCACTGCACCGACACCCGCATCCCGCCGGCTCCGCAGCGTCTCCCGACCCGGCCCCGCGCTCACCTCCCGGCTCCCGGCGCTTGAGCTGCGGCCCCGCGCTCCGCCCCCACGCCCGGCTCCCGCTCGGCTCCGCCCCCAAGAGGCGAGTCCACGTGGCTGGGACACGTCCCCGCTCCCCGCGGGACCCGCCCGGCACGGAGCCTCCGGCAGCGGAACCGCAAAGCCAGGCCCGGCCCATCCCCCACCTGGCCCGTCCCCCGCCCGGTGCCACCCGCCCGGCCCATCCCCCACCTGGCCCATCCCCCGCCCGGTGCCACCCACTCGGCCCATCCCCCACCTTGTGCCACCCACCTGGCCCATCCCCCGCCCCATGACACCAACCTCCCCCCTGTCTCATCACCCTGCCCGGTGCCACCCACCTGGCCCATCCCCTGCCTGGTGGCACCCGCCAGACACATCCCCCCATCCCCTGCCACCCGCCTGGCCCATCCCCCGCCCCATGCCAGCCACCTGGCTCCCTGCCGCCAATGCTGTGCCCAGCTCGTGCCTGGGTCCGGGGCACGTGGGAGATGCTCAGGGAGAAGGAGTGGGAGAGGTGGGATGCTAGAGGAGAGGGCACCCACAGGAGCAATGGGCTCTCAGGCTGTGCCAGGGGAGGGGCGGGAGGAGGAGGGGGTGCTCCTAACCCTAGTCACCCTCTCCCTAAGGGGCAAGTGAATGTGGCCCATTTCCAAGCAGGGCAAGGGGATCTTTCTCTTTCCAAACGGCCCGTCAGGCTGGGGAACTCACGGCCACAAGATGGTGCTGAGGCCAAGGGCCGAGGGACTCAGAGAGGGTTAGACATTTCCTCAGCCCAGAGACCATCCAGCGCTACAGCAGCAGAGACAGGGCCTGAGCCAGACAGTAGCCGGCCGGCTGAGGGGGACGTGTCTCCTGTGAGCCGCGGAGGGGGGGTTCTTGTGCCAGCTCATGTGGGGGGAGCCCAGGCACTGGGGTGGTGGGTCCCTGGGCTGAGCTGGCCTGGCTGTTCCTCCTTTGGGGGCCACCAGCCGCCGTGTGGGCCAGGCCCTGGATGTGCTGCTCTGTCGGAGGTGCCTGGCTGCCCAGGCCAGAAGGGCTGGTCTGACCCCCTGCCTAGCCCTGGCCAGAGACCGGGCCCAGGGCTGTCCCCAGAGCAGAGCTGGCAGAGACTCAGCCGATCTGGATGTATAAAGTGCCGGTGACGGAGGATCCAGGCCGGTCCCGGGAGCTGTTCCCGTGGCTAGTGACTCGGCACCGTGGCGCCAGTCGGAACGTGTCCGGCGCCCGCTGCTGGCCCTCGGCTCGCGCTGGCCCCTCTCCGCCGCCTGACGAGCCCAGGGTGCGAGACGCTCCCCGGCCCGGGAGCGCCACGCGGGGGACACGCAGGTCCCAGCGGCCTCGTGGGCCCCACGCGTGACGCCGGCACGGCCGGACAGGGGGAGGCTGCCCTGGCCGGGGGCCGCAGCCCCAGGGGGAGTGGGGCTCGGGGAGTGAAGATTTCCCCACTGGGCCGCGACCCCCCTCGCTCCAGCACCACAAAGGGGCCTCAGCCCCGCACGACCCCACGCGGCTCTGCCCGCTGCTGGGGCTGCCTTGGCCCTGGGAGGGGGTTGGGTGTGCCTGGGGGGAGGGGCTGTGCCCAGGACGCCTGGGTCCCGCGCTCCCGGCTATTCCGCAGCTCAGCTGGCTGCGCGACCCTCCCCTCCAGCGCAGAGCTACCCTCACGGGGTTAACCGCGGCCGGCCTGGCTGCCCCTCACAAACATGGCTGCCGGTCGGGGCGGGGCCTGCCCCTCACAAACATGGCTGCCGGCCGGGGTGGGGTCTGCGGACGGGAACCGGGAGAGGACAGATTCAGGCGGCTGCGGGATGCTGGGGTCGCTGCCCGAGCTGCTGCTCCGGGGCTGGGGGGAGCCGCTGCCGTTGCTGCTGGCCGCCGGCGCCGCCTTCCTGTGCTACTACTGGGCGCGCGTCCCGCAGGTCGGTCCGTCCGGGCAGCGCTGGGGGGGGGGTCCGGCCCGGCCCGTCCGGGCAGCGCTGGGGGGTCCGGCCCGTCCGTCCGGGCAGCGCTGGGGGGTCCGGCCCGTCCGGGCAGCGCTGGGGGGTCCGGCCCGGCCCGTCCGGGCAGCGCTGGGGGGGGGTCCGGTCCGTCCGTCCGGGCAGCGCTGGGGGGTCCGGTCCGTCCGTCCGGGCAGCGCTGGGGGGTCCGGCCCGGCCCGTCCGGCAGCGCTGGGGGGTCCGGCCCGGCCCGTCCGGGCAGCGCTGGGGGGTCCGGCCCGTCCGTCCGGGCAGCGCTGGGGGGTCCGGCCCGTCCGTCCGGGCAGCGCTGGGGGGTCCGGCCCGGCCCGTCCGGGCAGCGCTGGGGGGTCCGGCCCGTCCGTCCGGGCAGCGCTGGGGGGGGGTCCGGCCCGTCCGGGCAGCGCTGGGGGGGGGTCCGGCCCGGCCCGTCCGGGCAGCGCTGGGGGGTCCGGCCCGTCCGTCCGGGCAGCGCTGGGGGGTCCGGCCCGTCCGTCCGGGCAGCGCTGGGGGGTCCGGTCCGGCCCGTCCGGGCAGCGCTGGGGGGGGGTCCGGCCCGGCCCGTCCGGGCAGCGCTGGGGGGGGGGTCCGGCCCGTCCGGGCAGCGCTGGGGGGTCCGGCCCGGCCCGTCCGGGCAGCGCTGGGGGGGGGGTCCGGCCCGTCCGGGCAGCGCTGGGGGGTCCGGCCCGGCCAGTCCGGGCAGCGCTGGGGGGTCCGGCCCGTCCGTCCGGGCAGCGCTGGGGGGTCCGGCCCGGCCCGTCCGGGCAGCGCTGGGGGGTCCGGCCCGGCCCGTCCGGGCAGCGCTGGGGGGTCCGGCCCGTCCGTCCGGGCAGCGCTGGGGGGTCCGGTCCGTCCGTCGGGCAGCGCTGGGGGGTCCGGCCCGGCCCGTCCGGGCAGCGCTGGGGGGGGGGTCCGGCCGTCCGGGCAGCGCTGGGGGGTCCGGCCCGGCCCGTCCGGGCAGCGCTGGGGGGGGTCCGGTCCGTCCGTCCGGGCAGCGCTGGGGGTCCGGTCCGTCCGTCCGGGCAGCGCTGGGGGGTCCGGCCCGGCCCGTCCGGGCAGCGCTGGGGGGTCCGGCCCGGCCCGTCCGGGCAGCGCTGGGGGGTCCGGCCCGTCCGTCCGGGCAGCGCTGGGGGGTCCGGCCCGTCCGTCCGGGCAGCGCTGGGGGGTCCGGCCCGTCCGTCCGGGCAGCGCTGGGGGGTCCGGCCCGGCCCGTCCGGGCAGCGCTGGGGGGTCCGGCCCGTCCGTCCGGGCAGCGCTGGGGGGGGGTCCGGCCCGTCCGGGCAGCGCTGGGGGGGGGTCCGGCCCGGCCCGTCCGGGCAGCGCTGGGGGGTCCGGCCCGTCCGTCCGGGCAGCGCTGGGGGGTCCGGCCCGTCCGTCCGGGCAGCGCTGGGGGGGGTCCGGTCCGGCCCGTCCGGGCAGCGCTGGGGGGGGGTCCGGCCCGGCCCGTCCGGGCAGCGCTGGGGGGGGGGGTCCGGCCCGTCCGGGCAGCGCTGGGGGGTCCGGCCCGGCCCGTCCGGGCAGCGCTGGGGGGGGGGTCCGGCCCGTCCGGGCAGCGCTGGGGGGTCCGGCCCGGCCAGTCCGGGCAGCGCTGGGGGGTCCGGCCCGTCCGTCCGGGCAGCGCTGGGGGGTCCGGCCCGGCCCGTCCGGGCAGCGCTGGGGGGTCCGGCCCGGCCCGTCCGGGCAGCGCTGGGGGGGTCCGGCCCGGCCCGTCCGGGCAGCGCTGGGGGGTCCGGCCCGGCCCGTCCGGGCAGCGCTGTGGTTCGGGGTGGGGGGGTCGGTCCCACGTGTCCCCGCTGAAGGGCCGCAGGGCTCTGTCCGTCTGGCATGAACTGCCCTGACCCGGAGCCCTGGCGCTGCCTGCGGGACAGGTCTGAGCCCCGCCCTGAGCTGGCAGCGATGGGGGATCCCAGCCCTAGGAGCCCCCTCGCTGTGACACCCCCCTCCTGGCTCCCCCCAGCTCTCAGCCCAACTAACCGCCCCTCGGGCAGCCCCTGTTTCCCTTGTCGCCGGGCCCAGTGGGGGGCAGCTCTGTGCAGCCCCCCCCTTCCTCGCACTTCTCGGCGCTGAGCTCCCCACTGGGGGGCTCCTCAGGCAGGGGTGGGAACGGTTTGTATAGTGGGGGGGCGGGGAGCCATTGAACCTGGATCTGCTGGAGACCACTCCAAGCCGGGTTGCGGCAGCCCCCCCAGTCCCAGCACCCACGTCCTCAGGGCGGGCCTGACCCCCCCCCCCCCCCCCCGGCCCGGAGCTCAGAACTGACAGCCGGCTGTTGGGGGCTGGGGCCCCTCGGGCTGGGTCTGTCCCACTCGGGTTCCTGCTCCCGCCAGGCCCCTCAGTGGTTGCTCTGGCCTGGCTGGCAGCTGGGACGTGCCCCGGGGTGGGGGGCTCGCTGCCCTCACCAGCTGGGTGCAGCCTGTCTCGGGCGGTGCCCGTCCCCACCCGGACACCTCGCCCGGGTCCCTGGGCACGGCTGCGCTGACCTCGTTCCAGGGCAGTCCCGGAGAAGCCGGGCGTGGAATGACGTGTCCCTGCCCCATAGCACAGCTGGGGAGTGACTTGCTCCCCTGGGGGGAGCCGCTGGGCGCAGGGGCTGAAGACGGGGAGCCCCCTCCACGCGGGGAGGTCACAGCTGAGCAGAGCCCAGTGCCGCAGGCCGCAGCTCCGGGCCGCGCTGGCGTCTCTCGGTGTTTCGGGTGCTGAATGCCAGAGACTGACCCCCTGGTTGGCTCCTCATCCCTCTGCTCTGGGCATTGGCCCCACAAGGCGCTTGTCTGGCTGTGCGGCATCACCCCAGATACAGGGGGGCAGGGGCTCTGCCTTTGGGGGGTGCCCTGGGGGACAGCCGCTCCCTCCCCCCTCGGTGCATCTCTCTGTTCCTGCTTCCTCTCCGCCCTCCTCACGTGGCCCCATCTCACCTCTGGCCTGGAACGGCCGCCACCCCGACCCGCCTCCGCTGGCAGTGGGGCAGGGCCGTGCCCTGGACTCTGGTCACTCAGGGATGATGGTGATACCCCCACCCCACCCCGGCTCCCGCCCAGCCCTCGCTCCCAGCACCTGGGGGCTGGATGGGACCCGCCGGCAAGCAGGGCATCCAGGCGTGTGCGCTGGGGAGGGGTCTGCGCTGTGGGGGCCGGGGCTCTGTCCCTGCTGGCTCAGCCCCATGTCTCGGGGGCCGGGGCCGTGACTTGCGAGTGTGACGGGCTCTGACAAGCCAGGCGGTGCTGGAGCTGGTGGGGACGTGGGGCCTGGGAGCCGGGGCCCGGCCTTTGGCGTGGGCTGGCCCCAGCTCTCCCCGAATCTCTCCCCAGAGGCCCCTGCTGGTGGGCGGGCTGCCGTTCCGCGCCTTCCTGGAGACGCACTGCCCCATCGTCAGCGAGCCCTTCTGCCCCACTCCCTGGTGCTTCGGGGGCCGGCTCCAGACCCTGCTCCGCTTCGTCCTCCAGTCCCGGCCCCCGGTCTCCTACCGCAGGTGCGTGCTGGGCTCGTTGCTGGGGAGGCTGCTGGGTGACGCCCCGGCTGTGCCCATGGGGCGCTGCCCAGCCCCTGCTGCCCGGGGTTCACTCCACCCTGTGCTCCCTCCCAGCGAGTTGCTCCGCACAGCGGATGGAGGGCAGCTGCTGCTGGACTGGGCGGACAATGCCGAGAGCCAGCGGTACCCGGAGCCTGGCACACGCCCCACCGTCCTGCTGCTGCCAGGCCTCACCAGCAACAGCCAGGCCTCCTACATCCTGCACCTGGTGCGGCAGGCCTCCCGCGCGGGGTACAGGTGAGACGGGGACCTGGGGGGGTGGGGGCGGCAGGGACCCAGCCTCGTGGTCAGCCCCAGAGTGAGGGTCGGGCAGCGATGGGCATCTGGGTCACTGCCAGTCTCTGAGGGGCATTGGGGAAGGGGGCGGGGGGGGAGATGGGTTGTGGGAGAAGGGGGGCTGGTGGGGGTGGGGTTGGAGGGGTCAGGGGGGGAGATGGGGTGGGGATGGAGGGGTCATGGGGGAAGGGGCTGGTGGGGTGGGGTTGGAGGGGTCATGGGGGGAGATGGGGTGGGGATGGAGGGGTCGTGGGGGAAGGGGCTGGTGGGGGTGGGGTTGGAGGGGTCATGAGGGAAGGGGCTGGTGGGGTGGGGTTGAAGGGGTCATGGGGGAGATGGGATGGAGGGGTCGTGGGGGAAGGGGCTGGTGGGGTTGGAGGGGTCATGGGGGAGATGGGGTGGGGATGGAGGGGTCATGGGGGAAGGGGCTGGTGGGGTGGGGTTGGAGGGGTCATGGGGGGAGATGGGGTGGGGATGGAGGGGTCGTGGGGGAAGGGGCTGGTGGGGTGGGGATGGAGGGGTCGTGGGGGAAGGGGCTGGTGGGGGTGGGGTTGGAGGGGTCATGGAGGAGATGGGGTGGGGATGGAGGGGTCGTGGGGGAAGGGGCTGGTGGGGGTGGGAATGGAGGGGTTGTGGGGGAAGGGGGCGGGCTGGTGGCAGGAGATGGGGTGGGGATGGAGGGGTCAGGGAAGGGGGCTGGTGGGGGGACATGGGGGGTTGGGGGAAGGGGGTTGGTGGGGATGGGGGAGGGGGCAGGGAGCCTCAGCCATCTCCTCTCCCCCCAGGACTGTCGTGTTCAATAACCGAGGGTGCAGGGGGGAGGATCTGCTGGTGAGTGAGCTGTGTTCCCCGGGGGTGGGAGGAGGGGGATGGACCTTGGGGCCTGGCTCCAGCACAGAGATCCTGGCCCAGGACTCTGGAGGCCCAGCCGGTGGGGGTGGGGGGCAGTGCACTCCGTGGGCCCTGGAGGGAAGGCCCCTGGGTCCCGGCAGATCGGAGCTGCTGTCCCGTCTATACAGGCAAAGCAATGGGTCTAAACTAGCTCAAGAAAGATCTCGGCCCCCTGGGGATGGCGCAACGGGCAGCGGCAGCCGGCCCAGCTACCAGAGCGCGGGAGCCCCAGGAAAGGGACGGATCAGACAGCAGAAAATCTCATGTAGCCTCTAAATCCACAGGACTCCCCCCCTCCCCCCCCGGAACACGGTGTCCAGCTGCGGTCACCCCAGCACAAAAAAGATCCTTTGTAGTTGGTAAAGGGGCAGAGAATTAGGGGATGGAACAGCTGCCGTATGAGGAGAAATTAATAAAACTGGGACTTTTCAGCTTGGAAAAGAGACGACTAAGGGGGGATATGATGGAGGTCTATAAAACCATGATGGGTGTGGAGAGAGTGAATAAGGAAGTGTTGTTTACTCCTCATAACACAAGAACTAGGGGTCACCAAATGAAATTAATGGGCAGCAGGTTTAAAACAAACACAACAAAGTATTTCTTCACACAACGCACAGTCAACCTGTGGAACTCCTTGCCAGAGGATGTTGTGAAGGCCAAGACTAGAAAAGGGTTCAAACAAGAACTAGATACGTTCATGGAGGACAGGTCCATCAATGGCTGTTAGCCAGGATGGGCAGGGACGGTGTCCCTAGCCTCTGTTTGCCAGGAGCTGGGAATGTGCGACAGGGGATGGGTCACTTGCTGATTCCCGGTTCTGTTCATTCCCCCCGGGGCACCTGGCAGTGGCTACTGGCCCAGTCTGGCTGTTTTTATGAGCCACTCCCTGGGGCAGGAGGCACTGACTGGCCCATCCCTGGCTGCACTTGGCTCCACCTCATCCTGCAAACGGCTCTCCAGGCTGAACCCTCCCCATGCCCTATGGGGCCCAGGACCCGGCTCCCTTGCGTGCCAGACTGAGGGGCTCCAGCCTGAACATCCCTGTCAGCTGCATGGCCCCGTTAACTGTGGTCAGCCAGGGACACCAGCCCCAGCACTACCGCCCCGGGGACACCCCCCCGCCAGCCCCAGCGCTGCCTCCCTGGGAACCTCCTCCCCCCCCAGCGACACCCTTCCCCCCGCCAGCCCCAGCGCTGCCTCCCGGGGAACCTCCTCCCACCCCCAGTGACACCCTTCCCCCCGCCAGCCCCAGCGCTGCCTCCCTGGGAAACACCCCCCCCCTCCGGCGACACCCTTCCCCCTGTGAGCCCCAGCGCTGCCTCCCTGGGAAACACCCCCCCCCCTCCGGTGACACCCTTCCCCCTGCGATCCCCAGCGCTGCCTCCCTGGGAACACACACCCCCTCCGGCGACACCCTTCCCCCCGCCAGCCCCAGCGCTGCCTCCCTGGGAACCCCCCCCCCCCTCCGGTGACACCCTTCCCCCTGCGATCCCCAGCACTGCCTCCCTGGGAACACACACCCCCCCTCCGGCGACACCCTTCCCCCTCCGAGCCCCAGCGCTGCTGCCCGGGGACAGCCCCCTGGATTCCCCTGCTCCCCCCAGCCAGCCCCATCCATGCTGCCCCCCTCAGCTCTGCTCTCGCTGTTAGACCCCCAGAGCCTTCTGCGCTAGCAACACGGAGGACCTGCAGACCGTGGTCACCCACATCAAGGCCCAGCACCCACGGGCGCCACTCCTGGCCGTGGGCGTCTCGCTAGGCGGGTGAGGAGCAGGGGGCCTCCCAGGGGGCTGGCACAGGGAGGGGAGGGGTTAATCTCCGGGGTACAGGATGGCATGGGGTGGTTAATGTCTGGCCCCCCGCCCAGCTGGGGAGTAGGCTGGCAGAGCACAGGGAAGGGAGGGGTTAATCCTGGGGGGGCAGTCCCTGGCCCCGGCCCACGACTGGTGCTGTCTCCCCAGGATCCTGGTGCTGAAGTACCTGGCGCAGCGGGGGCACCACACGGGGCTGGTGGCTGCCATGACCCTCTCCGTGCCCTGGGACGCCCTGGAGTCCAGCCGCTCCCTGGAGCAACCACTCAACCGCCTGCTCTTCAACCGGCGCCTCACGGCCAACCTGCGCCAGCTCCTCAGCCGGTGGGGCTGGGGGGCTGCTCCATGGGGTTGGGGGGCCGGTCCAGGGGGTTGGGGGGGTTCAGGGGCAGACATATGGGGGTCAGGTAGAAGGGTTGGGGGTCAGGGTATGGGGGGCTGGTCCAGGGGGTTGGGGGGGCTCTGGGGCTGACACATGGGGGATCAGGTAGAAGGGTTGGGGGGCCGGTCCAGGGGGTTGAGGGGGGCTCGGTGGCTGACACAGGGGGGTCAGGGTATGGGGGGCTGGTCCAGGGGGTTGGGGGGCCTCTGGGGCTGACACAGGGGGGTCAGGTAGTGGGGGTCTGGGTCGTGGGGCTCTTGGCTGTCTTGTTTGGGCAGCCCCCCCGCCCCCCCCACGCTGACTCAGGGTCACGTTGCAGGCACAGGACGGTGATTGCAGAGAAGGTGGATGTGGATCATGTATTGAAGGTACGGCCCTGCCCCCCGGCCCTGCCCCCCAGCCCCCGCCCCCCGGCTCCGGCCCTGACCCCTGCTCTCTGCCCCAGGCGCGCAGCCTCCGGGAGTTCGACGAGCGGTACACGGCCGTGGTGTTCGGCTATGGGACGTGCGCCGAGTACTACCGGGACGCCAGCCCCTCGCACGCGCTGCACGCCGTGCGCCTGCCCGTGCTCTGCCTCAACGCCAACGACGACCCCTTCTCACCGCTGCAGGGTGAGTGCGGGGCAGGGGGGTCTGGGCCTGGGCAGGACTGGGGGGGCGGGTCTGGGAGGGATGGGGGGTGGCCAGGTGGGGTCAGAGGGTGGGTGGTCGGGGGGGGAGGGCAGAATGGGGGGCAGCCAGGCAGGTCTGGGCCCGGACAGGGTCGGGGGGGGGGGAAGAAGAGAAGGGCAGGTCTGGGTGGGATGGGGGGTGGCCAGGCGGGTCTGGGCCTGGGTGGGGGATGGGGCAGGTCTGGGCAGGATGGGGGGTGGCTGGGCAGGGTCTGGGCGGCAGCAGGGCAGGTCTGGGCCTGGGCGGGGTCTGGGGGGCAGCAGGGCAGGTCTGGGCCCGGGTGGGAAGCTGCCTGACTTGCTCTCTTTCAGCCATCCCCCTGGCCGCGGCGCGGCACCTCCCCACGGTGGCGGTGCTGGTGACGGCGCACGGCGGGCACATCGGCTTCCTGGAGGGGCTCTTCCCCCGGCACGAGAGCTACATGGACCGTGTCTTCGCCCAGTTCATCGCCGCCGCCTTCGAGCACGGCCTGGAGCTGGGCCGCAGCCTGGGGGCAGGGGACGGAGCCGGCTGTGCGAGCCCCAGGCACTGACAGGGGGGTGCCAGAGCAGGCTGCCCACCCCCCCCGCTGCCAGCCCCCCAATAAACCTCCTACTCTGCTACCCCATGTCCTCTGAACTGCAGGGAGGGGACACGTCCCCCAAAGCAGCGGGGCCAGCCCAGGGCTCTGCTGCAGTGACCCCCAACTCCAGCAGGTGCCAGGCTTCTACCCAGGGCTGGGGCCAGCCCAGAGCCCAGGCTATGGGGCAGGGCTGAGACCTGGGCCAAGACCTAGGCCCTAGAGGAGAAAGGCCTTGCTGGAGCCCCTGCCAGGGGAGGGGGATGGGGGGGAGCTGTATGGAGACCAGCTTCCAAAGCCTAACACTGTCCAGGCTCTTCCCCCGGGGGGAATCCCTCCCCTGGAGAGACACCCCCCAGCTGTCAGACCCCTGGGGGAGGGGCAGAGCACTGGCCATACAGCTGGGGGTGGCAGCTGAAGCTGGGAGGGCTCCCCACAGACAGACCTGCCCAGCCCACCAGCCGCTTCTCCGTGCCCGCACATGCCCTGCCCAGGGCCAATGGAGCCAGTGCCAGGGGCCCCTGCGCAGTGACTGGCCCGACCTGTGCCAGGATTTTCTGTAAATTGCACCCCCGGCAATTCCTCCCCTGGGCTCTGCAGTGTCCCCCCCACACACTTGTGCAGACAGGCAGGGGGGCAACAGCTCATAGAATCTCAGGGTTGGAAGGGACCTCAGGAGGTTCTAGTCCAACCCCCTGCTCAAAGCAGGACCAACCCCAACTAGATCATCCCAGCCAGGGCTTTGTCAAGCCTGACCTTAAAAACCTCTAAGGAAGGAGATTCCACCACCTCCCTAGGTAACCCATTCCAGTGCTTCACCACCCTACTAGTGAAAAAGTTTGTTCTAATATCCAACCTAGACCTCCCCCTCTGCAACTTGAGACCATTACTCCTTGTTCTGTCATCTTCTACCACTGAGAACAGTCTAGATCCATCCTCTTTGGAACCCCCTTTCAGGTAGTTGAAAGCAGCTATCAAATCCCCCCTCATTCTTCTCTTCTGCAGGCTAAACAATCCCAGTTCCCTCAGCCTCTCCTCATAAGTCATGTGCTCCAGTCCCCTAATCATTTTTGTTGCCCTCCGCTGGACTCTTTCCAATTTATCCACATCCTTCTTGTAGTGTGGGGCCCAAAACTGGACACAGTACTCCAAATGAGGCCTCACCAGTGCCGAATAGAGGGGAATAATCACGTCCCTCGATCGGCTGGAAATGCCCCTACTTATACAGCCCAAAATGCCGTTAGCCTTCTTGGCAACAAGGGCACACTGTTGACTCATATTCAGCTTTTCGTCCACCGTAACCCCTAGGTCCTTTTCTGCAGAACTGCTGCCCAGCCATTCGGTCCCTAGTCTGTAGCAGTGCATGGGATTCTTCCGTCCTAAGTGCAGGACTCTGCACTTGTCCTTGTTGAACCTCATCAGATTTCTTTTGGCCCAATCCTCTAATTTGTCTAGGTCCCTCTGTATCCTGTCCCTACCCTCCAGCGTATCAACCACTCCTCCCAGTTTAGTGTCATCTGCAAACTTGCTAAGGGTGCAGTCCACACCATCCTCCAGATCGTTGATGAAGATATTGAACAAAACCGGCCCCAGCACCGACCCTTGGGGCACTCCACTTGATACCGGCTGCCAACTAGACATGGAGCCATTGATCACTACGTGTTGAGCCTGATCATAGAATCATAGAATCTCAGGGTTGGAAGGGACCTTAGGAGGTCATCTAGTCCAACCCCCTGCTCAAAGCAGGACCAATCCCCAATTTTTCCCCATATCCCTCTCAAGGATTGAACTCACAACCCTGGGTTTAGCAGGCCAATGCTCAAACCACTGAGCCATCCCTCCCCCCGACCATCCAGCCAGTTTTCTATCCACCTTACCATCCATTCATCCAGCCCATACTTTAACTTGCTGGCAAGAACACTGTGGGAGACGGTATCAAAAGCTTTGCTAAAGTCAAGAAATAGCACATCCACTGCTTTCCCCCTCATCCACAGAGCTCCAGTTTTAATGGCAGCCAGCGAGCTGCAGCCGGAGCACGGGTTGGTGCCGCGGGCACGTGGCTGGATGGGCGTCATGGGGCCGACTGGCACAAGCCGGGCTCTCTCCGCCGCCCAGAGCCAGCTCAGCGCCGTGTCACGGCTGAGCCAGCCTGGCCCAGCCCGAACATCTCACCGTTCCCGAGAGCTCAGGCAGCGCCCGCCCCCAGGCCAGGCTCGGCCCGGGGGGATGCCGGGAGCACAGTCCCCACCGCAGGCGGCTCACCACCGGCCTGTGCCCTGGGCAGGGCCCGGCTTGGAGCAGGAGCTCCAGTGTGGGGCCCAGCGGGCTACGGGTCTCTGAGCTGCTTCACATTGTCCGGGGGAGCCGGGCAGGACCAGGCAGGCGAGGGTCCCGCAGCCCTGGGGCCATGTCCTGCCGTGCCCAGGCGGGAGAGTCTCTCGCTGGCCCCGGGGCCAGCCCAGCCCCCGCCTGCGGGGCTCCTCGCGGCTACAGGAAGCCGGGGAAGAGCAGCTGCAGCAGCAGGATGGTGGCCACCACCAGGCCGGCGCAGAGCGGCAGCAGCAGCCACACGGGGAAGCTGCCTGTGGGAGAGACGGACACGGCTCAGGGGGAGCAGACACGGGGGGGGGGGGGGGGGGGGGGAAGAGGAGGAACTGGAACCGGACACGGCTCCGGGGGGGGGGGTGGGGACCAGGAACCGGACACGGCTTGGGAGGTGAGGGGGGGGGGGGGGGGAGCTGGAACTGGACACGGCTTGGGGGGTGGGGGGGGTGGGGGGGGGAGCTGGAACCGGACACGACTCGGGGGGGTGGAGACCGGGAACTGGACACGGCTCAGGGGGGACCGGGAACCGGACACGGCTGGGAGGGTGTGTGTGGGGGGGGGGGGGGAACACGGACCAGACACACCTTGGCGGGGGGGGACCCCTGAGCCTGGGCAGGGGAGGGGGCATCAACCCACAGAGGCTCAGCTCAAGCTGGGGGACGCTAGGATCTAGCCAGAGCAGGGACCAAGCCGGGGCCGGGCGCGTGACCCCCACGGCCCCCCTCCCCCCACAGCCCTCTCCCCCCGCGGGCCCGGGGCACGTACGCCTGGCAGGCAGCAGGTGCAGCCGGCAGCGACTGTCCACGGCCACGCTGAGCAGGGCGGCCTCGTTCTCCGCCAGCAGCTCCCGGCCCCGCCGGCTCTCGGGCAGGAAGGCCACGTCCGTCACCACGATGCCGTGCGCCTCCCTCACGTAGTACAGCCTCTGCGGGGGGGCAGGGTCAGGGCCGAGCGCTGGGCCGGGCCCTGCAGGCAGCTGCCTCTGGGGTGGGGCAGCAGCTGCTTCAGCCTTGCCCAGCGCGAGGCAACGGGGGTGTCCGGAGCCAGGCCAACGCCCAGCCCCCACAGGGGCCCTGGGGATTCCCCCCCGGGTCCCCCACCAGACAGCGCCTCCCGCGGCCCCCCCAGGGAGCCCCGCCCCCGCCAGGCGCCCGGCAGCCCGTTACCTGCAGCGAGAAGGAGACGTGAATGGCAACCGAGCCTGTCACGGTGCCCAGCCCCAGAAACGTGCCCGAGTCGCTGGTGAGACAGATGGCACCAAACAGCTAGTCAGACAGATGGCCAGCGCCCCCCACTTCTCCCCCAGCCCTCGCCCCTCCCCCCCCAGCCCAGCCTGCCTGAGAACTGGGCCAGCAGCCCTTCCCTTCCCCCCCAGCCCTCACCCTGCCCCCCGAGCCCAGCCTGCCTGAGAACTGGGCCAGCGCCCCCCCTTCCCTTGCCCTGACACCCCCCCCCCGAGCCCAGCCTGCCTGAGAACTGGGCCAGCGCCCCCCCTTCCCTTGCCCTGACACCCCCCCCCACCGAGCCCAGCCTGCCTGAGAACTGGGCCAGCACCCCTCCCTTCCCGCCCCCAGCCCCTCGCCCCTCCCCCCCAAGCCCAGCCTGCCTGAAAACTAGGCTGGCGGCACCCGCCCCCCACTCCGCCCCAGCCCTGCCCCCCCCATACCTGACGGAGAGGCAGGAGACGACCTCGCCCCCGCAGGGCTGGGTGAGCAGCGGCAGGAAGCTTTTCCCGTCCCACTTGGTGAGGTAGCAGGGCGGGGGGCGGCGCCCGCGCTTGTGGGGCACCTGCACCGTGTAGAGTCGCAGCGCCGCCGCCTGGTCCGGCACCGCCCCAAACCTGCCATGGGGCGCTCGTCAGCCCACCCCGTCAGCCCCGCCCAGGGCCCCCCAGCCCCACCCCGGGCCCGTCAGCCCCGCCCAGGGCCCCCCAGCCCCACTCCCACCCCGTCAGCCCCGCCCAGGGCCCCCCAGCCCCACCCCGGGCCCGTCAGCCCCGCCCAGGGCCCCCCAGCCCCACTCCCACCCCGTCAGCCCCGCCCAGGGCCCCCCAGCCCCACCCCCACCCCGGGCCCATCAGCCCAGCCCATGGCCCCCCAGCACCAGCACCACCCCCACCCCAGGCCTGTCAGCCCAGCCCAGGGCCCCCCAGCCCCACCCCATCAGCCCAGCCCAGGGTCCTACCCCCACCAGCACCCCTGAGCCTGTCCCCATCCGGAGCCCATCAGCCCAGCCCAGAGTCCTACCTCCCCGCAGCCCCCACCCTCCGAGACCCCTAAGCCCAGGCCCCACCCCCCGCCAGGAGCCCCATCAGGCCAGCTCTTGCCTGCCCCACCCGGCCCTCTGAGCCCAGCCCCAGGGTCCCAGGCCCAGGGAGCCCAGCTCAGGGCCTGTCCCCAGGATGTCAGCGCGGCAGGCCTCGCTCCGTGCCGGGGCCCCCGAGGCCAGGACCCTACCTGCAGGCCTGGTAGCGGTAGGTCTTGTCAGGGACGCCCGGCACGTTCTCGTCCCAGCGCAGCCGAAGCACCAGCTGGTCCCTCTGCCACACGCAGCACTGGAAATCCCGGCCCGCCGTCACCACCTGCCGGGACGCAGCCGTGAGAGCCAGGCAGGGACCCCAGCCAGAGTGAGGAGCGATGGAGCCCCCAGCCTCAGTTTCCCCAGTCCATCGGGCCTGCACCAGGCTGGGACTCCCCCCTCTCCTGTCTAAAGCACTACAGCCGCTCCTCACCTCTCCGGGCCAGCACCGATCCTGAGCCCCCGCGGGGAAAGGGGCTGGGGCAGGGATTGCACCCCCTCTGCCACCCATAGGAGCCTGGCGTGTGGGGGGCAGGTCGTGAGCCCCCCGGGCGGGGGGGAAGGGCTCGCACCAGGGCCCCAGGGTTGGTTCGGCTGCTCACCTTGTTGTCGGGACCCAGCGCGATGTCCTCAATCTCCCCGTCATGGGCTTTGAACTCCCGCACCTTCTTCATGCTGGGGAACTGAGAGAGAGCCGGGCTCAGCGACCCCCACAAGGCCCCCGGGCCCCAAACACCCCCCCCCACCCACTGGGGAACTGAGAGCTGGGCTCAGATACCCCCCCAGAACCCCCCCGTGGGGAACTGAGAGAGCCAGGCTCAGCAACCCCCCCAGCCCCAAACACCTCCCCACACCCGCTGGGGAACTGAGAGCGAGCCGGGCTCAGCGACCACCCCCCAGAGCCCCCCGGCCCCAAACACCACCCCCCGCCCGCTGGGGAACTGAGCGCGCAGTGCCCCCCCCATGTGGAACTGAAAGAGAGCCGGCCTCAGTGCCCCCCCAGCCCCGAACACCCCCACACCCACCCGCTGGGGAACTGAGAGCCGGGCTCAGATACCCCCCAGCACTCCCCCCGTGGGGAACGGAGAGAGAGCCCAGCTCAGCGACCCCCCAATGCCCCCCAGCCCAAAACACCCCCACACCCACCCACTGGGGAACCGAGCAGGCTAAAAAAGAATTTGAAGAGCAACTAGCAAAAGACACACAAACTAACAGCAAAGTTTTTTCAAAGTACGTCCGAGGCAGGAACCTGCCAAACAGTCAGTGGGGCCCCTGGAGATGCTCAGGACCCGCTCAAGGAAGACAAGGCCGGTGCACAGAAGCTCAAGGAATTCTTTGCATTGGCCTTCGCTGCAGAGCGAGATTCCCACACCTGAGCCAGTCTTTGTGGGTGACAGATCTGAGGAGCTGTCCCAGACTCGGGTCAGTAGAGGAGGTTTGGCACAAATCGGTAAGTTACACAGTAGTAAGTCACCAGGACCAGGTGGCATCAGGAAGAGTTCTGCAGGAACTCAAATGTGAAACTGCAGAACTACTGTTACTGTCATCAGCCTCTGCACCAGGTGACTGGAGGTTGGCTAACGTGACACTGGTTTTTTTAAAAAGGCTCCAGAGGCGATCCTGGCGATTACAGGCTGGTAAGCCTGACAGTACCAGGCAAAATGGTTGAAACTGTAGTAAAGAAAAGAATGATTAGACACACGGATGAATACGATATGCTGGAGAAGAGTCAGCATGGTTTTTGTAAAGGGAAATCAGGCCTCGCCAATCTACTAGAATTCTTTGAGGGGGTCAACAAGCCTGTGGACAAGGGGGGGGATCCAGTGGAACATAGTGTACTTAGATTTTCAGAAACCTTACTAAACCACGTCATTCCTAGGTTTGGGCCTCCTAGGTCTATAAAAGTCGGAAGGGTGCTCTTCTTTCCCCCGCACAGTATTATGGACCTTTGACCAGTCTAGAGTTTGTTCCCCTGCTTGTTTTATACCTGTTAGAATATAGTCTATAAATTTTTTTAGCTCCCTCATGTTGGTTGGATTGTTCGGATTCCATTGGGTCGGATTGATGAGAGTTATAAAGGCACGTCTCATTAATGCCTGGCAGTGATTTGTAGATTTACAGCTTCTTGGGCACTTAAGCCCAAGCTTCTTGGGCACTTTTTGGCTGCCAGCCAGGTCTTAGCGGTGAGCAGTGTCTTATTTTTTTCTTTTTTTTTGGACTGAGCTTCCTAGTTACATTTAACTTGTTCTGTTCCTTTTTTTCCTTTTCGGCTTTTTTTAACCTACAAAGGAAATCTTTACTTTTCACTCATACCTTTGTCCAAAAAAAAATAAACATATATACATTACAGCATTATATAATACTTTAGGCTTATTATTTAATATACCAGGCACAATGGAGTTTAGTAAGTTGGAATGTTAAAGGAGCCGTACTCAGCCAATCAGTTTCCAGGGCTGGCCAACCCTGAGTGCAATGTTGTAAAAAGCGTTTCCTTAACATCCCTCTTTGAACACTGGCAGTGGCCATTTACTTAACATAATCTAAAGGACTGTCCTTAGAGGGTTTGCTCTGAGATCCACCCATCTTTCTCCTGACACTCAAACAGAGAATTAAACAGAAAAACAGAGGGAATTATGATCTAACAAAAAAAAAACAGAACTAGTACAGATTTCCCTACTCTCACTGACTGCTACAGGGGACGGGACAGAAGGATCTCAATTTAACCTCAGCGCTTCATCGCACGCTATGGCTTCCACTCTGAGGAATTATGAACGAAAGGCTCAGTCCCGCCCACACACCCAACATCCAAGTGAATGAGACAGAAAATATTAACCAGTTAACCAGAACCAGAACCAGAACAGATAGTGTTTCCTTATCCTATTAGGACTCACCTTATCGGAGCACGAACCCCAGGGGCTGCGGTGAAGTCAGAAAGAGGGGCTAAGCACCCCGTTGGCGCCGTTCCTAGTTCGCCGCAGCCGTCCGGAGTCCAATGTCCGAGCTAGGTAGTCCCTTCGTGGTCGCCAAAAACTGTTACCGAAATATCGGGTTCGCCTAGCTGAGAGCCAATAACAGCCAGACAGGGATAAGGAAAGAGAAATACTTTATTCTGCAAAATAAGGGAAGTCTGTGCCAAGTGACAGAACTTCCATTAACATAGAAATTACAGGTTTTTTATACACACTTAGACAAAGCCCTGGTGTGTTAACATTTGATTGGTGCATGCTAGACCTTGAATGTCTGCTATCTGGTTAGTAAAAACTGGTATAGAAATAACTATTTTAGCTGGAAAACACTATTTTTGTGTAGGCGAAGGACAACTGTAAAAATGCAAGGTCTTGCGTAGGCGAGGCGTCTACTTCCACCTAGTGGTCTTTGATTACCATGGCTGCTGACTGATTATGACTTTCACACTTTGACAAGGCTCTTATGCAAAGTGAGCTATCCTGGGATAAGAGCTATCCTGGGAAGGTGCTCTCATGGATCGGTCACTGGTTAAAAGACAGGAATCAAAGGGTAGGAATAAATGGTCAGTTTTCAGACTGGAGACAGGTAAATAGAGGTGTCCCCCAGGGGTCTGTACTGGGCCCAGTCCTATTCAACATATTCATAAACGATCCAGAAAAAGGGGTGAACAGTGAGGTGGCAAAATTTGCAGATGATACAAAACAACTCAAGATGGTTAAGTCCAAAGCAGACTGCAAAGAGCTACAAAAGGGATCTCACAAAACTGGGCGACTGGACAACAAAATGGCAGATAAAATTCAATGTTGACCAATGCAAAGTGATGCACATTGGAAAACATAATCCCAACTCTACATATACAATGATGGGGTCTAAATTAGCTGTTCCCACTCAGGAAAGAGATCTTGGAGTCACTGTGGGTAGTTCTCTGAAAACATCCACTCCATGTGCAGCGGCCGTCAAAAAAGTGAACAGAATGTTGGGTACCATTAGGAAAGGGATAGATAATAAGAGAGAAAATATCATGTTGCCCCTATATAAATCCGTGGGACGCCCACACCTGGAATCCTGTGTGCAGATGTGGTCACCCCATCTCACAAAAGATATAGTAGAATTGGAAAAGGTTCAGAAAAAGGCACAAGCAATTATTAGGGGTGTGGAACGGCTTCCGTACGAGGAGAGATTAATCAGACTGGGATTGTTCAGGTTGGAAAAGAGACGGCTAAGGGGGAATACGACAGAGAGCCAGAAAATCATGGCTGGTGTGGAGAGAGTGACTCAGGAAGTGTTATTTACCCTTCTCATAACACAAGAACCTGGGGTCACCCAATGCAATTAAGAGGCAGCAACAGGAAGCGTTACGGGCCCGTCTAAGCACTAACCAGCCCCTGCCCACCCAGCGGGAGACCTGAAGGATCTGGGGCTGCACAGAGCTGGGCAGGGACCCCCAGCTGACGACACTCCCCAGGGCAGCGGGCTCCACTCCCGCCCAGGCCAGCTCCTACCTCCCAGACTCGGAGGAAGCCGTCGGCGCCGCCCGTGGCCAGCAGCGAATGGTCGGCGCTGATCCGCACGGCCTTCTGCAGCGCGTCGGGGCTGAAGTCCGTCTGCACGCTGCACAGTGTGTCCACTGCCACCTCACCCGGCTCACTCCTCGTGTCGCCCTCGCCCGTCTCGGAGGGGCCGGGGCCCTTTCGCTTCCGGGGGCCCTTCTCCGCGCCGCCTGGGACAGACAGAGCAATGGCACCAGCCGGGCGCCTCAGACCCCTGCCCCCTCCGCTCCCCGGGACAGAGTCGCTGTGACTTTGGTACTGCTGGGAAGTCAGCCCTGGCTAGCAGCTCCCAACACCCGCCCAGGCCGCCCGTCTCACCGGCCTTGCTGGGGGCGCTGCCGCCGTCGCCCGGCTCCTCGGGCCCCGGCAGCCGGAAGCGCAGGATGTGGCAGCTGGCGTCCTGCCCTGCCGCGATGAGCTCGCCAGCCAGCGCCATGCTCATCGTAGCCCGGGTCTCCGTGTCATGGGAGTGCACCAGCGAGGCGCTGAGCTGGCCCCCGATCTGCTCCAGCTGCAGGAAATGCTGCGGAGAGCAGAGGGAGACAGCAGGGCCCAGGGCGATCAGTTACAGCCCCGAGAAGGGATGGGTGTGGGGCAGGGGAGCCCACAGGACTCCTAGGGCTGGGCCCACCCCGCAGATCCCAGCAGGCTTCAGGCCGAGCCGCCACACCCCCATGGCACCGGCTCCCACCAAGGAGCTGCACGGGCAGGGCAGGCTCAGCACAGGCCCACTGCCTGCCCCCCAAGCCCCAGAGCCCTGGCACTGAGCCAGCAACAGTCCAGAAGGTGCTGAAAGTGCATGATCCACACAGCCCTGCCGGTGCCCCTCACTCCCGACCGGCAGCCCCTGCTAGCCCAGCCCTACTGGTGCCCCTCACTCCCGACTCGCAGCCCCCTGCTAGCCCAGCCCAGGCGGTGCCCCTCACTCCCGACCCGCAGCCCCCCCCGCCCCGCCGGTGCCCCTCACTCCCGACCCGCAGCCCCCTGCTAGCCCAGCCATGGGCCCCCCGCCTGGCTCGGCTTGTGCCCCTCACTCCCGACCCGCAGCCCCTGCTACCCCAGCCCTGGTGATGCCCCTCACTCCCGACCTGCAGCCCCCTGTTAGCCCAGCCCAGGCGGTGCCCCTCACTCCCGACCTGCAGCCCCCCCCGCCCCGCCGGTGCCCCTCACTCCCGACCTGCAGCCCCCCCCGCCCCGCCGGTGCCCCTCACTCCCGACCTGCAGCCCCTGCTAGCCCAGCTCTGGGCCCCTCCCCCCGCCCCGCCGGTGCCCCTCACTCCCGACCTGCAGCCCCTGCTAGCCCAGCTCTGGGCCCCTCCCCCCGCCCCGCCGGTGCCCCTCACTCCCGACCTGCAGCCCCTGCTAGCCCAGCTCTGGGCCCCTCCCCCCGCCCCGCCGGTGCCCCTCACTCCCGACCTGCAGCCCCTGCTAGCCCAGCCCAGGCGGTGCCCCTCACTCCCGACCTGCAGCCCCCCCGCCCTGCCGGTGCCCCTCACTCCCGCCCCCACCAGGCCGTTCCGGACGCCGGTCCGGGCCGCGCCGCCGCCGCCCGCCGCCAGGGCCAGCCCGCGGGGGTGGATCTGCAGCGCGTAGAGCGGGAACGGGGCCCGGTAGAGCTCGGGCGGCCGGCGGGGCCCCATGGCGGCTGCGCTGGGGCTGCGGACTCCCGGACAGCCCGACCCTCACTGCGCACGCGCACGCCCGTCCGCTCCTCGCCGCGCCTGCGCACAGCAGCCCGAACACGTCAGCACGAGGCAGCCCCGACCGGCGAGGCAGATCCGGGATCACGTGACGCCAGACCTCACGTCACTGCGCCGGCGCCATCTTTGTGCGGGGCGCCTCGTGCCCCCGGGGCCGCCGGGACCTTAAAGGGGCCGTGTCCCGCAGAGCCTCCCTCCCCACGCTCCGCCCAGTCCCTCCTGGTCCCAGCCCCCCCTAGAACCTGACCCGCCCCCTACCAATTCCCCCATAGCCCCTGTCCGCATCCCTCCCTGCCCCTGGCCAGCCATCCGCCAGGGACCCCCAGCAGCCCCCCATGCACCCATTCCTCCCTATGCCCTGCCCCCAGGGACCCCCATAGCCCCCTTGCCCCATTCCTCCCTATAACATGCCCCCAGGGACCCGACCCTCCACCCCCATCCCACTACACCCTGTCCTGCCCCCAGGAACCCCTGGAGAATGCCCCCCACCTCCAGGCACCCTGCTCCCCACAGCAACCCCTGCCCCCAGGGAACACCCCCAGTGACCTCCAGCACCGCCCCAGAGCCCACCCCCTGGCAACCCCTGCCCCACCGCCACCCCCGGGCAGCCTCCCCTCTAGGAGTCACACACACACACAGATCGCCACCCCCTGGCAACCCCGTCCTCCAGGGACCACCCAGCACCCGCCCCCCCCACCCCCAACCCTCCCCTGGCACCCCCATCCCCATCCGTCAGGGCCCCCCAGAATCCCCTGCCAACCATTCCCCAGGGCATCTCCCAGTGACACCCCAGCAGCCTTTGCCTGGACAGCCTGTTAGTTTTTAGCACGTGGGTTGTGGTTGCCCCTCATGGCTCCTCTGGGGTCGGGCCCAGGGCCCAGCTGGACCCCCGGCCCTGCCCCAAGGGGTCCAGAGACAGGACTTACCCGCGGCTGCGTTATTTATCATTAGAGAAACTGTCACCTCTCCCTAACCCCCTTCTGCCTGCCCTGCCCCCTCCTGGGAACCCCCATGGAACCCCCCTGCCACCACCCCCTCCAGGGAACCCCCTGCCAGCGCCTTTCTGGGCAACCCCTCTCCAAGGGGGGTTTGTTTTAAACCTGCTGCCTCTTAAATTCATTGGGTGACCCTGGTTCTTGTATTATGTCCCAGTTACTGCCAATAATGTCACACCGAAACCTGGCGCTGTCCTGTCCCCTTCAGAGAGCGGGCCAGCTGCCATCACCACCTCCCCTGGCGCCGCCCAGCAGAGCAGCCGCTGGGCCGTAAGGCGTCGTCTCCTGCCCCCTCCCCGGGGGTCCTGTCCTGCCCCACCTGCCCCAGCTCTGGCTTTTTTCCCTGGCTACTAGGGACTGTTCACAGGACAGGCCCTGGCCCCCCCTCCCCCGCCACCAGCCCCCCTCCTCACAGGACACCCCCTAGGGGGCCCCCTGCCATCCCCCCAGAAGGCCTTACCCCCGCAGTGACGCAGGAGCCCAGAGCTGCCTGCCGAGGACGCTTGCCCTGGCCCTGGCTTTGCCCGGACAGGCCTGCGCAGACCTGGGTGCGAAGCACTGGGAGCTGCCACCGGTCCCAGCCCAGCTCTAGGAGCCCCAGGAGACACCTGGCTGGGGGCAGGCGCCTTCGATACAGCACCCCCCCACCGTCACTGCCATTGTCAGCAGCTTTCCCATCCCCCAACTCTGCCCCCCTGGGGCCCTGCTGACAGCCCCAGCTGGGCTCTTCCCAGCCACAGCCAAGGGTCCAGGACGCTGCCTGCCCCCCGCCCCCTTGCGCCCTGGATTCATTTGTTGGTGCCCAGCGGAGCCGCTCTGCCAGCGGCCCCCTCTGGCTGCTCCCTCCTTCTTCTCCTTGACCTCGGCCGCCCTGGAGCCCACGGCGAACCGGGGCGCTTGGCTCCAGCACAGCCTTGCCCCCCTTGGCCACCCAGCTCTGCCTCCTCTCAGCGCCTCTCAGGCGGCCCCTGTCTCCATCGGCCCCAAGGGCTGGGGGCTCCAGACCCCTCCCCTGGGGCTGTGCTGGGGGGTTCGCCAGTCTCTGTCATGCTGCCAGGGTCGGTTTTCCCCGGCTCTGTGCTGGGTGGGGGGCAGGCCCCCCAGGAGGAGCGAGCCCCAGGCTGAGCTCCAGGGAGCACAGGAGAAAGGAAGGGGAATGGAGGGGAGTCCCCGGGGAGAGGACCTGGGCGAGATGTGGCTGGGCCCTGCCTTGTGTGCACGGGGCTGTGCCCACTCGGCCCGGTGGGGAGGGTCAGTGGCAGACAGGCGTGGCTGCAGGTGACCCTGGGGCACGCTGCCCATCCCCATCATCTCCGGGCGGCCTCAGTGCCCTTTAATCAGCAGCCCGGCCCAGAGCTGAGCTACCGGCGGGCACCGAGAGGGGCTGAGCCAGGTGTGTGCAGCATGGGAGCGGGCGGCCAGGGCGGGGCGGGGAGTCCTGGGCTCCCACATGGCAGCGCCAAGCACTAGCCCCTGAGCCCATGCAGCAGGGCACTGGCATGGGGCCTGCTTCTCCCCGGCACGCCCCAGCACAGGCAGGGAGCATGGCACCAGGCAGTGCCCTGGCCCCGGGAGAGCCGAGCTCCCCAGCCCGGCCCAGGCCCTGGGAGAACTGGAGGGAGGCTCCGGCCGGGACCATGCGTTCTCCTCCCATGCAGAGTGCCAAGGAGGGGGCGGCCGGGGAGCGTGGGATGCTCGTCCGGATACTGCTCCGAGCAGGAACGAGCCGCGGCGTCTCTCCTTACACGTCCCAGGAGGCAGATAAGGAGCGAGCGCTGCGGGGTACTCCCAGCAGCTCCCCGCAGGCAGGGCACCCGGCACGCAGCACCTCCCAGGACACCCCCCGCCTGGCCAGCGCAGCCCCCCAGCCCTGCCAATGGGAGCAGAGCGCCCGGGCTGGCCCGGGGACTAGCAGCACCGCCGTGCTGGGCATGGCCGAGAACACCTTTGCTGGCGAGGAAGGGACGCGAATGGCTGTCCAGGGGCTGGAGACGAGCACCCCCAAGCCTGCCTCTGCTCCGGCTGGTGGGAAGATGAGAGGCAGCCCGAGCACACCCAGGCTGCCCCCGGGCTGGAGAAGAGCGAGCCATCGAGAGGTGGGCAGCAGCCCGGGAGCCAACAACACGCCCAGCCTGTGCCACAGCACAGCGGGGACCCTCCCGGCTGCAGGCAGGGTAAGGACCAGAGGGAGCGTCCAAGCTGGGAGAAGCACCCGACAAGCCCAGCAGGGGGCGCTGTGGGGGGCAGGGCACGGGCTGTGGGGGGAGCTCCCAGCTCCTGCAGCTCCAGCCCCTCCCAGCAGGGGGCACTGTGGGGAGCGGGGCAAGGTGGGGATTATAGGAGGCGCTCCCAGCCCCTCCCAGCAGGGAGCGCTGTGGGGAGTGGGCAGGGTGCGGGCTGTGGGGGGAGCTCCCAGCAGGGGGCGCTGTGGGGAGCAGGGCAGGGCGCGGGCTGTGGGGGGAGCTCCCAGCAGGGGGCGCTGTGGGGAGCGGGGCAGGGCGCGGGCTGTGGGGGGAGCTCCCAGCAGGGGGCACTGTGGGGAGCGGGGCAGGGCGGGGGTTATAGGAGGAGCTCCCAGCCCCTCCCAGCAGGGGGCGCTGTGGGGAGCGGGGCAGGGTGGAGGTTGTGGGGGGAGCTTTGGGGGGAAACGGGGTCATTATAAGTTTAGACTCTAAAAGCCTGGGTCATGGCCCCTGCTGGCCCGGGCTGGCAGCTGCAGCTGGCCTGGCTGGGGCAAAGGGCAGGGACCCGAGCGCAGGGAGGACCTGCTCCCAGCGGGGTGGGGGGCTCTGTGCGCCAGCTGGGGCCGTTAATCAAGTTGTTAACGACCTAGCGGGGGTCTAGATGTGGGGGGGCTGCGTTTGCAGGTCACTCGATCACAGACTGGAGGAGCCTGGGGCTGCCCGGCAGTGGGACTGGACGCTGACAAGCAGAGTACAGATGTGCCCGGCTTGCACCCCGGACTGGGCACCACGTGGGCGCCAGCCGCTAGGGCAGGGAAGGCCGTGGAAACCACGGCGCGGTGAATGGCCCAGGAGCGACCAGCCAGCCCGGCTGCACCGGCTGGGAGCTGCTCTGAGAACTGAAGGGTGCCGGGCTGGGGCCCGGTGCCAGGGCCGGGCTGGCGGCGAGGGAGAGGAGGGCCAGCAGGGAGGTCCCGGCTGGAGCTGCTCAGCGTGGGGGGGGGGGGGGGATGTGACGGGGGGCCCCTGGAGCGACTGGGCCAGGGCGGGGGCAGGGCGGCAGTGCCCCCCGGCCGAGAGCAGAGTCAGGGATGCTCGGGGGAGCATCGCTCACATGATGAAGGGACGCATCGCGCCGCTGCACAGCGAGGGGAACTCGCCACCAAAGCCCCGGGAAGCCAAGGGCCCAGCCGGCTGCAGGCAGGGGCTGGAGGTTCCTGTGGGGTTAGGGAAGAGCCAGGTTGCAGGGGGGGCTGCTCTCCACACCGGGTCTCTGCCCCCAGAGGCACTGACAGGAGCGGGAGGGGCAGGCAGCAACTTGTGGGTCCTGACGGGTCCGGGCCGGGGAGCCGTTTCTCGGCTTGCTGCAGGCTCTTACCTGTGCCCGGCTGGGTGCCCAGGGAGGGGGCGAAGGCTCAGGGTCTGGGTGCTGCGGTTCCGGCCCGACTCCCACCTCTGCACTGCCAGGCACCAGGTTCCCTGGCTCAGCCTGGCCACCAAGGGGTGTCCCCTTGTGGCCTGGGCTTATGGGCCAGGCAAAAAAGGAAGACAGGGAGATTTGGGATGGGGTCTCCGGGCCCCGGGAGTGACCGTGGGGTGTTGGGAGGGGTCTCAAGGCCCCAGAAGGGACCATGGGGTGTCCAGAGGGGCCTGCAGGCCCTGGGAGGGACCGTGGGGTGTCGGGCAGTGTCTCTGGGCCCCGGGAGTGACCGTGGGGTGTTGGGAGGGATCTCAAGGCCCCAGAAGGGACCATGGGGTGTCCAGAGGGGCCTGCAGGCCCTGGGAGGGACTGTGGGGTGTCGGGCAGTGTCTCTGGGCCCTGGGAGTGACCGTGGGGTGTTGAGAGGGGTCTCAAGGCCCCAGGAGGGAATGTGGGGTGTCCAGAGGGGTCTCTGGGCCCTGGGAGTGACTGTGGGGTGTTGGGAGGGGTCTCAAGGCCCCAGGAGGGACTGTGGGGTTCTGGGAGAGGTCTCAAGGCCCCGGGAGGGACCGTGGGATGTTGGGAGGGGTCTCCGGGCCCCAGGAGGGACCGTGGGATGTTGGGAGGGGTCTCAAGCTCCAGGAGGGACCGTGGGGTTCTGGGAGGGGTCTCAAGGCCCCAGGAGGGACCGTGGGGTGTCGGGAGGGGTCTCAAGGCCCCAGGAGGGACCTGGGGTGTCGGGAGGGGTCTCAAGGCCCCAGGAGGGACCGTGGGGTGTCGGGAGGGGTCTCAAGGCCCCAGGAGGGACCGTGGGGTGTCGGGAGGGGTCACAAAGCCCCAGGAGGGACCGTGGGATGTTGGGAGGGGTCACAAAGCCCCAGGAGGGACCGTGGGATGTCGGGAGGGGTCTCCGGGCCCCAGGAGGGACCGTGGGGTGTCCGGAGGCGTCACAAGGTCCCAGGAGGGACCGTGGGGTGTCGGGAGGGGTCTCAAGGCCCCAGGAGGGACCGTGGGATGTTGGGAGGGGTCTCAAGGCCCCAGAGGGACCGTGGGGTGTCGGGAGGGGTCTCAAGGCCCCAGGAGGGACCGTGGGGTGTCGGGAGGGGTCACAAGGCCCCAGGAGGGACCGTGGGGTGTCGGGAGGGGTCACAAGGCCCCAGGAGGGACCGTGGGGTGTCGGGAGGGGTCACAAGGCCCCAGGAGGGGACCGTGGGGTGTTGGGAGGGGTCTCCAGACCCAGGAGGGACCGTGGGGTTCTGGGAGGGGTCACAAGGCCCCAGGAGGGACCGTGGGGTGTCGGGAGGGGGTCTCCGGGCCCCAGGAGGGACCGTGGGGTGTCAGGAGGGGTCACAGGGCCCCAGGAGGGACCGTGGGGTGTCGGGAGGGGTCACAGGGCCCCAGGAGGGACCGTGGGGTGTCGGGAGGGGTCACAGGGCCCCAGGAGGGACCGTGGGGTGTCGGGAGGGGTCTCAAGGCCCCAGGAGGGACCGTGGGGTGTCGGGAGGGGTCTCAAGGCCCCAGGAGGGACCGTGGGGTGTCGGGAGGGGTCACAAGGCCCCAGGAGGGACCGTGGGGTGTCGGGAGGGGTCACAAGGCCCCAGGAGGGACCGTGGGGTGTCGGGAGGGGTCACAGGGCCCCAGGAGGGACCGTGGGGTGTCGGGAGGGGTCACAGGGCCCCAGGAGGGACCGTGGGGTGTCGGGAGGGGTCACAGGGCCCCAGGAGGGACCGTGGGGTGTCGGGAGGGGTCTCAAGGCCCCAGGAGGGACCGTGGGGTGTCGGGAGGGGTCACAAGGCCCCAGGAGGGACCGTGGGGTGTCGGGAGGGGTCACAAGGCCCCAGGAGGGACCGTGGGGTGTTGGGAGGGGTCACAAGGCCCCAGGAGGGACCGTGGGGTGTTGGGAGGGGTCTCCAGACCCAGGAGGGACCGTGGGGTTCTGGGAGGGGTCACAAGGCCCCAGGAGGGACCGTGGGGTGTCGGGAGGGGGTCTCCGGGCCCCAGGAGGGACCGTTGGGTGTCAGGAGGGGTCACAGGGCCCCAGGAGGGACCGTGGGGTGTCGGGAGGGGTCACAAGGCCCCAGGAGGGACCGTGGGGTGTCGGGAGGGGTCTCAAGGCCCCAGGAGGGACCGTGGGGTGTCGGGAGGGGTCACAAGGCCCCAGGAGGGACCGTGGGGTGTCGGAGGGGTCACAGGGCCCCAGGAGGGACCGTGGGGTGTCGGGAGGGGTCACAGGGCCCCAGGAGGGACCGTGGGGTGTCGGGAGGGGTCTCAGGCCCCAGGAGGGACCGTGGGGTGTCGGGAGGGGTCACAAGGCCCCAGGAGGGACCGTGGGGTGTCGGAGGGGTCACAAGGCCCCAGGAGGGACCGTGGGGTGTCGGGAGGGGTCACAAGGCCCCCAGGAGGGACCGTGGGGTGTTGGGAGGGGTCTCCAGACCCAGGAGGGACCGTGGGGTTCTGGGAGGGGTCACAAGGCCCCAGGAGGGACCGTGGGGTGTCGGGAGGGGGTCTCCGGGCCCCAGGAGGGACCGTTGGGTGTCAGGAGGGGTCACAGGGCCCCAGGAGGGACCGTGGGGTGTCGGGAGGGGTCACAAGGCCCCAGGAGGGACCGTGGGGTGTCGGGAGGGGTCTCAAGGCCCCAGGAGGGACCGTGGGGTGTCGGGAGGGGTCACAAGGCCCCAGGAGGGACCGTGGGGTGTCGGAGGGGGTCTCAGGCCCAGGGACAAGACCGGTGGGGTGTCGGGAGGGGTCACAAGGCCCCAGGAGGGACCGTGGGGTGTCGGAGGGGTCACAAGGCCCCAGGAGGGACCGTGGGGTGTTGGGAGGGGTCACAAGGCCCCAGGAGGGACCGTGGGATGTTGGGAGGGGTCTCAGGGCCCCAGGAGGACCGTGGGGTTCTGGGAGGGGTCTCAAGGCCCCAGGAGGGACTGTGGGGTGTTGGGAGGGGTCACAAGGCCCCAGGAGGGACTGTGGGGTGTTGGGAGGGTCTCCAGACCCAGGAGGGACCGTGGGGTGTTGGGAGGGGTCACAAGGCCCCAGGAGGGACTGTGGGGTGTTTGGGAGGGGTCACAAGGCCCCAGGAGGGACTGTGGGTGTTGGGAGGGGTCTCCAGACCCAGGAGGGACCGTGGGGTTCTGGGAGGGGTCACAAGGCCCCAGGAGGGACCGTGGGGTGTCGGGAGGGGTCTCAAGGCCCCAGGAGGGACCATGGGGTGTTGGGAGGGGTCACAAGGCCCCAGGAGGGACTGTGGGGTGTTGGGAGGGGTCTCCAGACCCAGGAGGGACCGTGGGGTTCTGGGAGGGGTCTCCGGGCTCTGTGGGCAGACTGGTCCCCGCACTCCCTGGGCTGGGGACTGGCCAGGTCACAGCGGGCTCCGCGCTGTCTCTCTCCCCAGGGCCGTGGCAGCTGGGCTCTGCCCAGAGGCAGCGCCGGGAAGCTGGGCCCCGAGAACGCGGCCCGGGAGCGCAGCCGGGTGCGGACCCTGCGCCAGGCCTTCCTGGCGCTCCAGGCCGCGCTGCCCTCGGTCCCGCCGGACACCAAGCTCTCCAAGCTGGACGTGCTCGTCCTGGCCACCAGCTACATCGCCCACCTGAGCCACACCCTGCGCCAGGGCCAGCCGCCCCCCCGAGGCAGCCCCGCCGGCCAGGGCGCCCAGCTTCCTGCACCCCATGAAGGTAACAGGCCGGGCTCCCCAGCATGCACTGGGCTGTCCAGGGTCCGGGCTCGCCCCAGCACAGGGCCATGCGGGGGGCCCCAGGGCACCGCCTCCGCTCGGGTGCTGCCAGGCCGAGGGGCGCGAGGAGGGCAGGCAGCTCCAGCTCTGCTCAGGGCAGGCCTGTCCGTCCCCCAGGCCCCCGGGGACGTCCCCCCGCCCAGAGATGCACCCGTGAGCTGCCGGAAAAGCCTTCCCGGCGCGGCTCTGCGGAGGCAGCGGGGCTTGGGGGCTGGGGGTGGCGGCAGCTGGTGTGAGGGAAGTGACCGGCAGGGGGGTCTGGGCCAGGGCCTGGGAGACAGCGACACCACCACCACCCAGGTATGCGGAGCCAGGGGGCCCCAGGGCGCCCCATGGATTTGGCCTGGAGTAGCTGCCCTCCCCCAGGCCTGCTTGTCTGTCTCTCCCGGGGCCCCCGGCCGGGCGCGTGGCCCCGCGGCTGAGCCCTTCCCCCGTGTCTTGCAGAAGTGGCCCATGCGGTCCCGTCTCTACGCTGGAGCCTGGGGAGCGGATGCTGCCGACGTGCCTGCAGCTGCCCCCGCAGCCCCAGCAGCAGGATGAGGAGGGGCTGTGAGGGGGGCAGCCCGGGGGCCAGCGGGGCAGCCCCGTGACACCTCCCAGCCTGCAGCCCAGCGCGCCTGGACCCGAGCCCGGGACTGGCCGAGCCAGCTACCTGCGCCCCATGGGACCCCGGCGCTTCGCAGGGCTGGCCCGGACTCGCCTCGTCTCTGATCTCCCTGACCCCCGGCAGCAGCCCTGTGCACCGGGCCTGGCTGCCCCGGCTGGCACCGCCTCCAGCTCTCCTGGGGGTCTCTGCTGGCCCCGTGACCCTGCCAGGTGCCCACCCACAGCAGGGGCTGCCCTGAGCCTCGGTCCCGTCTCGGTGCCCTTGGGAGCCCGCCCTGCCCCTGCAGTGCAGACAGGTGTCCGGGACACGCCCTGTGCGTGTGGCTTTGAGAGCATTCATGGGGGCCACCCTGATACTGGGCGCCCCACACCCTGCCCAGCGCGCCATGCCTGTCTCAAGCCAGTGCCCTGGGCATGGGGCCTGTCGAGCGGTTTGGTGATTAAAGTGAGTGTCTTACGAGGGAGCTCCTTGAACCAACGCCCCCCCCACCACCCACTAACCCTCCTCCCGCCCGTGCACAGTGGGGCCGTAGCACCCCCAGGGTTACGGGTGCACCAAGGTTTCCATTTGAACAGAGCTCCAGTCATTGTGTGTTTCGCTGTACAGTGTGATTTGCACGTGGCCCATGTGGTCTGGGCACAGCGCTGGGGCGGGGGGGGGGGGGCGCGCTGAGGTCTGCTGCAGCTGTTATGAAAAGGCCTTGTGTTTTCTAGTGTCTGACACCTCTGTAGAGCCCCTCCCGCAGACCAGCCCGCTGCAGGGGGCACAGCGCTCGGGGCGCGGGGTTCGCCCGGCCTGGAGGAGTTAGTGCGGGAAGCGCTTGGCTGGGTTGTTTTCCACGATAAAGGCCAGTTCCTGTTTCACGGAAGGCCAGCAGCCAGGTGCTGCCTTGGTCCCTGGCCCAGGACTCGCTCGGCAGCGCGGGGGGCCCTCTGCAGCGCCTGGCCTGGCTTCGCTCCCTCTCGTGCCCGGGGTTCAGGACGTGGAGAGGAGCAGGGGACCTCCCCGGGCCGCAGCTGCTTCCTTGCATCTTTCGGCTGCCTTTTCTCGCTGCCCTGCTCTTCTCCTGGGCGACGGGCTGTGGAGTGGGTGAACTGCTCCCTGGCAAACCGACCCTACACGGCACAGCCTGCCCAAGAGCTGCCAGGCCAGGACTCCGGCGCGCAGGGCTTGGGTGCCACCCGGGCGGGCACAAGGGACTGCCTGGGGCTCCCCCAGCCTTGCATCACCTGGTAGATCCAGACTGTACCCGGAATCCCTTGGAAACGTTTCCCAAAGGGTGTCGTGGGCCCCGGGGTGAGATCCGTTTGGGGAGAGGCAGAGCCAGTCTGAGCCCCAGGTGTGTGTCACGCGTGTTACCCAATGTGGCCAATGTTGGGGTGTCCCTACATCTCTGGATCCCCTTGCTGGGAGCACTAGTCCTCCAGCGGAGCCCGTGAGCCAGTCTCCAGCCAGGCCGAGGACACGGGAATCCCCAGCAGACGAATCGGCTCTTAAAGGCCGAGCAGGTTTCAGCCTTCCCCGTGGTGCTGCGCCGCTGCCTTCCAACCGGTGACCATCACGTACCCCGGTGCTGGGGACTCCTGTGAGCCAGAGGCAGCCCCTCTTTGAACCGGGCCAGACACACCTCACAACGTCCTGTGGCAGGGAGTTCCACAGGCTAATTATCCACAGGCTAATTATGCAGCAGGGAACCAAATCTTTCCTCGTATCAGCTCTGAATTTCCCCCTTTGAACGCCATGGACGGTCCCCTTAGGCTTGTGCTGTGGGGCTGGGAGAGCCGAAGCTGCCGTCTCCGAGCGTCCTGGTTTTACAGCCTTGGAGCACATCCCTTCTCTGTCCCCCTGGAAGGCAACAGGCCCAAGCATCTGTCTCTTCACAGTGGAGATTTTCCAGCCCGTGTTGCCCTCCGCTGACCCTCCCGCTTTGCACTCTCCTTGGCAGGGCTGGGCCCTGCACTGCACAGTGTCTCCTTCCTTGTGCAACCCAACACTGGGGCTCTGTCCCCCGGGCGTTCCCTGCCCCCATGGGGTGCAGCCGGGCCCGGCCCAGGGGAGGGGGGAGCCGGCCCGGCCAGGCAGCCGACGCCTGGTGCCCTGGGTGGGAGGCTCTGGAGAGGCTGCCGGTGCAGTGAGAGGAACCAGCGACCCAGCTCCATGGGAAAGAGTCCAAGGCCAAGGCTGGGGCCGTAAATCTGTCCAGCACCTGGACAGCATCCCGCTGACTAACGAGGCCGCTTCTCCTCCACTCCGCTGCCTCTGCCAGGGGAGGGGGAGCTGGGGCCTGGGGAGCACATCCCCTGGGGTGACCAGACAGCAAGTGTGAAGAATCGGGACGGGGGTGGGGGGTACTAGGAGCCTATATAAGAAAAAGACCCAAAAATCGGGACTGTCCCTATAAAATCGGGACATCTGGTCACCCTAACATTCCCCCAGCTAGCCCTGCGTGCTTCTGGCTCTCAGCACTGGAAGCAGAGCCTTGGGGCCCCGTGCTGGGGATGACAGTTGGTCTCCCCGTCCACGGGCTGGGCTGGGGGCCTGGACGAACGGACGGACAGATAGACAGGGCCCAGGGCCTGGATCCTGCAGAGCAGATGGGGGGGAGCTCGGTGCTGCGGGGTGTTGGGGGGGGCGGGGGTTGGAGCTTCAGCCTCTGGCAGCTGGAGCCCGCATAGGGGCCAGGACAAATCCCCCCCCTTCATGTTTGGAGAGGGGCTGCCCTCGGCCAGGGGTCAGTTCTCCCCTTGCCCTGCCCCCAGCACTCAGGGCCCAGCTCTGTGCATGTAGCGACACCCCCCTCCACCGCCCGGGGTTACGGCCTGGCCAGGATCTGACCTGCCTGGCCCTGTGTTTTAGAGATTTGCAGTTGTGTTTGCCATGGGGCCGAAGCCGGGTTCTCACATGGGGGGGCGTGAGCTGTGAGCCCCCCCCCCCCCCCCCCCGGCCAGGCGCGACGTGTGTGTGATTTCTGGGGAGGGGGGGACGCACTCAGAAGGTTCCTGTGTCAATACGAAACATCTGAGGCCCCCCCCCCCCCCCCCCCGGCTCCAGCGTCGCATCTCCCCGTGCGCCGGGCTGGCCAGCGTTAAGCGTCGGGTCCGGTGGGCGGTGCTGCCCGGGCGGAATGTGGGCCAGACCGAGGCCATGCGGGGTCGAGTCACGCGCGTGAGGAGCCGTGCGACGTGCTCTCTGTCGTGTCGCACTGTTCCCTCCCTAGGTGCTGGGGGAGGGGCGGGGTTCCTTGGGGGGCTGGGTTTTTTTGCAGTTCCATGGTGGTAACCCTACCTGCCCCACCCCTCACCCACAGCCGTGCCCAGGCGCCGCCCCAGGGCCCCTCACCCCCAGCCCTGGGCCCCATGGTGCCAGCTCCTGCCTGCTCGCTGGCCCCCTTGGCTCCAGCCCCGTGAGGGCTCTGCTCCCCACTGCACATGTGAGCCCCCGACTGGGCCGGGGCTGTGTTAGGAACCGCAGCGGGGGGAGGGGGGGCCGCTGGGAGAACAGCTGGAGCGGGGGGAGGGGGCCTCTTCCTGCCCAACAGATAAGAGCCCCCAGTGTATTTGCAGCCTGGCTGTTCCAGGCAGCGAGAGGGGGGGCCGGGAGCACAGCTGGGGTCCCTGCTGCTGGGGAGAACGGGACAGCTCCCAGGCGAGGCAGAGATAAAGGCTGGGCCAGCTCCTGGAGCGGGGCCAAGGTGGGGGACCCCCAGCTGCCCCTCGGACAGGGCCTGGCACCAGCTGGACACCGGCCGCAGGACTTAGGAGAGCCCCTGCCCCACAGGGAGAGCCTCAGGAAAGTGCTCAGCATGGGACTGGGGGGGGGGGGGGTCTTGCAGGCCGGGGGGGCTGGGATGGCTTGGCCCCGCTGGGATGGCTCAACATGCACTGGGGGGGAGGGCCTCAGGCTCAGAGACGCTGAAGGGCAGGGGGAGCTGACGCCGACCCCCCAGGAGAGCTGGGGGGCAAATTCCCGTTGTGTGCCAGGCACAGCAGACCCACCCCCCCACCCGGGGCAGCCCTTCCACCTCATCGAATCGCCGGGCTGGAGGGACCTCGAGCGTCACCGTCCCGTCCCCTGCACTCAGGGCAGGGCTGAGGACTAGCCAGGGGATCTCGACACACGTTTTCGGTGGCCTCAGACTGCCATTAACTTTAGGACAAACAAACAAAGCTGCAGATACGGGTCCAAATCACGGTCATGTCTTGCTACGGGGCTTTTTTTGCTGACTCGGTAATAAAAATAACACACAATTGTCTCTAGTCTTCACTGGATCTAAACAGAACAGACACAAACACGGCGCTTTGCCCACCCTTGTCTTGTCTTGGGCTGTCTTTGCTTTTTTGTGGGGGGGGGGGGGGGGGGTTGGGTTTCGATGCTGGCGAGTAACTCTGCTGCTGTGAGACGTGATACTTGTATGTGACTGTCACGTCTCACAGCCTCCAGCCCCGAGTCTGCTGTGAAAAGTGATATTAACAAACACAGAAATATCCCTTCCCCAGCAGATTCACACAGCCCCGGACAGCCTGGGGAGACATGAAACCCTGGATGGGGAGGGAGGCCGCTGGGGAGGTAGGTAGGGAGTCTGCTGGGGGCGGAGGGAGGGAGGGAGGCCGATGGGGGCGGAGGTAGGTAGGGAGGCCAATGGGGAGGTAGGGTGGCCAATGGGGAGGTAGGTAGGGAGGCCAATGGGGGCAGAGGTAGGGAGGGAGGCCAATGGGGAGGTAGGGAGGGAGGCCAATGGCGGCGGAGGTAGGGAGGGAGGCCGCTGGGGAGGTAGGGAGGGAGGCTGCTGGGGAGGTAGGGAGGGAGGCCAATGGGGAGGTAGGTAGGGAGGCCAATGGGGGCAGAGGTAGGGAGGGAGGCCAATGGGGAGGTAGGGAGGGAGGCCAATGGCGGCGGAGGTAGGGAGGGAGGCCGCTGGGGAGGTAGGGAGGGAGGCTGCTGGGGAGGTAGGGAGGGAGGCCAATGGGGAGGTAGGGAGGGAGGCCAATGGGGGCGGAGGGAGGGAGGGAGGGAGGCCAATGGGGAGCTAGGGAGGGAGGCCAGTGGGGAGGGAGGGAGGGAGGCCAATGGGGAGGTAGGGAGGGAGGCCAATGGGGGCGGAGGGAGGGAGGGAGGCCAATGGGGAGGTAGGGAGGGAGGCCAATGGGGGCGGAGGGAGGGAGGGAGGCCAATGGGGAGGTAGGGAGGGAGCCCAGTGGGGAGGGAGGCCAATGGGGGCGGAGCTAGGGAGGGAGGCCGCTGGGGAGGTAGGGAGGGAGGCCAATGGGGGCGGAGCTAGGGAGGGAGGCCAATGGGGAGGTAGTCAGCCTGGCGGACGGAGCTCGATGCCCCACACCCGGGGGACAGAGCGTCACAGCTAGAGCCTGCTGCCTGCCACCCCAGGGCGGAAGTCTGACCCCAACGCCGCTGGGAAGGTGGGGAACTCAGCGGCTGTCTGCTCCTCCAGTGTTTGTCTCTCCAGAGGGGGGTAGGGTCCAACCCCTGCTGGGGGCCCTTGGGGAGGGGCCACTGCTTCCCCTCCCCCCAATCACCACCCAGGAGGCTGTGGCCACAAGAAAAGCCCCTGGTGGCCGCATTTGAAAAACTAGACCACTCCCGCCAGGTGTCTGTCCAACTCGGTCTTAAAAATCTCCAATGATGGCGATTCCACAACCTCCCTCGGCAATTTACTGCAGTGCTGAACCATCCTGATAGCGTCCAACCTAAACCGCTCTCGCTGCAATTTAAGCCCTTTGCTTCTTGTCCTAGCCTCAGAGGTTAAGAACAATTTTTCTCCCTCCTTTTTGTAACAACCTTTTATGTGCTTGAAAACTGTGATGTCCCATCTCAGTCTTCTCTTCTGCAGACTAAACAAATCCAATTTTGTCAATCTTCCCTCATAGCCCATGTGTTTTTTAGACCTTGAATAATTTTTGTTGCTCTTCTCTGGACTTTCTCCAATTTGTCCACATCCTTCCTGAAATGTGGCACCGAGAACTGGACACAATATTCCAGCTGCGGCCTAATCAGCGCGGAGTAGAGCGGAAGAATTACGTCTCCTGTTTTGCTTACAACACTCCTGCTAATACATCCCAGAATGAGGTTCACTTTTTCTACAACAGCGTTACACTGTTGACTCACATTTAGTTTATGATCCACGATCACCCCCAGATCCCTCTTCGCAGTACTCCTTCCTAGGCAGTCATTTCCCATTGTGTATGTGTGCAACTGATTGTTCCTTCCTAAGTGGAGTACTTTGCATTTGTCCTTATTGAATTTCATCCTATTCACTTCAGACCATTTCTCCAGTGTGTCCAGATCATTTTGAATTTTAATCCTGTCCCCAAAGCACTCGCAACCCCTCCCAGCTTGGTATCATCCGCAAACTTTATCAGTGTACTCGCTATGCTATGATCTAAATAATTGATGAAGATATTTAACAGACCCAGACCCAGAACTGATGCCTGCGGGACCCCACTTATGTCCTTCCAGCCTGACTGTGAACCACTGATTACTCTCTGGGAACGGTTTTCCAACCAGTTTTGCACCCACCTTATAGTAGTTCCATCTAGGTTGCATTTCCCCGGTTTGTTTACGAGAAGGCCATGCGAGACAGTATCAAAAACTTTACTAAAACCAAGATTATACCATGGCTACTGCTTCCCCACATCCACAAGGCTTGTTACACTAGCAAAGAAAGCTATCAGGTTGGTTTGACAAATCCATGCTGGCTGTCACTTATCACATTATCATCTAGATGTTTGCAAATTGATGGCTTAATTATTTGCTCCATTATCTTTCCGGGCACAGAAATTAAGCTGACTGGTCTGTAATCCCCCGGTTTGTCCTTATTTCCCCATTTTATAGATGGGCGCTAGATTTGCCCCTTTTCCAGTCCTCTGGAATCTCTCCCGTTTTCCATGACTTCTCAAAGATAATCACTAATGGCTCAGATACATCCTCGGTCAGCTCCTTGAGCGTTCGAAGAGCATCTCCTCCGGCCTTGGGGACCTGAACGCATCAACGGGCACGTCTTCACTAGCAGCGTTCAGCGCTGCAGTGGCAGTGTTTTAACGTGGCTGTGGGGTGGTGGCGGAGAGCTCTCCCAGCGCTGTAAACCCCCCCCCCCCTGAGGGGCGCAGCTCCCAGCGCCGGCGCTTTGCGGCGCTGAAACTTGCCGCGCTGTAAGTGGCCGTGCAGCCAAGGCCCGATTTGTCTAAGTCACTTTTGTTCTTTTCCCATTTTCATGTCTGATCCCACCTCCCTTTGACTGGCACTCGCCATGTTAGGCGCCCAGTCGCCACCACCCCTGGGGGAAACCGAGGCAGACGTCACGAAGCAGCCCTGCCATTCCCCCACTGTCTGTTCCTGCTCTTCCCCCCTCACTGAGTAACGGGCCTGCCCTGGCCTTGGGCTTCCTCGGGATTTGGAGAATGTTCCTCGTTCCCCTTTGTAGCTCCAGCTGGTTTAATCTCAGTTTGTGCCTGGGCTCTACCTGCTTGTGTTGTTTTTCGGCAACATTTTCTACAGGTCATTTAGGTCCCGTCTTACCCCTGCCCCCAGGGCTGGCTCAGCCCCTTGCAACCCACACGCCCGGGCTCTGCCCAGGCTCATTTTAAATCCCAGCCCTCCCCCCAGTCGGCCCAGCTCCCTACGGGGAAGCTCTCGGGACCAACCAACTCTGCCCCCCCACCCCATTTTACAGAGCCGGGCCCTGGGCTTCGTGCCCCGCCTGGTGCTGCAGCCCAGCTCCAGGAGCAGGGCAGGGGCTGGAGTCGGCTCAGGCAGCCTCGAAGTCCCTGGGCCACCATCAGAGCCGCGAGTGGCTCCTGCCGCCTGGGACAGTCCCCGCCCGAGAGGGGGCAAAGCCCCAGAGCCAGCCCCATCCCACGAGACTGGGCTTGCCCGGGTGACCAGGCGGGTGCTGACTGCAGAGCTGGAGGGGTCAGCCAGGGTCCTGCCCGTCAGAGCTAGGCCCAGCCCCGGCAGCCCCGTGCCAGGAACACTCCCGGTAGTGGCTGGTGCGTGGGCAGCGATCCTGTGACTCGGGATTCCCCCTTCCCTGCGTGTGCCCAGGCCTGAGCTCCCACGCTGGGGGCCAGACCTGCCCCGGTGGGGTCTCAGGCCGGGGGAAGGGGTCCCTCTCCCTGCAGTCAGGTGGGGAGGGGCCCGCAAAGCAGGGCCCAGACCACGACACGGCAGCGTAACCGTAGAGAATCACTTTACTGAGACAACAGCCCCTGGTGCTGGGGGCTAGAGACAATTAACGAACCGTTAGAACAATTCATGTTAGAACAATTCATCGAAGAGAACCAGGGAAGGGCCCCAGGGGGCAGGGACGGGAGGGGGGGCTGCGAGTAGGAGGCAGGGATGGGGTGGGGGGTCTGAGAACAGGGGGCACTGGCAGCGGGCTGTGAGCAGTGGGAGGGAGCAGGGATGGGGTGGGGGGGGCTGGCTGTGGGGTGCTGCATGCATGGGGAAGGGGGCTGCAAGCAGGGGATAGGGATGGGGGGGCTGCGAGTAGGAGGCAGGGATGGGGTGGGGGGGTCTGAGAACGGGGGCACTGGCAGCGGGCTGTGAGCAGCGGGAGGGAGCAGGGATGGGGTGGGGGGGCTGGCTGTGGGGTGCTGCATGCATGGGGAAGGGGGCTGCAAGCAGGGGATAGGGATGGGGGGGCTGCGAGTAGGAGGCAGGGATGGGGTGGGGGGTCTGAGAACGGGGGCACTGGCAGTGGGCTGTGAGCAGCGGGTAGGGAGCAGGGATGGGGTGGGGGGGCTGGCTGTGGGGTGCTGCACTCATGGGGAAGGGGGCTGCAAGCAGGGGGTAGGGATGGGGTGGGGGCTTTGGGAGCAGGGGGCACTGGCAGTGGGGGGCTGCAAGCGTGGGATGTGGGCTGGGGGGGGGCTGCCAGCAGGGAGCACTACTGCAGATTGTAGCTGTGCCCCCGCGTACCCCCAGCCTGAGCACCCCTGCTGGGAGAGACATGCCTGGGGCAATTGGGAACAGCCAGAAGCCCGTGCTGGCCCCTCCCCGTGGCTGCCCGCATCAGACCCCATCTACTCTACAGCAGTCACTGACCCTGAGGGAACGGGGGGCACAGAACAAGGGGAACAGGCCGGGCTCTGCACCAGACAAAGGGGGAGCCCAAGCTGGTGCAGCACCAGGCGCCAGCAAGGGCTGGAATGGCCACCCCGAGCCCGGCTCCCGGCCCAGGTGATGGGCACAGCTGCGGCCCCAGGAATGCAGCTGGTCCATCATCTCCCCCTGCAAGGGGAGCAGGGGCCTGAGCAAACTCCGGCTCCCAGCATGCACTGCAGCCTGGGGCAGAGCCTGGCATGGTGCAAACGGGGTGCAGGGCCCCACAGCCAGAGCGGGAGGGGGCTGCCCCGGGCTGGGCCCACGCAACCTCCCGCCGGCGCCCCCAGGGGCTGGCTCTCAGCCTCGCTCCCCCCGTGTCACAGGCCGACCCGAGCCCAGGGGCCTGGGCCCGCCGGCAGGGAAAGGCACATCTCCCGTCGGGTGGGGCCGGGGCAGAGGCTCAGTTGGGAGGCACCAGAGACTTGGCGCAGGGCCCACGTCAGCGCCGGGGCACGGAGCGGGCCAGGGCTCTCGGCTCTGGGGACAGCCAGCCCAGACCTCAGCCAATGAGTGGGGGGTGCAGGGGTCCTGCAGAGACCCCTCGGGCAGGGGAGGCCTACGCAGGGATGGACGGACTCCGGGGATTAGCGTACATAGAAACGGGGCCTGGTCCGGGGCACGGGGCCCCACATGGCTGGTCCCCTCACAGCATCACCCGGTGCGTCAGTGCAAGGCCCAGCTCAGGGCCGGGGACCTCGCGGGCTCTCACCCCACCCCCAGGCTTGGCACATCACAGTTAATCCCTCTGCCACCCGGGGCACGTGTGGCCAGCCCCAGGCCTGGCTCCCATCAGCCGGGCTCCGGGAGTGCAGGGTGGGCACTAGCCACTCCCATGAGTCACTTGATACTTTGCGGCCTGGGTGTGCGAGGAGCCGAGCCGCAGGCAGGGCCCGGGAACCCGCCCAAGGGGGGGGGAGCAGGCCCCCGGCGCGGTGCATGTTCCCAGAGGGAGGCCGGTGCTCGCCAGGGGGCCTTTGTGTTCCAGCCCCAGCGGCTGGACACCGGCTCCCGCCCCGCCGCCTGGGGCCCTCAGAGCGACGTCTCCTGCAGGATGTAGGCATGAGCGCCCGCCGCCCTAGCAAAGCCCTCGCCCTCCTCCGCCTCCTCCGCCGCGCGGGCCAGGCCCCCGACGGGGCCGTTCAGCATCCCGTTGCTGGTCTTCTCCGGGGCACAGGACGCCGGCTCCACGCAGCTACCGTCCTGCACAGGGAGAGACGAGCGTGAGAGGGGGACTGGGGCCTTTCCCCGCTGGCAGGCACTGGCTCCTATCTGCTCCAGGGGCAGAGGACCGGCGGGCTCAGGGGGCAGGAAACAGGACATGGGGCTGGCCCCACGGACCTGCTCCCTCTACCCCTGCCAGCCACCAGCTGCCTTCGTTGCCAGCATTCGGGACAGGCCCTGCTTGAGGTCTGGTCTCGAGCCAAGCGCTGGGGAGAGTCCTGGGGCCGCTCCTGCCTGGAGCAGCCAACGCCTTCCTTCCTCCTTCCAAGCCGCGGCCACCTGCAGGGCCCCACCCTGAGCCGCTGGCTCTAGCCCAGTGGTAAAGCTCCCAGGCCCGAGCTAGCTCAGAAAGCAGCAAGCCCCGGCCGGCTACCTGGAAGCGAACGTCCCGGCCCCGGCTGGATCGGGGCCAGGCCCTGGGAGGGAACCCGCCCTAGAGGTGCTGATGGATGGCTCCCGCCTGTCAGCCGACAGAGGCCAGACACCCAGCCTTGGCCTGCGTCCCCTCGGCAGCGCTCGACCTGCTGACCAGGGCATGCTTGGCTCGCCCGAGAGAGCTGGACGGGTCCAAGGGAAGGCGCTGAAGTGGGCTGAGTCCTTGCTGGAAGGATGCACCCAAAGAGCAGCGCTGGGAAGGGCCCCCCCCCAAACCGCTCCCTGGCTGTGCCACAAGGACCAGGTCTCCCTTGGGCCCCTGCAGCTCATAGACTCATAGACTCATAGACTTTAAGGTCAGAAGGGACCATTATGATCATCTAGTCTGACCTCCTGCACAATGCAGGCCACAGAATCTCACCCACCCACTCCTGGAATAATCCTCTCACCTATGTCTCAGCTATTGAAGTCCTCAAATCATGGTTTAAAGACTTCAAGATGCAGAGAATCCTCTGGTAAGTGACCCGTGCCCCATGCTGCAGAGGAAGGCAAAAAACCTCCAGGGCCTCTGCCAATCTACCCTGGAGGAAAATTCCTTCCCGACCCCAAATATGGCGATCAGCTGAACCCCGAGCATGTGGGCAAGACTCACCAGCCAGACACCCAGGAAAAAGTTCTCTGTAGTAACTTCTAACATCCCATCGTTGACCATTGGTCCTATTTACCACTGATGGCAATTAATTGACCTTTGACTAAGATCATGTTATCCCATCAAATCATCCCCTCCATAAACTTATCTAGCTTAATCTTGAAGCCAGTTAGGTCTTTTTGCCCCCACTGCTTCCCTTGGAAGGCTGTTCCAGAACTTCACTCCTCTGATGGTTAGAAACCTTCGTCTAATTTCAAGTCTAAACTTCCTGATGGCCAGTTTATATCCATTTGTTCTTGTGTCCACATTGGTACTGAGCTGAAATAATTCCTCTCCCTCCCTGGTATTTATCCCTCTGATATATTTAAAGAGAGCAATCATATCTCCCCTCAGCCTTCTTTTGGTTAAGGTAAACAAACCAAGCTCCTTGAGTCTCCTTTCATACGACAGGTTTTCCATTCCTCGGATCATCCTAGTGGCCCTTCTTTGTACCTGTTCCAGTTTGAATTCATCCTTCTTAAACATGGGAGACCAGAACTGCACACAGTATTCCAATGAGGTCTTACCAATGCCTTGTATAACGGTACTAACACCTCCTTATCTCTACTAGAAATACCTCGCCTAATGCATCCCAAGACCGCATTAGCTTTTTTCACGGCCACATCACATTGGCGACTCATAGTCATCCTGTGATCAACCAGGACTCCAAGGTCCTTCTCCTCTTCCGTTACTTCCAACTGATGCGTCCCCAGCTTATAACTAAAATTCTTGTTATTAATCCCTAAATGCATAACCTTACACTTCTCACTATTAAATTTCATCCTATTACTATTACTCCAGTTTACAAGGTCATCCAGATCTTCCTGTAGGATATCCTGATCCTTTTCTGAATTGGCAATACCTCCCAACTTTGTGTCATCTGCAAACTTTATTAGCACACTCCCACTTTTGGTGCCGAGGTCAGTAATAAAAAGATTAAATAAAATTGGTCCCAAAACTGAACCTTGAGGAACTCCACTAGTAACCTCCCTCCAACCTGACAGTTCACCTTTCAGTATGACCCGCTGTAGTCTCCCCTTTAACCAGTTCCTTATCCACCTCTCAATTTTCATATTGATCCCCATCTTTTCCAATTTAACCGATAATTCCTCATGTGGTACTGTATCAAATGCCTTACTGAAATCGAGGTAGATTAGATCCACTGCGTTTCCTTTATCTAAAAAATCTGTTACTTTCTCAAAGAAGGAGATCAAGTTGGTTTGGCACGATCTACCTTTTGTAAAACCATGTTGTAATTTGTCCCAATTGCCATTGACCTCAAGGTCCTTAACTACTTTCTCCTTCAAATTTTTTTCCAAGACCTTGCATACTACAGATGTCAAACTAACAGGCCTGTAGTTACCCGGGTCACTTTTTTTCCCTTTCTTAAAAATAGGAACTATATTAGCTATTCTCCAGTCAAACGGTACAACCCCTGAGTTTAGAGATTCATTAAAAATTTTTGCTAATGGGCTTGCAATTTCATGTGCCAGTTCCTTTAATATTCTTGGATGAAGATTATCTGGGCCGCCTGATTTACTCTCATTAAGCTGTTCAAGTTTGGCTTCTACCTCGGATATGGTAATATCTACTCCCACATCCTTATTCCCATTTGTCATGCTGCCACTATTCCTAAGCTCCTCATTAGCCTCATTAAAGACTGAGGCAAAGTATTTGTTTAGATATTGAGCCATGTCTAGATTATCCTTAACCTCCACTCCATCCTCAGTGTTTAGCTGTCCCTCTTCTTCTTTCTTTGTTTTCTTCCTATTTATATGGCTATAAAACTTTTTACTATTGGTTTTAATTCCCTTTGCAAGGTCCAATTCTACATGACTTTTAGCCTGTCTCACTTTATCCCTACATGCTCTGACCTCAATAAGGTAGGTTTCTTTGCTGATCCCTCCCATCTTCCACTCCTTGTATGCTTTCTGTTTTTTCTTAATCACCTCTCTGAGATGCTTGCTCATCCAGCTTGGTCTAAAACCCCTGCCTATGAATTGTTTCCCCTTTCTTGGGATACAGGCTTCTGATAGCTTCTGCAACTTTAACTTGAAATAATCCCAGGCCTCCTCCGCCTTTAGGTCCATAAATTCTTTAGTCCAATCCACTTCCCTAACTAATTTCCTTAATTTATTAAAGTTAGCCCTTTTGAAATCAAAAACCCTAGTCTCAGATTTATTTTTGTTTATCCTTCCATTTAGTTTGAACTGAATTAGCTCATGATCACTCGAGCCAAGGTTGTCCCCTACAACCATTTCTTCAATGAGGTCCTCACTACTTACCAAAACCAAATCTAAAATGGCATCCCCCCTTGTTGGTTCAGCAACTACTTGATGAAGGAATTCATCAGCTATCACATCTAGGAAAATCTGAGCCCTATTATTATTACTAGCACTTGTTCTCCAATCTATATCTGGGAAGTTGATAAGCTAAGTGAGCTGGTCAGACGCTGGGGCCCCAGCACCGCTCCCTGTGGTCTGCCCTTCGCCACATTCCCGTCCCCCCCCACACACACCGAGATGGCCCCGGGCCTGGAGAAGAGCTGGCTGGCAGCACCCCCGAGCCAGGCTGAGACCATCTGGCCCCGGTGCCATCTCCATGGGTGAGGGTCAGGTCAGTCCCTGGCCTGGGAGACGGCTGGATTCCTCAGCAGCAGCTCCTTGAATGAAGCCCAGGTCACTGGAACGTGTATTGAGTTGTTTTACTGGTCGCTGTCTGTCTCCATTCCTTACGCCCAAACTCTTACCCCAAGGGCTACTTTGTGACTCGTTTCTCTATTTGTACGATCAACCAGCTCCGGGCGGTGTGTGAGGGGCAGGGGATTCGCCCAGGTAGGGTAACAAACTGTACTCCGCTCTGGTCTCTCAAGGAGCAAGGAGCCGCATTATTGCTCTGAGTGGGCCGGGGAGGGCTGGGCGCTGCAGGGCACAGGGTTTTAGGAACATTCAGGCCTGGGAGCGTTTAGGGGCCTGGACGAAGTTGGGGATTTTCTTGTGTTTTGCATGTACACTGTGTGTGCCTCAGTTTCCCCGGGTGCTGCGTGTGTGACGAGGGAGTGGAAGGGGGGGTTGCAGAGGGCCAGGTGTGACCTCACCTAGCAGCTGGGACCCCGCACACAGCCTGGACCTTGGGGGCCCAGTGACCGGTGCCCGGGAGGCCCAGCCCAGCTCGGGAGCCAGCCGGTTCTGGCCAGGACGACAATGGGCTAAGGAGAGCGGGGCAGGGACCTGCCCAGCTGGTTCCAGCCAGGGGGGCACAAAGGCTGGGAGAGGGGCCCAGGCAGTTTGTTTACGAGGGAGGGACGGAGGACACAGGACAGATGAGGGGCTGGTGGGGGAGGGGATTTAGGGGGCTTGGCTGGGAGGGGGCTGGACTGGGGACAAGCAGCAGCCTGGGCCCATGGGGACGGGGACAGACCCAGCTGGGTGGGGCTGAGACTGTCCAGGCCGAGGCCCCTGAGAACTGCCTGGGCCAGTTCAGAAGCTCAATAAACCTCCTGTGTGACGCTGGCTGAATCACCGCTGGCCAGAGATCGGGGGCGTTGCTCCCTCTGGGGGAGTCTGGGGGCCCAGAGCGAGGGGGCTCCCTGAGGGGGTCCATGGCAGACAGGGGTGCTGGGGGCTCAGAGGGGCAGTGCCGGGAGGTGGTGGGGCCAGAGGGCCTAGCCCCAGAGACCGATGGGGGGCTGTGGCACTGTAGGGGGTTCCTGCCAGCGGCTGTACGGAGCCCGGAGCCGGGGGGCTGGCAGCCTGGGACAGGCCCCTGTCCGGTGGAAGCGAGAGCTGCAGCCAGGCTGTGTGGTGGGACCGGCGGGCTGGGAGCCACAGGACGCAGGGTGAGGGGTGACAGCCCCCGTGCCCAATGCGCCCCACCCCTCCCAGGCTAGGAGACCCCGCCCCATCCTGGGGGAGGCTGCCCGGCCCGTTACACACACTTCATCCCCCCACCTGCATTACAGCAGCGCGACACCCCTGGGCAGGGCGCCCTCGGCACGGCGGGGTCTCCAGCTAGCTCAGCCTCTGCAGGACGTCGCCATCCCACTGCCCACCCCGTGCTGGCTGCCCACTGGCATCAGGGCATGGCCCTTCCCTCTGGGGCGCTCCCGCGCCTGGGCCCAGCGGATCTCGGAGCCAAAAGCTCCGGGGTGGGGACGCAGGTCGACGGCTCTGTCCTCGGGGCCCCACCAGGGCAAGGCTCGCCTGGGCGGGAGACAGAGCTGCCCGGGGGCCTGGTCTGAACAATTCCCCTAGGGTCGGTGCTAGGGCCGGTTTTGTTCAATATCTTCATCAACGATCTGGAGGATGGTGTGGACTGCACCCTTAGCAAGTTTGTAGATGACACTAAACTGGGAGGAGTGGTTGATACGCTGGAGGGTAGGGACAGGATACAGAGGGACCTAGACAAATTAGAGGATTGGGCCAAAAGAAATCTGATGAGGTTCAACAAGGACAAGTGCAGAGTCCTGCACTTAGGACGCAAGAATCCCATGCACTGCTACAGACTAGGGACCGAATGGCTGGGCAGCAGTTCTGCAGAAAAGGACCTAGGGGTTACGGTGGACGAAAAGCTGAATATGAGTCAACAGTGTGCCCTTGTTGCCAAGAAGGCTAACGGCATTTTGGGCTGTATAAGTAGGGGCATTTCCAGCAGATCGAGGGACGTGATTATTCCCCTCTATTCGGCACTGGTGAGGCCTCATCTGGAGTACTGTGTCCAGTTTTGGGCCCCACGCTACAAGAAGGATGTGGATAAATTGGAAAGAGTCCAACGGAGGGCAACAAAAATGATTAGGGGGCTGGAGCACATGACTTATGAGGAGAGGCTGAGGGAACTGGGATTGTTTAGCCTGCAGAAGAGAAGAGTGAGGGGGGATTTGATAGCTGCTTTCAACTACCTAAAAGGGGGTTCCAAAGAGGATGGATCTAGACTGTTCTCAGTGGTAGAAGATGACAGAACAAGGAGTAATGGTCTCAAGTTGCAGAGGGGGAGGTTTAGGTTGGATATTAGGAAAAACTTTTTCACTAGTAGGGTGGTGAAGCACTGGAATGGGTTACCTAGGGAGGTGGTGGAATCTCCTTCCTTAGATGTTTTTAAGGTCAGGCTTGACAAAGCCCTGGCTGGGATGATCTAATTGGGTTTGGTCCTGCTTTGAGCAGGGGGTTGGACTAGATGACCTCCTGAGGTCCCTTCCAACCCTGAGATTCTATGATTCTATGATTCTATGAAGCAAAGACCAGCTGAGCCCCCCCGAGAGCAGCCCCACGACAGGGGCTCCGTGCCCGGCGATAACAGGGGTCGGGCGGGAACCCGTCTGGAATAGCGGGGGGACATCGGGGCGGGGGGGGGACTGGGGTCCCAGCCTGCACTGCCCTGCCGCGCTCACAGAGGAGATCCCAGCCACTCACCTCCGCGGCGCAGCCCACCCCACAGCTCAGCCGCTCCCGGTACCTCCGGGGCAGACAGCACAGCAGCCGGGGCAGCACGGGGTAGATGGTGCGAGGGTTCACAGTCGCTCCCTTGGTGGGGCCTGCCAGGGCAGAGGGACAGAGCACAGGGGGTTACACCTGCCCCTGGCACCCCCGGACTATCCTGCTCCCGGTGCCAGGCCTGGCCCTACGTCCCCACTTCAGCCTCCCCTTCCCCAGGCCTGGGGCGCAGAGACCCCCGGTGCCAGGGGCAGCAGGGCTGGGTCTATTCTCTCCTTCCCTGCCCTCCCCTGAGCAACCCAGCCCAGCCCAGGAGCCCCACGGCACCCCATGGCTGTTCCAGGGGCAGCCCCCAGCCTCAGGACAGATGCCCCCCAAGGGGCAGTGCTGCATGCTGGGCCGTAGCCTCTGCTCTCCGCTCTCCAGTCATGGGCCTGGCCCAGGCTGCGCTGCCAGGGAGCCTGGGGGGGCCCCAAACCTGAGCTCCTGCAAGCAGCCACGAGCCCCCCAGTCCCTCCCTCCCACCCCCACAGCCGAGAGTGGGATTTTCTGTCCTGTCCCTGACCGACGGACCTGGCCGTGACCCGCCGGGCTCAGGGCTGCCAGCCCACGGGGGCTGCTCTTGGGTAGGAGGTGGGGGCGCGGCACCGCCGAAGGCCAGGACCAGCTGGAGCGACATCCAGGCCGACAGTGGGAGCCCAGGACAGACCCACGGACAGCGGGAAGCTCCGGCAGGCAGGGACCTGGTTCCCGGAGCAGGCTGGCTCCAGAGGCCCTGGCCTCGGCCAGCAGGGACTGAACCCCGACTTCTCTGGGCCAAGCCGAGGGCCCCCCAGGCCGCGCCCAGGGGACCGAGACCTGCTCTGGGAGAAAGGCTGCCTGGGGCGGCTGCAGGCACTGGTGGGCGCAGGGCTCCCCGCAGAGCGGCCCAGTCTCTCCCGGGCGCCTGGCTCGGCTGGGCAGAGCTACGGGCTGAGGCCGGGTCCCTCCCCTTGCGGGACTGGCACACCAGGGCCTGCTTAAAACTGGGGTGTAGCCGGATCCTCTGGATCCATGAGAACCTCCCCTCCCCCAGCCCAGCCAGCAGCCCCTCACTCCCCCCGCCCGCCCAGCCAGGAGTCCGCCCCCGCCCCCCAGCCAGGAGTCCGCCCCCACCCCCCACGTACCCGTGAGCAGGCTGACCAGCAGGCCCACCAGGATGACGGTGGTGGAGTTGTGGGCGCTGTACCACATGTACGACAGGCTGTAGAATTTCTGGAGCCCCGAGAGGCTGGGGGGAGGGGAGGAAGAGCTGGGTTAGGGGGCAGCCGGGGACCTGGCACCAGCACAGGCCGGGTCTCTGCTCCCTCGGCGGGCCCGGGACCCCGCACGCCGGCGTCTGCAGCCTGGAAGGATGTTAACAGGCCCTGGCCGGTTCCCGGGGCAGCCTGGACCCACCAGCCCTGGCCCAACGTCCCTTCGCCCCGCCGGGGGATGCTCCTTCGGTCCCCCAGCCCCCTCCCCCGGGGCCCGGATCTCAGGTAAGGGCTGGGGCCGGGCTCCCCCAACTCACCGCTTTGGGGCCGGGGTGGAGGTCAGCAGGGTGGCCGCGATGGCCGTGCTCAGGTTGCTGGCCTGGGCGAAGTCGGTGCTGTTGGACAGCGGCGAGGCCGAGGGGGCCGCCCGCAGGTTCGACACCAAGCTCCCGATACCGATCCAGAAGGCCATGGCCAGCCCAGCCGCCAGCCCGGTGATCGCACCCTGCACACGGGGACAGGGGTCAGGGGCGGCTCCAGGGCCTTGCCGGACCCCAAGGGGCTGCTCCAGCCAGCTGGGGAGGCACTGAGACCCCGGCCCAGCTGAATCCATCTCCTTGCTGGGTGCAGCCTCGGTTTCCCCCATGCTGCCGGCTGCAGCGATTCCCAGCAGCTGGGGCCTGGCCGGTACCAGGCCTGCTGCGCTCCCCCCGCCCCAGCTCTGCAGCCAGACCCGAAGGAGAGGGGGCCAGAGCCAAGCCCAGCACGGGGCTGGGGCCCGGAGGCCCTAGGGAGGGGCCTAGGAGGGAGACTCACGGTGGGGTTGGCACACGGGAAGAACATCCCCAGGCAGAAGAGTCCCAGCAGCGGGCCGCCCACCATGCCGAAGATGCTGATGGCAGCCTGTGGGGAGAGAGCGCGTCACCCTGCAGCCAGGGCACAGCCCCCCAGGACAGGGGGCAGCTGGACTCCCTGCCTCAGGCTGCGACACAGGCTGGGGAGACGCACCAGGAACAAACCTCTTAGGGCACCTGCCAGGCGTTCAGAGGCAAAGGCCAAGAGACAGGGAAGGGCAGGTACCGTTACAGCAGGCTCAGTACGCTGGGGCCGTCCCCGTTGGAAGCAATGGAGGAGGAGAGACCTGGGTGCAGGGGTCGATCACAGGGGGACTAGCAGCCGCCAGTGTGAGGCAGCCGTGAAAAAGGCTAACGCAGTCCTAGGGCGCATCAGGCGAGGGATATCCCGGAGAGCCGGGGAGCGTTAGTATCGCTATACCAGGCACTGCTGAGCCCTCGGCTGGAGCCCTGGGAGCAGCGCAGCTCTGCCGCGGGGAGGGAAGCTGAATTCCGACTGGAAGAGGTGCAGAGAAGGGCGACGAGGCTGATCGGAGGAATGGAGAACCCGCCTTACAAGAGGAGACTCGACGAGCTCGGCTTGTTTAGCCTGAGCAGACGCAGGCCGAGGGGAGATCGGATTGCTCTAAATCGATCGCAGGGACAAACACCAGCTGGGAGAGGAGTTACTGAAGCTAAGCGCCCATGTGGGCACAGGAACACGTGGCTAGAAACTGGCCATCAACAGGTTCAGAGTTGAAATTAGCGGAAGGTTTCTCACCACCAGAGGAGAGAAGTTCTGGAGCAGCCGCCCAAGGGGGGCAGTGGGGTCAAAACCCCGAACTGGCTTCAGGCCTGAGCGTGATCAGTTTATGGAGGGGAGGGTGTGATGGAGGGGGGGGCTGCCTACGATGACATGGAGCCGATCTGCGACCGTGAGCAGCAAATACCCCCAACGGCCGGTGATGGGACACTCGGGATGGGGCGGGGGGAGAGGGCTCTGAGTTACTGCAGAGAATTCTTTCCCAGCTGTCTGGCTGGTGGGTCTCCCCCACATGCCCAGGGTCTAACTGATCCCCGGATTTAGGGCGGGGAAGGAATTTCCCCCAGCTCAGATTGGCAGAGACCCTGGGAGGGTTTCGCTTCCCTCTGCAGCCTGGGCCCGGGTCGCTCGCTGGTTTGAACTAGTGAATGGTGGAGTCTCTGTCCCCTGAAGTCTTTAAACCCTGATTTGAGGATGTCAGTGACTCAGCCAGCGGCTCTGGGCCTATTGCGGGGGGGGGTGGGGGGGGCGGGGGCTGCAGTGGGCAGGGCAAACTGGAGGATCATGATGGGCTCTTCTGGCCTTGAAGCCCAGGAGTTTATGAATCTGAGCACAAAGTCCTTTGGCATGTGGCCAGAACACCAGCTCCCCCCCACCCCCTCCTCTGTCCTACCTGCAGCATGGGGCCCATCATGGAGGAGAGGTAGGCCATCCCCAGGCAGAGCAGGCCATAACTGAGAGCTGGGGAGCGGGAGCAGAAGGGGGTTAGAAGCTGCAGCATCCCAACCAGCATCACTCAATACAACCACCTGCCCTGGGCAGGGCACAGCCGGGAGCCTGGGGCTGCGGGTCGGGAGTGATGAGGGCTGGCAAATCTCAGTGGGGCCGAGGGCAGGGCTAGCAGGGGCTGCGGGTCAGAAGTGACGAGGGCCAGCAGAGCTCAGTGGGGCCCAGGGCCGGGCTAGCAGGGGCTGTGGGTCAGGAGTGACGAGGGCCAGCAGAGCTCAGTGGGGCCCAGGCTGGGGCTAGCAGGGGCTGAGGGTCAGGAGTGAGGGGCACCAGCAGAGCTCAGTGGGGCAGAGGGCGGGGCTAGCAGCGGCTGTGGGTCGGGAGTGAGGGGCACCGGCAGAGCTCAGTGGGGCCCAGGCTGGGGCTAGTAGGGGCTGCGGGTCGGGAGTGAGGGGCACCGGCAGAGCTCAGTGGGGCCCAGGCTGGGGCTAGCAGGGGCTGCGGGTCGGGAGTGAGGGGCACCGGCAGAGCTCAGTGGGGCCCAGGCTGGGGCTAACAGGGGCTGCGGGTCAGGAGTGAGGGGCACCGGCAGAGCTCAGTGGGGCCCAGGGCAGGGCTAGCAGGGGCTGCGGGTCAGGAGTGAGGGGCACCAGCAGAGCTCAGTGGGGCAGAGGGCGGGGCTAGCAGGGGCTGCAGGTCGGGAGTGAGGGGCACCGGCAGAGCTCAGTGGGGCCCAGGCTGGGGCTAGCAGGGGCTGCGGGTCGGGAGTGAGGGGCACCGGCAGAGCTCAGTGGGGCCCAGGCTGGGGCTAGCAGGGGCTGCGGGTCGGGAGTGAGGGGCACCGGCAGAGCTCAGTGGGGCCCAGGCTGGGGCTAGCAGGGGCTGTGGGTCAGGAGTGAGGGGCACCGGCAGAGCTCAGTGGGGCCCAGGGCAGGGCTAGCAGGGGCTGCGGGTCAGGAGTGAGGGGCACCAGCAGAGCTCAGTGGGGCAGAGGGCGGGGCTAGCAGGGGCTGCAGGTCGGGAGTGAGGGGCACCGGCAGAGCTCAGTGGGGCCCAGGCTGGGGCTAGCAGGGGCTGCGGGTCGGGAGTGAGGGGCACCGGCAGAGCTCAGTGGGGCCCAGGCTGGGGCTAGCAGGGGCTGCGGGTCGGGAGTGAGGGGCACCGGCAGAGCTCAGTGGGGCCCAGGCTGGGGCTAGCAGGGGCTGCGGGTCAGGAGTGAGGGGCACCGGCAGAGCTCAGTGGGGCCCAGGGCAGGGCTAGCAGGGGCTGCGGGTCAGGAGTGAGGGGCACCAGCAGAGCTCAGTGGGGCAGAGGGCGGGGCTAGCAGGGGCTGCAGGTCGGGAGTGAGGGGCACCGGCAGAGCTCAGTGGGGCCCAGGCTGGGGCTAGCAGGGGCTGCGGGTCACGAGTGAGGGGCACCGGCAGAGCTCAGTGGGGCCCAGGCTGGGGCTAGCAGGGGCTGCGGGTCGGGAGTGAGGGGCACCGGCAGAGCTCAGTGGGGCCCAGGCTGGGGCTAGCAGGGGCTGCGGGTCAGGAGTGAGGGGCACCGGCAGAGCTCAGTGGGGCCCAGGCTGGGGCTAGCAGGGGCTGCGGGTCACGAGTGAGGGGCACCGGCAGAGCTCAGTGGGGCAGAGGGCGGGGCTAGCAGGGGCTGCGGGTCAGGAGTGAGGGGCACCAGCAGAGCTCAGTGGGGCAGAGGGCGGGGCTAGCAGGGGCTGCAGGTCGGGAGTGAGGGGCACCGGCAGAGCTCAGTGGGGCCCAGGCTGGGGCTAGCAGGGGCTGCGGGTCGGGAGTAAGGGGCACCGGCAGAGCTCAGTGGGGCCCAGGCTGGGGCTAGCAGGGGCTGCAGGTCGGGAGTGAGGGGCACCGGCAGAGCTCAGTGGGGCCCAGGCTGGGGCTAGCAGGGGCTGCGGGTCAGGAGTGAGGGGCACCGGCAGAGCTCAGTGGGGCCCAGGCTGGGGCTAGCAGGGGCTGCGGGTCGGGAGTGAGGGGCACCGGCAGAGCTCAGTGGGGCCCAGGCTGGGGCTCGCAGGGGCTGCGGGTCAGGAGTGAGGGGCACCAGCAGAGCTCAGTGGGGCCCAGGCTGGGGCTAGCAGGGGCTGCGGGTCAGGAGTGAGGGGCACCAGCAGAGCTCAGTGGGGCCCAGGCTGGGGCTAGCAGGGGCTGCAGGTCGGGAGTGAGGGGCACCGGCAGAGCTCAGTGGGGCCCAGGCTGGGGCTAGTAGGGGCTGCGGGTCGGGAGTGAGGGGCACCGGCAGAGCTCAGTGGGGCCCAGGCTGGGGCTAGCAGGGGCTGCGGGTCGGGAGTGAGGGGCACCGGCAGAGCTCAGTGGGGCCCAGGGCAGGGCTAGCAGGGGCTGCGGGTCAGGAGTGAGGGGCACCGGCAGAGCTCAGTGGGGCAGATGGCGGGGCTAGCAGGGGCTGCAGGTCGGGAGTGAGGGGCACCGGCAGAGCTCAGTGGGGCCCAGGGCAGGGCTAGCAGGGGCTGCGGGTCAGGAGTGAGGGGCACCAGCAGAGCTCAGTGGGGCCCAGGGCAGGGCTAGCAGGGGCTGCGGGTCAGGAGTGAGGGTCACCGGCAGAGCTCAGTGGGGCCCAGGCTGGGGCTAGCAGGGGCTGCGGGTCGGGAGTGAGGGGCACCGGCAGAGCTCAGTGGGGCCCAGGCTGGGGCTAGCAGGGGCTGCGGGTCGGGAGTGAGGGGCACCGGCAGAGCTCAGTGGGGCCCAGGCTGGGGCTAGCAGGGGCTGCGGGTCGGGAGTGAGGGGCACCGGCAGAGCTCAGTGGGGCCCAGGCTGGGGCTAGCAGGGGCTGCGGGTCGGGAGTGAGGGGCACCGGCAGAGCTCAGTGGGGCCCAGGCTGGGGCTAGCAGGGGCTGCGGGTCGGGAGTGAGGGGCACCGGCAGAGCTCAGTGGGGCCCAGGCTGGGGCTAGCAGGGGCTGCGGGTCAGGAGTGAGGGGCACCGGCAGAGCTCAGTGGGGCAGAGGGCGGGGCTAGCAGGGGCTGCAGGTCGGGAGTGAGGGGCACCGGCAGAGCTCAGTGGGGCCCAGGCTGGGGCTAGCAGGGGCTGCGGGTCGGGAGTGAGGGGCACCGGCAGAGCTCAGTGGGGCCCAGGCTGGGGCTAGCAGGGGCTGCGGGTCAGGAGTGAGGGGCACCGGCAGAGCTCAGTGGGGCCCAGGGCAGGGCTAGCAGGGGCTGCGGGTCAGGAGTGAGGGGCACCGGCAGAGCTCAGTGGGGCAGAGGGCGGGGCTAGCAGGGGCTGCAGGTCGGGAGTGAGGGGCACCGGCAGAGCTCAGTGGGGCCCAGGCTGGGGCTAGCAGGGGCTGCGGGTCGGGAGTGAGGGGCACCGGCAGAGCTCAGTGGGGCCCAGGCTGGGGCTAGCAGGGGCTGCGGGTCGGGAGTGAGGGGCACCGGCAGAGCTCAGTGGGGCAGAGGGCGGGGCTAGCAGGGGCTGCGGGTCAGGAGTGAGGGGCACCGGCAGAGCTCAGTGGGGCAGAGGGCGGGGCTAGCAGGGGCTGCAGGTCGGGAGTGAGGGGCACCGGCAGAGCTCAGTGGGGCCCAGGCTGGGGCTAGCAGGGGCTGCGGGTCAGGAGTGAGGGGCACCGGCAGAGCTCAGTGGGGCCCAGGCTGGGGCTAGCAGGGTCTGCGGGTCGGGAGTGAGGGGCACCGGCAGAGCTCAGTGGGGCCCAGGCTGGGGCTAGCAGGGGCTGCGGGTCGGGAGTGAGGGGCACCGGCAGAGCTCAGTGGGGCCCAGGCTGGGGCTAGCAGGGTCTGCGGGTCGGGAGTGAGGGGCACCGGCAGAGCTCAGTGGGGCCCAGGCTGGGGCTAGCAGGGGCTGCGGGTCGGGAGTGAGGGGCACCGGCAGAGCTCAGTGGGGCCCAGGCTGGGGCTAGCAGGGGCTGCAGGTCGGGAGTGAGGGGCACCGGCAGAGCTCAGTGGGGCCCAGGCTGGGGCTAGCAGGGGCTGCGGGTCGGGAGTGAGGGGCACCGGCAGAGCTCAGTGGGGCCCAGGCTGGGGCTAGCAGGGGCTGCGGGTCGGGAGTGAGGGGCACCGGCAGAGCTCAGTGGGGCCCAGGCTGGGGCTAGCAGGGGCTGCGGGTCGGGAGTGAGGGGCACCAGCAGAGCTCAGTGGGGCAGAGGGCGGGGCTAGCAGGGGCTGCAGGTCGGGAGTGAGGGGCACCGGCAGAGCTCAGTGGGGCCCAGGCTGGGGCTAGCAGGGGCTGCGGGTCAGGAGTGAGGGGCACCGGCAGAGCTCAGTGGGGCCCAGGCTGGGGCTAGCAGGGGCTGCGGGTCGGGAGTGAGGGGCACCGGCAGAGCTCAGTGGGGCCCAGGGTGGGGCTCGCAGGGGCTGCGGGTCAGGAGTGAGGGGCACCGGCAGAGCTCAGTGGGGCCCAGGGCAGGGCTAGCAGGGGCTGCGGGTCAGGAGTGAGGGGCACCAGCAGAGCTCAGTGGGGCCCAGGGCGGGGCTAGCAGGGGCTGCGGGTCAGGAGTGAGGGGCACCAGCAGAGCTCAGTGGGGCAGAGGGCGGGGCTAGCAGGGGCTGCAGGTCGGGAGTGAGGGGCACCGGCAGAGCTCAGTGGGGCCCAGGCTGGGGCTAGCAGGGGCTGCGGGTCAGGAGTGAGGGGCACCGGCAGAGCTCAGTGGGGCCCAGGCTGGGGCTAGCAGGGGCTGCGGGTCGGGAGTGAGGGGCACCGGCAGAGCTCAGTGGGGCCCAGGCTGGGGCTAGCAGGGGCTGCGGGTCAGGAGTGAGGGGCACCGGCAGAGCTCAGTGGCGCAGAGGGCGGGGCTAGCAGGGGCTGCGGGTCAGGAGTGAGGGGCACCGGCAGAGCTCAGTGGGGCAGAGGGCGGGGCTAGCAGGGGCTGCGGGTCGGGAGTGAGGGGCACCGGCAGAGCTCAGTGGGGCCCAGGCTGGGGCTAGCAGGGGCTGCGGGTCAGGAGTGAGGGGCACCGGCAGAGCTCAGTGGGGCCCAGGCTGGGGCTAGCAGGGGCTGCGGGTCGGGAGTGAGGGGCACCGGCAGAGCTCAGTGGGGCCCAGGCTGGGGCTCGCAGGGGCTGCGGGTCAGGAGTGAGGGGCACCAGCAGAGCTCAGTGGGGCCCAGGGCGGGGCTAGCAGGGGCTGCGGGTCAGGAGTGAGGGGCACCAGCAGAGCTCAGTGGGGCCCAGGCTGGGGCTAGCAGGGGCTGCAGGTCGGGAGTGAGGGGCACCGGCAGAGCTCAGTGGGGCCCAGGCTGGGGCTAGCAGGGGCTGCGGGTCGGGAGTGAGGGGCACCGGCAGAGCTCAGTGGGGCCCAGGCTGGGGCTAGCAGGGGCTGCGGGTCGGGAGTGAGGGGCACCGGCAGAGCTCAGTGGGGCAGAGGGCGGGGCTAGCAGGGGCTGCAGGTCGGGAGTGAGGGGCACCGGCAGAGCTCAGTGGGGCCCAGGCTGGGGCTAGCAGGGGCTGCGGGTCAGGAGTGAGGGGCACCGGCAGAGCTCAGTGGGGCCCAGGCTGGGGCTAGCAGGGGCTGCGGGTCGGGAGTGAGGGGCACCGGCAGAGCTCAGTGGGGCCCAGGCTGGGGCTAGCAGGGGCTGCGGGTCGGGAGTGAGGGGCACCGGCAGAGCTCAGTGGGGCCCAGGCTGGGGCTAGCAGGGGCTGCGGGTCGGGAGTGAGGGGCACCGGCAGAGCTCAGTGGGGCCCAGGCTGGGGCTAGCAGGGGCTGCGGGTCGGGAGTGAGGGGCACCGGCAGAGCTCAGTGGGGCCCAGGCTGGGGCTAGCAGGGGCTGCGGGTCAGGAGTGAGGGGCACCGGCAGAGCTCAGTGGGGCCCAGGGCAGGGCTAGCAGGGGCTGCGGGTCAGGAGTGAGGGGCACCAGCAGAGCTCAGTGGGGCAGAGGGCGGGGCTAGCAGGGGCTGCAGGTCGGGAGTGAGGGGCACCGGCAGAGCTCAGTGGGGCCCAGGCTGGGGCTAGCAGGGGCTGCGGGTTGGGAGTGAGGGGCACCGGCAGAGCTCAGTGGGGCCCAGGCTGGGGCTAGCAGGGGCTGCGGGTCACGAGTGAGGGGCACCGGCAGAGCTCAGTGGGGCCGAGGCTGGGGCTAGCAGGGGCTGCGGGTCGGGAGTGAGGGGCACCGGCAGAGCTCAGTGGGGCCCAGGCTGGGGCTAGCAGGGGCTGCGGGTCAGGAGTGAGGGGCACCGGCAGAGCTCAGTGGGGCCCAGGCTGGGGCTAGCAGGGGCTGCGGGTCGGGAGTGAGGGGCACCGGCAGAGCTCAGTGGGGCCCAGGCTGGGGCTAGCAGGGGCTGCGGGTCAGGAGTGAGGGGCACCGGCAGAGCTCAGTGGGGCCCAGGCTGGGGCTAGCAGGGGCTGCGGGTCACGAGTGAGGGGCACCGGCAGAGCTCAGTGGGGCAGAGGGCGGGGCTAGCAGGGGCTGCGGGTCAGGAGTGAGGGGCACCGGCAGAGCTCAGTGGGGCAGAGGGCGGGGCTAGCAGGGGCTGCAGGTCGGGAGTGAGGGGCACCGGCAGAGCTCAGTGGGGGCCAGGCTGGGGCTAGCAGGGGCTGCGGGTCAGGAGTGAGGGGCACCGGCAGAGCTCAGTGGGGCCCAGGCTGGGGCTAGCAAGGGCTGCGGGTCGGGAGTGAGGGGCACCGGCAGAGCTCAGTGGGGCCCAGGCTGGGGCTAGCAGGGGCTGCGGGTCGGGAGTGAGGGGCACCGGCAGAGCTCAGTGGGGCCCAGGCTGGGGCTAGCAGGGGCTGCGGGTCAGGAGTGAGGGGCACCGGCAGAGCTCAGTGGGGCCCAGGGCAGGGCTAGCAGGGGCTGCGGGTCAGGAGTGAGGGGCACCAGCAGAGCTCAGTGGGGCAGAGGGCGGGGCTAGCAGGGGCTGCAGGTCGGGAGTGAGGGGCACCGGCAGAGCTCAGTGGGGCCCAGGCTGGGGCTAGCAGGGGCTGCGGGTCGGGAGTGAGGGGCACCGGCAGAGCTCAGTGGGGCCCAGGCTGGGGCTAGCAGGGGCTGCGGGTCGGGAGTGAGGGGCACCGGCAGAGCTCAGTGGGGCCCAGGCTGGGGCTAGCAGGGGCTGCGGGTCAGGAGTGAGGGGCACCGGCAGAGCTCAGTGGGGCCCAGGCTGGGGCTAGCAGGGGCTGCGGGTCACGAGTGAGGGGCACCGGCAGAGCTCAGTGGGGCAGAGGGCGGGGCTAGCAGGGGCTGCGGGTCAGGAGTGAGGGGCACCGGCAGAGCTCAGTGGGGCAGAGGGCGGGGCTAGCAGGGGCTGCAGGTCGGGAGTGAGGGGCACCGGCAGAGCTCAGTGGGGGCCAGGCTGGGGCTAGCAGGGGCTGCGGGTCAGGAGTGAGGGGCACCGGCAGAGCTCAGTGGGGCCCAGGCTGGGGCTAGCAAGGGCTGCGGGTCGGGAGTGAGGGGCACCGGCAGAGCTCAGTGGGGCCCAGGCTGGGGCTAGCAGGGGCTGCGGGTCGGGAGTGAGGGGCACCGGCAGAGCTCAGTGGGGCCCAGGCTGGGGCTAGCAGGGGCTGCGGGTCAGGAGTGAGGGGCACCAGCAGAGCTCAGTGGGGCAGAGGGCGGGGCTAGCAGGGGCTGCGGGTCAGGAGTGAGGGGCACCAGCAGAGCTCAGTGGGGCCCAGGCTGGGGCTAGCAGGGGCTGCGGGTCAGGAGTGAGGGGCACCGGCAGAGCTCAGTGGGGCCCAGGCTGGGGCTAGCAGGGGCTGCGGGTCGGGAGTGAGGGGCACCGGCAGAGCTCAGTGGGGCCCAGGCTGGGGCTCGCAGGGGCTGCGGGTCAGGAGTGAGGGGCACCAGCAGAGCTCAGTGGGGCCCAGGGCGGGGCTAGCAGGGGCTGCGGGTCAGGAGTGAGGGGCACCAGCAGAGCTCAGTGGGGCCCAGGCTGGGGCTAGCAGGGGCTGCAGGTCGGGAGTGAGGGGCACCGGCAGAGCTCAGTGGGGCCCAGGCTGGGGCTAGCAGGGGCTGCGGGTCGGGAGTGAGGGGCACCGGCAGAGCTCAGTGGGGCCCAGGCTGGGGCTAGCAGGGGCTGCGGGTCGGGAGTGAGGGGCACCGGCAGAGCTCAGTGGGGCAGAGGGCGGGGCTAGCAGGGGCTGCAGGTCGGGAGTGAGGGGCACCGGCAGAGCTCAGTGGGGCCCAGGCTGGGGCTAGCAGGGGCTGCGGGTCAGGAGTGAGGGGCACCGGCAGAGCTCAGTGGGGCCCAGGCTGGGGCTAGCAGGGGCTGCGGGTCGGGAGTGAGGGGCACCGGCAGAGCTCAGTGGGGCCCAGGCTGGGGCTAGCAGGGGCTGCGGGTCGGGAGTGAGGGGCACCGGCAGAGCTCAGTGGGGCCCAGGCTGGGGCTAGCAGGGGCTGCGGGTCGGGAGTGAGGGGCACCGGCAGAGCTCAGTGGGGCCCAGGCTGGGGCTAGCAGGGGCTGCGGGTCGGGAGTGAGGGGCACCGGCAGAGCTCAGTGGGGCCCAGGCTGGGGCTAGCAGGGGCTGCGGGTCAGGAGTGAGGGGCACCGGCAGAGCTCAGTGGGGCCCAGGGCAGGGCTAGCAGGGGCTGCGGGTCAGGAGTGAGGGGCACCAGCAGAGCTCAGTGGGGCAGAGGGCGGGGCTAGCAGGGGCTGCAGGTCGGGAGTGAGGGGCACCGGCAGAGCTCAGTGGGGCCCAGGCTGGGGCTAGCAGGGGCTGCGGGTCGGGAGTGAGGGGCACCGGCAGAGCTCAGTGGGGCCCAGGCTGGGGCTAGCAGGGGCTGCGGGTCGGGAGTGAGGGGCACCGGCAGAGCTCAGTGGGGCCCAGGCTGGGGCTAGCAGGGGCTGCGGGTCAGGAGTGAGGGGCACCGGCAGAGCTCAGTGGGGCCCAGGGCAGGGCTAGCAGGGGCTGCGGGTCAGGAGTGAGGGGCACCAGCAGAGCTCAGTGGGGCAGAGGGCGGGGCTAGCAGGGGCTGCAGGTCGGGAGTGAGGGGCACCGGCAGAGCTCAGTGGGGCCCAGGCTGGGGCTAGCAGGGGCTGCGGGTCGGGAGTGAGGGGCACCGGCAGAGCTCAGTGGGGCCCAGGCTGGGGCTAGCAGGGGCTGCGGGTCGGGAGTGAGGGGCACCGGCAGAGCAGGGGCTGGGGAAGCAGATCCAGACAGGGAAGAGCTCCCACAGACCTGCCTGCCCTGGGGCTGGCTCATGGCGGCGTTGGCAGGGTCTTTCTTTGCATGGCCACTGGGAGCTGGCAGCAGACCCAGGGGCTGGGAGGACGCGCCCCCCTCCCCCCTCGGGCGCGCAGCACGGACCCCCCAGCAGGGAGCTGCGGGAGCGCGACTCACCCAGCAGCTTGGAGAGCAGCGTGGCCCGGGACTCCGGCAGGCCAGGGAAGTAGGGGTGGATCAGGTCCTCCATGGTGACCGTGGCCAGGGAGTTGAAGGCCGAGGAAATCGTGCTGCAAGGCAGAGCGAGGAGCTGGGGCCGGCTGGGAGGGGCCTGCTCCCGTCACACCCAGCCCGGACTCAGGGACTCTCAGCGCCCGGTGCTGGGCACTGCCCGGGCACGGGGCACTCACCTCAGGGAGCCGCTAAAGAGGCAGGCGACGAAGAGGCCGGGCAGGCCGGGCAGGTCCTTCAGGACGTCCATGACAAAGTACAGAACCAGCTGCAAAGGCAGGAAGTTGGTCAGGGCGCCGGCCGGCCGGGGGAGGGGAGAGGGCACGGGAGGTCAGGGCGCCGGCCGGCCGGGGGAGGGGAGAGGGCACGGGAGGTCAGGGCGCTGGCCGCACGGGGGAGGGGAGGGGACACGGGAGGTCAGGGCGCTGGCCGGTTGGGGGAGGGGAGAGGGCACGGGAGGTCAGGGCGCTGGCCGCACGGGGGAGGGGAGGGGACACGGGAGGTCAGGGCGCTGGCCGGTTGGGGGAGGGGAGAGGGCACGGGAGGTCAGGGCGCCGGCCGGCCGGGGGAGGGGAGACGGGAGGTCAGAGCTCTGGCCGGTTGGGGGAGGGGAGAGGGCACGGGAGGTCAGGGCGCCGGCCGGCCGGGGGAGGGGAGGGGAGACGGGAGGTCAGGGCGCTGGCCGCACGGGGGAGGGGAGGAGAGAGGGCACGGGAGGTCAGGGCGCCAGCCGGCCGGGGGAGGGGAGAGGGCACGGGAGGTCAGGGCGCCGGCCGGCTGGGGGAGGGGAGGGGAGAGGGCACGGGAGGTCAGGGCGCTGGCCAGTTGGGGGAGGGGAGAGGGCACGGGAGGTCAGAGCACCGGCCGGTTGGGGGAGGGGAGAGGGCACGGGAGGTCAGGGCGCTGGCCGCACGGGGGAGGGGAGGGGACACGGGAGGTCAGGGCGCTGGCCGGTTGGGGGAGGGGAGAGGGCACGGGAGGTCAGAGCACCGGCCGGCCGGGGGAGGGGAGGGGAGACGGGAGGTCAGGGCGCCGGCCAGCCGGGGGAGGGGAGGGGAGACGGGAGGTCAGGGCGCCGGCCAGCCGGGGGAGGGGAGGGGAGACGGGAGGTCAGGGCGCCGGCCAGCCGGGGGAGGGGAGGGGAGACGGGAGGTCAGGGCGCCGGCCGGCCGGGGGAGGGGAGGGGAGACGGGAGGTCAGGGCGCCGGCCAGCCGGGGGAGGGGAGGGGAGGGGGCACGGGAGGTCAGGGCGCTGGCCGCACGGGGGAGGGGAGGGGACACGGGAGGTCAGGGCGCCGGCCGGCTGGGGGAGGGGAGGAGAGAGGGCACGGGAGGTCAGGGTGCTGGCCGCATGGGGGAGGGGAGGGGACACAGGAGGTCAGGGTGCCGGCCGGCCGGGGCAGGGCAGAGGCCACGGGAGGTCAGGGCGTGGTTCGCCAGGTGGGTGAGAGGCCGGGGGCACCCAGGGGAAGGGAGAGCGTGTGAAAACGATCAGCACCATTGCTAGCAGCATCACCATCGTTGGGTTCCAGAGTGAACGCCCTGGGGCTGCGCGGTGCTGTTCCCCTGCCCAGAGCCGTCTTTGCAGGCTCTCTGCTGACTCAGGCAGGCACCGGGCAGCTTTCCCTTCTAGCAGGGAGCCCATGGGGCCCCGATGGGAGCAGGGCCGAGGGGCCGTCTCCGGGCGAGGAAGGAAGCTGCCCAGAGCTCTGGCGGACGGGAGTCCCCCAGGAGGGGGGCCCTGGGCCCCAGCCCTGGCTTAGGGCGAGGGGGTCGATCCCAGCGCTCACCTGGTCCGAGGAGGCCTGGCTCTGGGCCGCTGTGAGCGGATGCTCCTGGTAATAGGCAAACATGACCAGGCCTGTGAGGCAGCTGAGGCACAGCACCACCTGCTGGCAGGGGAAGACGGCGTAGCAGGAGCTGCGGGGGATGAGGGGGGTGTTACAGGAACCCCTGGGAGCGGCTCTCCAGAGCTCCCCGGGCACGGCCCAGCCGGGCGGGGCAGGCTGCAGGAGCCCAAGGGAGCCCGGAAGGCTTTGGCTGTTGGGGTCCCTGCCCCGCTGGAGGAGAGTGGAGCCGCCCGGGGCAGGGGAGCCCGAGCAGAGCACCTCCCAGCCATCCCCCATTGCTACCCAGCGGCGAGCTGCCCGGGGCCCCACGGGGCTGGCCAAGCCGCCCGCTCCTGCCCAGGCCCCCGCCCCCCATACTCACAGCACGGCCTCCCGCTCGGTGCGGGAGCTCAGGTACCGCTGTACCTGCGCCTGGTTCACGCCGTACAGTGACAGCATCATGAAGACGCCCCCGACGGCCAGGGTCCAGAAGGTGTGACGCTCAAAGGGGTCGGGGTTGAGGCTGCAGCAAGACACAGACGGGCAAGTGCTGGAATCTGGGCATGTGGGGCTGGGAGTGAGGGGTCCCAGCCCCCACAGAGCACACGGTGCGACGGCCCCCCCGGCTACAAGGCAGCTCCCTGCTCTGCTCTACGGGCCCGTTTCTCCTGCCCAAAGCAGGGTCTGTGTCTGGCCGTGCCTTGTCTAGCGCCCCCCAGGCCTTCCCTGACCCACAGTGCAGGCAGGTCCCACGGGAGTGGGCTGAGTTCTCCCCACCACCCCCTTAACCAGGGGTGAGCGGGCAGCTCCCACGGCAGCTGGGCTGGGGCATCAGGCAGACGTTACAGGATGTGACAGCCAGGGGGCCCAGGGCAGCCTGCGGGTGGATCTGGGGGAGCCTGCGGGGGGGGGGGGGGGGCTGGGTGTGACATTATTGACAGAATATATAACTGTATAGATCACTGTTGCAACCACTGTTATATATTTGCAGCAAATCTTGTACAAAGGTTGTCGTCTAAGCTGTTTAAGACCAGGTGATGGTTTGCTGGTTGTTATGCTATCTGGATGTATGTATCATTTTTGTATTTGAAGTTACAAGTATTGGCTCTATCCTGTCTGCATTTCAAACTTGTGCTCTGCTTCTGGGTGACACCCCAGACAAGTTGGTTTCAGCTCTGCCTAGCCTGCTGGATGGCCCATTAAGGACCATCAGCTACACAACTGACCCACTGAGAGAAGGCAGATACACCTGGTGACTCAGCAAGGCAGGCAGGGACCTGCCTATGGACTGAACTCTGAGGTGTTTCCATGCCATGTGAGGGACAGCTTGTCTTTGGGACAAAGGAAGCACAGGCCGCATGGCAAGAGACTATAAAAGAGCGTCAAGTATCAGTGGGTAGCCGTGTTAGTCTGTATCCACAAAAACAACAAGGAGTCCGGTGGCACCTTAAAGACTAACATTTATTTGGGCATAAGCTTTCGTGGATAAAAACTCACTTCTTCAGATGCATGGAGTGAAAGTTACAGACGCAGGTATTGTTATACTGACACATGGAGAGAAGGGAGTTACCTCACAAGTGGAGAACCAGTGTTGACAAGGCCAATTCAGTCAGGGTGGATGTGGTCCACTCCCAATAATTGATGAGGTGGTGTCAATACCAAGACAGGGGAAATTGCTTTTGTAGTGAGCCAGCCGCTCCCAGTCCCTGTTCAAGCCAAATTAATGGTGTTAAATTTGCAAATGAATTGTAGCTCTGCAGTTTCTCTTTGAAGTCTGTTTCTGAAGTTTTTTTGTTGAAGGATGGCTACTTTGAAATCTGTTATTGAGTGTCCAGGGAGATTGAAGTGTTTTTGAATGTTACGATTCCTGATGTCTGATTTGTGTCCGTTTATTCTTTTGTGTAGAGACTGTCCGGTTTGGCCAATGTACATGGCAGAGGGGCACTGCTGGCACATGATTGGCAGATGTGCAGGTGAATGAGCCCCTGATGGTGTGGTTGGGTCCTCTGATGGTGTCGCTAGAGTACATATGGGGACAGAGACGGCAACGAGGTTTGTTACAGGGTTTGGTTCCTGGGTTAGTGTTTCTGTGGTTGCTGGTGAGTATTTGCTTCAGGTTGTGGGGCTGTCTGTAAGCGAGGACTGGCCTGTCTCCCAAGGTCTGTGAGAGTGAAAACTTCAGAAACAGACTTCAAAGAGACACTGCAGAGCTACAATTCATTTGCAAATTTACCACCATTAATTTGGCTTGAATAGGGACTGGGAGTGGCTGGCTCACTACAAAAGCAATTTCCCCTGTCTTGGTATTGACACCTCCTCATCAATTATTGGGAGTGGACCACATCCACCCTGATCCAATTGGCCCTGTCACACTGGTTCTCCACTTGTGAGGTAACTCCCTTCTCTCCATGTGTCAGTATAACAATGATGTGTCAGTATAACAATGCCGGCAACTGTAATTTTCACTCCATGCATATGAAGAAGTGAGTTTTTTACCCACAAAAGCTTATGCCCAAATAAATCTGTTAGTTTTTAAGGTGCCACCGGACTCTTTGTTGTTTTTACAAAAAGCTGCTGCAGCTCCTCCATCTTGTCTTCAATCCTGCTTCTGACCTCTGGAGGGACTTTGCTACAAACGGAAGCTCTACACAAAGGACTGAAGGACCCATCCCAGCTGGGGATGTTCTCCAGAGACTTGATTTGAACCTGCAGTTTATTCCATCTCTGCTACAAGCCTGAACCAAGAACTTTGCCATCGCTGTATGGAATTGACTCCATTTAACCAGTTCTAGCTCTCACCTAGACCTTTTCCCTTTTATGAATAAACCTTTAGATTTTAGATTCTAAAGGATTGACAACAGCGTGATTTGTGAGTAAGATCTGATCTGTATATTGACCTGGCTCTGGGGCCTGGTCCTTTGGGATCGAGAGAACCTTTTTTCTTTTACTGGGGCATTGGTTTTCATAACCGTTCATCTCCATAACGAGTGGCACTGGTGGGGATACTGGGAAACTGGAGTGTCTGAGGGAATTGCTTGTGTGACTTGTGGTTAGCCAGTGGGGTGAGACCGAAGTCTCCTCCGTCTGGCTGGTTTGGTGCCTTAGAGGTGGAAGAACCCCAGCCTGGGGCTGTCACTGCCCTGCTGTCCTGAACTGACACGCTCGGTTGGGTCCCGCGAGAACCAGCATTGTTACAGTGGCGGAGCCAGATGGGGGAGGGCCTGAGGGAGCCAGCCAAGGGGTTCCACTTACTCGATTCCAGAGATCTTCCCCTGATCAGCCGCCAGCTGCCAGACCCGCCCCATGCCGCCCACTTTGACGGTGCCCACCACGATGACGGCCAGCTGCCCTGCGAACATCACCAGCGTCTGGAAGACGTCGGTCCATATGACGGCCTTCAGCCCGCCCTGCAGAAGGAACGGGGCCCACAGCACAGCCCTGAGCTCAGGCCAGGAGCACGGGGGCCGCCCTGCATCAGCCCCACCCAGCAGGGGCCAGTCCCAGAGCTCCCGGAGGGGGGCGATGAGCCCCCAGCACTCCTGGGGAGGGGGAGAACCCTCAACATAGAGGGGCAGGGCACCGACACCAGGTTGGGGGCAGACAAGGGGCGTCACCAGAGGGCAGGGTGGGTTAGGGTGACTCTGGAGAGACTCCAAAGCAGGGAAACGGGTCCAGCTGGGAGAAGGGCCGGGGGCTGCTCCCCGGCACGGAGATGCTGCCTAGCTGGAACCCCGGGGTGTCTATCCGTCGCCCCTCCGCCCGCTGATGCTTCCTGGGTGCCGACAGACCCCGGGCCATGGGGAACATGTCCCCGCTCCCGTCTCGCCTCCCAGCCCGGGAAAGCACCATCCCCACCCCGCCCCTCACAGGGCCCCGCCACCCCCCCGGCGCCCCCCACCCCGCATGGCTGGAGCCGGTGCTTACCAGGGTGGTGTACAGGGTGCAGACCAGGCCCATGGTCAGCACTGCCCCCCAGAGGTCAAACTGAGTCACTGCAAGCAAAACACCAGCCATCAGGAAAGTGTGGGGCCCAGGCAGCCAGCGCCCCAGAGACCCCAGTCCTTGGCCTGGCCCCTCGGCCCGCTGCCCCCGCTCACAGCAGGCACGCTGGGGAGGGAACAGCCCCCGCCAGCCTGGGAACGGGCCTCCCCTCACAGCCAGAGGGTGAGCCGCACGGCCCGGCCGCACCTCGCCCCTGCTGGAGTTGGGGGAGGTCTCGTTGTGCCCTGATAGCGCCCCACCAGGCCCCTGGAGCTGCGGTAACGAGCCACCTGGGCCTGGCACACGCAGCTCCAGCCTTGGGCCACCACCGTGCCGGGCAGGGCGTGACGTGCTCAGCGCCACAGGCGCTCAGCAGGGGACGCAGCCCGGGTCCGAGCCATGGTCCAGATGTGAGAACCCCCCGGGGCAGGTGTGGGGTCACCCCTTGTGACGAACTAGGACTGTTGTTAAGGTTTCCCTGAGTACTGTGTGGGTGCCTCGGGTTCCCCTATGCAGTGTTACAAAGCCCGAGAAGGCAGGGGTGGGCAGAGGCCTGGACACAGAGAATGGCCCTGTCTCCTGGCAACAGATGGCCCCGGCCCCTCCCCTGCAAAGGTGAGAGCTGAAGGTGTTGGAACAAAGGGATCAGGTGACCTCCTGGCCCGGGAAGGAGACAAAGGGGGAGGAGGGGCTGGAGAGTTTCAGTTTGGAGCTGGCCGGAGAAGAGGGGAGAGAGGCAGACAGGGTCTGGCCTCCCTGCCCCGTTTGGAGCTGTGGGGTGAAATGCAGGGAGCCCCGAGCTGGGGTCTAAGCTCCCTGCCCCCCGGAAGGACCCGACTGAGGGGTCCTGGATGTACTGACAAGCTCTGGTTGGACTGTGTTCCTGGCATCTCTAATAAACCTTCTGTTCTACTGGCTGGCTGAGACTCCCAGTGAATCCGGGGAAGAGGGGTGCAGGGCCGGACTCCCCCACACTCCGTGACACCCCTCCCCCCCTTGGGGCTGCTCCTGGGCTCTGATAACTAGAGATGGGCTGAAACGCCAAAGCAGGAGGTTTAATCTCCCCGCCACACGGTGTCGCGCTCACCAGCCTAGCGCCGGATATTCCCTGAGCCAGAGAAACGCCCGATCCCGCGGGAACCTCGCTAAAATCTCCACCGCAGCGACACCCAGTGGCAGAGAGTTCCCAGGCACCTTGGGTGAAAACCTCTTTCCTCTCATCGGTGTTGCTGAATGTCCCCTTGTCCCTGTGTTAGGAGAACAGCTGCTCCCAATCCCTACGGCAGTGGCTGAGGGATGTGTCTATCCCGCGCCCCCCTCTGTCCATCCCTCCCGCCCCTGGCCTCAGGACCCCGCCCTCCCTGCGTTACCTGCATTGAGAGCCAGCGCGGGCGCGTAGAGAACAACCCCCATGTAAATTACCTGCAGGGGAGAGAAGCAGCAGCAGTTACAGTGCCCAAGTGGCCTGAGCCAGCCAGAGAGACACGGAACAGAGGCAGCCAGGGCCCAGTCAGGACACACAGCGCCCCCCACGGGCCAGCCAGGGCCCAGCCGGGACACACAGCGCCCCCCACAGGCCAGCCAGGGCCTAGTCGGGACCACGCAGTGACCCCTCCGTGGGCCAGCGCAGGACCCAGTCAGGACACACAGCGCCCCCCACAGGCCACCCAGGGCCCAGCTGGGACACACAGCGCCCCCCACGGGCCAGCGCAGGGGACAGCAGGGACCACGCGGTGGCCCCCACAGGCCAGCCAGGGCCCAGTCGGGACACACAGCGCCCCCCATGGGCCAGTGCAGGGCCCAGCAGAGACCACGCGGTGCCCCCCACGGGCCAGCGCAGGGCCCAGCAGGGACACATAGCGCCCCCCACGGGCCAGCGCAGGGCCCAGCAGGGACCACACGGTGCCCCCAACGGGCCAGCGCAGGGCCCAGCAGGGACCACGCAGTGCCCCCCACGGGCCAGCCAGGGCCCAGTCGGGACACACAGCGCCCCCCACGGGCCAGTGCAGGGCACAGCAGGGACCACGCGGTGCCCCCCACGGGCCAGCCAGGGCCCAGTCAGGACACACAGCGCCCCCCATGGGCCAGCGCAGGGCACAGCAGGGAGACGCGGTGCCCCCCATGAGCCAGCGCAGAGCCCAGCGGGACCAGGCTGATGGAGGGTGCGGGGAATTCAACACCCAGGAAGCGTGAGGATCAGCAGCACTCCGCAGAGCCAGGCGTGAGGCAGGGTGATGTGGGGAAGGCCCCCTTCCGCCTGCCCTCTGAGGCGCCCCTCATGCCCCATGTGCAGCCCCCTGCCAGCCCGGCCCTGGCCGACAGAGGCTCCCTGGGCTGGGGGTTTCTCCTGGAGGCCCCATGAGGGAAGTGCTGGGTGAGACCACGGCCCAGGGCGGGTTCTCTGAGGGCAAAACGCTTGCGCCCAGGGACCCCGCGGGGCCACGGTCCCTCCCACCCCAGAGGCCTGAGCTGGCAACAGGAACTGCCCCGAGTCCACGTCCATGCCGGCCCAGCAAGCACACGGCCACTGGGGTCCTGGCCGAGACCCTGAGCGCCTGCCCTGCCTGTCCCGGCGTGGGGGCTCCCCTCGTGCCCACTCAGCCACGGCAGGCCCCGCGGCGCGGAGCAGGGGGGCAGATCGCGGGCTTCTGGGAGGAGCCAGGGTGACCAGCTGCAGCTCCCAGCATGCCGTGCTCCCGGGCTGGGGGATCTGACCCCACTGCCGGGGCCGGTAGTGCAGCCTGCCCCATATTGGCCCCTCACCTCCCAGCAGAGCCCAGCCACCCCACCCATGCCGGGCCCAGGGCGGAGCCGGCGCCGGGGGGCCAGACAGACGCGCTCACCATCTGGAAGATGAAGGTCACGGTGCCACACACGCGCACAGCCTTGTTAAAGCGCAGCTCCAGGTACTGCCGGGGAGAAGGGAGAGGGGGCGGGTGAGCAAGGGAGAGGGGGCGGGGTGGGCGCTGGGGGGGGAGAGACAGGCTTTGTGTACAGGGCTCGCTTCTGCTCCCTTCTGGGCCCATGATGCTCCCTCCTGCTCCGGCATCCTACAGCCAAAAGTCAGCCCATCGCCCCACCCCCCACCTGCCCCATCGCCCCGCCCACTCCATCACCTGCCCCCTCACCGGCCCATCGCCACGCCCATGCCACCCATCACCCTGCCCCCACACCAGCCCATCATCCTGCCCCAACCTGCCCCCTCACCAGCCCATTGCCCCACCCACCCACCCCACCATCCTTCCCCCCACCTGCCGCAATGCTCCACCCACCCCACCCATCACCCTGGCCCCCACCTGCCCCCACACTGGCCCATTGCCCCACCCACCCCACCGTCCTGCCCCCCACCTGCCCCATCGCTCCGCCCAGCCCACCCATCGCCCTGCCTTCCCTGCCCCCTCACCAACCCATCACCCTGCCCCCAACCTGCCCCCTCACCGGCCCATTGCCCTGCCCGCCCGCCGGGCATCACCTCGTAGGTGCTGGTGAGGTGGAGGCGGTAGAAGACGGGGATGAAGACGTGCGCGGGGATCAGGAGGCCCAGGAAGTAGCAGCAGCCCAGGAACCAGTACTCGGTGCCGAAGCGGTAGATCTCGGCCGGCACGCCCAGGATGGCCACGGCTGACTGGAAGGTGGCCAGCAAGGACAGGGCCACGGGCAGGAAGCTCATGCTGCGGTTGGCCAGCAGGAACTCCTGCACCGTGCGCTGCCGGCCGCCGCTCAGCGCGTAGAACAGCCCGATGGCTGAGGAGAACACCAGCAGCAGCACGAAGACGGTGTAGTCCGCCACCGTGAACCCCATGGCAACGTCGCTGGCCGGCCGGGTGGGCTACAGCCTCTGGCGCCCGCCGGCTCTGCCCAGGGCGGCCATGCCTACCTGCCCCGGGCCGGCACCCCTCACCGGCGCCCTGCGCCTCCGGCACAGGCCTCAGTCCCAGCCGCCATCACGCCCAGCCGCCGGCCTGGAAGAGAAGAGAGGGGCCGGTGAGCAGCGAGGGCCGGCAGCTCCCACACGGGGAGGGGTCACAGGCCGCAGCCCAGCCAGCTGTGACAAGGTGCCCTGGGCCCAGGGCTGCCCCCTCACCCACTTCCCACGGGCAAGCCGCCAGCGAGGAGATAGCGGAGCAAGGACCTTCGCTCGGCTCCGACTAATCTCAGCCCGTCTCAAGGACCCGACTGCTCCGGGCTGGGGAGGAATGCCAGATTAACCATTTCACGGCTGCTGAGCCGGCACGCTCCCTCCCAGCCCCTCCGCACACTGCGGGGAGCTGACACCAGCCCAGATTTCACCTCCGCGGCCCCGCCGAGGCGGCAGCTCCTTGGGGCATTTCCAGGGCAGTGCTCCGGCATCTAACCTGCCCCCTCCTCAAGGGCGGCGCTGCAGGGCCACATCTCACCATGACTCTCAGCAGCCCCGGCCCTGCGACGCCGTCCTGACCCTCGCCGGCTCCACAGGCAACAGGGAAAAGCTGCCAAAAAATGCAGGCACCGCGGCTGCAATAACAGCCCCACCCGGCAGCTACAGCACGTGGCAAACCTGCTAATCCCAGAGCCCCACCCGTTCCCTTCCCAGAGCCGGGAAGAGAGGCCTGGAGTCCTGGCTCCCAGTCCCCCCTGCTCTAACCCCCCAGCCCCAACTCCCCTCCCAGAGCCGGGGAGAGAGGCCTGGAGTCCTGGCTCCCAGCCCCACCCTGCTCTAACCCCCCAGCCCCAACTCCCCTCCCAGAGCCGGGGAGAGAGGCCTGGAGTCCTGGCTCCCAGTCCCCCCTGCTCTAACCCCCCAGCCCCCACTTCCCTCCCAGAGCCGGGGAGTCCTGGCTTCCAGCTCCCCTGCTCTGTGAACCCCCTGCCACCTTGTGTAGCATGCCCCACAGCAGGGATGGCATGGCACAGGCCTCGCCCCCAGGTCCTGCTCTGGGCCCCTGGCTGCTCCCTCTGCTGCCCCCCAAGAGCTGCTCCTGGCCCCTCACTGCAAAGCCCCCAAAGCCGACGCCGCGGCCAGGCCCAAGGGGTGTCAGAGTCTCTGCTCCCTGGGGCTGTTTCCCCGGTGAGGAGTGACTGGCTGCCGGGCTTTGGTGTCTTTGGCAGTCCCTCCCCGGCAGGCACCGCTCAGCAAGCACCCTGCAGAGAGGCTGGGCTGGGCTGGGCAGAAGCAGACACCCGAGAGCCCAGGGGCCAGCACTGCCCCGGTCACAGAAGGTCAGGGAGGCGGGGGGGGCCTGGCTCTGCCCTGGGAAACATTTCCTGCTGAATCCAGCCCTTCCTACAGTACTCCTGGTCCTCACAGGTCCTCACAGCTCTGTCGTCAACCCCCCCACCCCACACACACCTTCTCTGTGCTCCGGCACTGGGACCAAGGGGAAATGTTCAGTAATATTTTTATGACCCCTACGTGTGCCTCAGTTTCCCTATATTTGGCATGTTTACCCAGAGGGGTAAAAGGAGTGTTTGCTCTCAGGACAGGCTGTCTGAGCCTGGACGGGTCATTGCAAAGCACTGGCCCAGGCGATCCCATAACACTGGAAAATCCGAGGAGACAATGAAAAAGTGCATCAGAGCTCCTGGGGTGAGCCCCAGAGGTGCAGACTCGGGAAGTGCTGAGGCCGGGTGGCTGACCCTGAAGGACGGGTGGGATGCCTTGGGGGTCTGGCCCATCGAAGGGACAGTTCCCAAACTGGGGGTAGCTTGAAAACTGCACAATAAAGTCAATGGATTTCAAGGCGGCAGACTTCAGCAAACTCAGGGAGTTATTTTTGCCCCTCTCCTCCTCGGCCCCTCCTCTTGGCTGCTTCTTATGTGAACCCTCCATTAGGCAGTCAGTAAAGCCTCTCTTGCTAATGGATGTTAATGTGTTTCCTTAACCCCTCGGAGTCAATGACTTCTCGTTCTTTTTCTGAGGTCCCTTTGTGGCATGGAGGGCTTTGCGGGCAACCCAGTGAAAATCTGTAGCAGGGTGTATATTGGAAACCCGGGAGGCCCCTTCCCCAGCCTAGCGGGAGGGACCACTGGACCCAGGAACCAAGTGAATGCGGGGGACAACTAATGACAAACAGGGATCGGAGTGAAGGTCAAAGGTCCAAAACGAGGATACCGGATGGGGACACCGAGCAGAGAACCTTGGACAGCGCCCACTGCTCCTCAAAGCTGTCGAGGGAGCCAGCGGACGCTGCCCAATGGAACTCTGCCGGGTAGGTAAGATCCCATGGGAAGCAAGTCTAAGGGGAAAAACAATTGAAGCCAGTTGGCAGTTTTTCAGAGAGACATTATTAAGGGCACAAGAGCAAACTATCCCACTGTGTAGGAAAGATAGGAAGTATGGCAAGAGACCACCCTGGCTTACCCAGGAGATCTTCAATGATCTAAAAATCAAGAAAGAGTCCTACAAAAAGTGGAAACTGGGTCAAATTACAAAGGCTGAATATAAACAAACAGCACAAGTATGTAGGAACAAAATTAGAAAGGCCAAGACACAAAACGAGACCAAATGAGCTAGAGACATAAAAGGAACCAAGAAAACATTCAAATACATTAGAAGCGAGAGGAAGATCAAGGATGGGGTAGGCCTGTTACTCAATGAAGGGGGGAAATAACAGAAAATGTGGAAATGGCAGTGGTGCTTAATGACGTCTTTGTTTCGGTTTTCACCAAGGTTGGTGGTGATTGGACGTCTAACATAGTGAATGCCAGTGAAAATGAGATAGGATCAGCAGAGGCTAAAATAGGGAAAGAACAAGTTAAAAGTTACTTGGACAAATTAGATGTCTTCAAGGCACCAGGGCCTGATGAAATGCATCCTAGACGACTCAAGGAGCTGACTGAGGATGTATCTGAGCCATTAGCGATTATCTCTGAGAAGTCATGGAAGACGGGAGAGATTCCAGAGGACTGGAAAAGGGCAAATCTAGTGCCCATCTATAAAAAGGGAAATAAGGACAACCCGGGGAATTACAGACCAGTCAGCTTAACTTCTGTACCTGGAAAGATAATGGAGCAAATAATTAAGCCATCAATTTGCAAACACCTAGAAGATAATGAGGTGATAAATGACAGTCCGCATGGATTTGTCAAGAACAAATCCTGTCAAACCAACCTGATAGCTTTCTTTGGCAGGGTAACAAGCCTTGTGGATAGGGGGGAAGCAGTAGACGTGGTATAATCTTGATTTTAGTAAAGTTTTTGATACTGTCTCGCATGGCCTTCTCGTAAACAAACTGGGGAAATGCAACCTAGATGGAACTACTATAAGGTGGGTGCAAAACTGGTTGGAAAACCGTTCCCAGAGAGTAGTTCTCAGTGGTTCACAGTCATGCTGGAAGGGCGTAACGAGTGGGGTCCTGCAGCACCTTGTAACCAGGAGGCCATTGCAGCTGCTGGCTGCCAGGACGGTGGGGAACCCAGGAGGCTGCTAACTGGGCGACCTGCTGGCTAAGACACAGGGAGGAGGGGTGAAGGGCCGATTCCCTGCCTGCAAACAGGGGGTAGTGGGGGCCACCGGCAGGGCCCTGGATGCCCAGCGCCCAGGTCTGACCCTGTACAGTCGCCAGGGGGTGGCTAGAGGGGAGCACAGACGGGGTTCCTGCCCCCTGTACAGGGCAAACCCCCCTCACCATCCCCACACCACGGCGAGGCAGCTTCCTTTTAGGAGGGGGAGCCCAGGACGGAGCAGGGCCAGAGCTGGGACTCGGGGCTGGGCAGGGGCTGCATTGCTCAGAGGCTTTGTGGCAGGAGGAATTTTCTGGGGCATATTTGCTGGGATTACGGCTCAGCCCGTGATCACCAGGCAGCCCTGTGCATGGGACGGCTTGTCTGGGCTCGCCTGAGGTGGGGTGAGCTGGGGGGGGGGGCTCTGGGACCGGCCGGGCAGCGCCAGGACAGACCCTTTTTGATGGGCACGAGCCGCAGCTACCCATGTCACTAAGCCAGGCCTGTGGGTGAGGACGGAGGCGGTGCCCCCGCCCCCCCAGCAGAGCCACAGGAAGGGCGACACCTGGGGCTGCAGCAACACTGAGCTGCCAGGAGCTCGGGGGCTGCTCCCCACAGCGGGGCCAGGGGCTGGGAGCCTTGAGAACCCCCAGTGTGTTACCTCCCCACAGACACTCCCCGGGCAGTAACTACAGGCCCTGCTGGGGGGTGAGCATGGTTCTACCCCACCCCCAGAGGGAAGGGCTGCAGGGGGGTCAGCACAGAATCGTGGGACTGGAAGGGACCTCGAGAGTCATCTAGTCCCGTCCCCTGCACTCAGGGCAGGACTCAGTATTATCCAGACCAGCGGTTCCCAAACTTTAACAATCTGTGAACCCCTTGCACTAAAATGTCGAGTCTCGCAAGCCCCCTTCTAAAGATGAATATTTTCAGGGATTGTCTCCTTTACCCGAGTATAAATGATAAAGGCAGTGACCTTGGAAATCTAAAACTTGGTTTTATGACATGCTTATTACACACTATTTATTATTATCTATCAGTACAGTATTTTTATTACATTATGAAAATGGCAGCACTCTGCCAAGATCTCACTTTCGTAGCTTGTATGACTGAATAAACCTGTTATAAGACCAGGCTCCTAGGTTTCATCAAGGAGTATCAGATGTGAAACAGCTGGAAGGTATTTAAGAAGCCAACTCAAAGAGTTCCTCCTACACCAGCATTCGGGTCTTGAGCAGTCCAGGCAAACAACGCACCTTACAACAAAGCTTAAACTTGTGCTTCATAATCATTTTAAGAACAATACTAGCTGCCTATTTACTTTTAAAAACAGCAAAAAATATCCACCTCCCTTTCCATTTTTTATAAGCCGGAGTTTTGAAGTTTAAATCTCCTCAGTGGGATAGATATACTTGCTTTGATCTGCTTAGCTCTTGGAAGTCGAGGGGCTCTGGGCTGCTGGCCCCGTGCTGCCCGGGGTCCCTAGGGACAGCTCTGTCCACCATTAGGGAATTTTTTCCCGAGAACCCCCTGTGACATTTCACGAACTCCCGTTTGAAAACCAGTGATCTAGCCCATCCCTGACAGGGGTTTGTCTAACCCAGTGCTTTTCAAACGGCGGCTGGGTCGCGGGATGTGAGGTGCTGGGTGTCACGGAGTGTGGGGGAGTCCGGCCCTGCACCCCTCTTCCCCGGATTCACTGGGAGTCTCAGCCAGCCAGTAGAACAGAAGGTTTATTAGAGATGCCAGGAACACAGTCCAACCAGAGCTTGTCAGTACATCCAGGACCCCTCAGTCGGGTCCTTCCGGGGGGCAGGGAGCTTAGACCCCAGCTCAGGGCTCCCTGCATTTCACCCCACAGCTCCAAACGGAGGCAGGGAGGCCAGACCCTGTCTGCCTCTCTCCCCTCCTCTCCGGCCAGTTCCAAACTGCAACTCTCCAGCCCCTCCTCCCCCTTTGTCTCCTTCCCGGGCCAGGAGGTCGCCTGATCCCTTTGTTCCAACACCTTCATCTCTCACCTTTGCAGGGGAGGGGCCGGGCCATCTGTTGCCAGGAGACAGGGCCATTCTCTGTGTCCAGGCCTCTGCCCACCCCTGCCTTCTAGGGCTTTGTAACAATCATGCACCGTCGTCCCACCACCTAGATACTCAAGCACTGCATAGGGGAAACCGAGGCACCCACACAGTACTCAGGGAAACCTTAACAACAGTCCTAGTTCGTCACATCTCTCCCCCCTTCGAGACCGAACTGAGCGGGGTCACTTTAGCCAGTGACCTGGGGAAGTTCGAACCTGGTCACACCAGGCCGTTCCAGTTCCACGTGCTCCCTTAGGTCGGGTGGGCATGATGGCACCCGCAGGCCGCATGTGGGAAGGTTTATGCGGCCCGTGCCCTTTTTCCATCCCAAAACCCCTGGGGTTCAAGCTGAGATCAGGTCTTTTCCCAGCGCTCCAGTCTGGAGGGCTGTAATTCGGGCTCTCTTGGTTAAGAGCCTCCCTCTTGATCTGGTCCCCTCTCTGACCACGTGTCTCTGTCACCAGCCGCTCGGCATCGGCCCCTTTTCCTGGATGCAGCCACGTCGGGGCGAGGTGGTGACTATAGACCGTAAAGCGCCACCCAAATAGATCCGGCTGCTGCTTCTTAAGGGCCTGCACCATGGCCAGGCATTCCCTCTCTATGGCCTGACCGTTCTGCCTCCAGGGCAGCAGCTCCTTGCTCAGATACCCGATGGGGTGTCTCCCCCGCTTCGCATAGGCCTGCATCAGCACCACGCCCAGCCCTGTGTCTGAGGCTTCGGTGAACACTGTGCAGGGCTTGGCCCGGTTTGGGTTTACTCGATCTATTGGGCCCTGGATTAGAGCCTCCTTCAGCGCACAGAGAGCCCTCTGGCCCTGCTCGGTCCAGACTGCCTCGTCTGGCTTCCCCTTCTTACCTAGCTCTGTGATGGGGGCAGCTAGGGAGCTAAAGGGGGGTACAAACCTCTGGTAGTACACCGCCATCCCGCTAAAGGCCTGGACCTGTTTCTTGGTCTGGGGAACAGGCCAATCTCTGATCGCCTCCACCTTGGCCAGCCCTGGGCTGTTGAATGACTGGTTCACCTCTAAAGCCAGCCTGTCCTTGGCCTCTCTCTCCAGGTTCTGGGCTCTTTTCCCAGTTACTCTGAATGGGGGACACCTGTTGGGAGGATGGGCTCCCATCTCAGGGGAGAGATCCATCAGGGGGTCTTCCCCCTTCTCCTCCCAATCGTCCCTTACCGGTTCTAGGGGTCCCCTTACTCTCCTCCCATACCACAGCTTGAAAGGGAAGCCCCCTGGTGATTCCTGGGGCACTTCCCTGTGCCATCGGTGGGGCAGGTACTTGTCCCAGTCCTGGGGATGCTGATTTATACAAGTCCTCAGCATCAGCCTCACGGTCCCTTGAACTCTCTCCACCAGCCCGTTGGACTGAGGGTGATATGCAGAGGCCCAGGTGGGCCAGACCCCACCTTTCTCCCACACGCCCCGGAGCCGGGCTGAGATGGCCTCGGATCCCTGGTCTGTAAGGACCTCGCTGGGGACCCCCATTCTGCTGAAGATGGTCAGCAGCACGTCTGCCCCGGTGGAGGACAGAGCCACCACCTCTGGGTAGCGGGTGGCGAAATCCATCACCACCAGGATGCATTTCTTCCCCGACCAGGTTGCCCTGCTGAGGGGGCCCACCCTATTCATAGCCACCTTCTGGAAAGGTTCCTCTCTGATGGGCAGGGACCTCCAGGGATCTTCTCCCTTACCCCGGGCCAGGTACAATAGCCGGTGATGATACTTCTGGGGCCCCACCGGCTGCCTCATGATTCCCCACAGTTCTACTTCCCCTTGGGGAGCCCATTCCCGGCACAGGGATTCCTTCTCCCACAGGGATCTGTCTCTGCAGTCTTCCCCAAGGGGGTTTGCAGCGCTGTGGCCAGCAAGTTCCCTTAGCTTCTCCAAGGCGGGATCCCTCTGCAGCTCACTGGTCAGGCCTGGGGTCACCGCCCCACTGAGCCCTGTCCCTGGTGGCTCCCTCCCTGCCGTGGAATCACTTCCCGGCCGCACCTCTGGACCAGGCAAGCCTGGTTGGCAGCCATCCTGCCCTGCCTGTGTGTCCCCCGACTCAACTGGGGTCTCCGCTCCCCCCGTGCTCAGCGCTGCCCTGGCTGTCCCTGTGGGGCCAGGCAGCGAGCTCGCTGCTTTGGTAACAGCATCAGAGATTGCCTGAGCCACCTCTCCATTGTGCAGGGGGGTGGGGAGCATCTCTCTGTCCCACCCCGCCCTAGGGGTCTGGTTACAGGCAGGCAGGTAACCGGGGCCTGGCAGCTCCTCCCCCCTGCCAGCCAGGTCATTTGCATTTTCACTGACCATTTCCCTCTTAGCCAATTGGTTCCCTGAGTTCAAATTCAAATCCTCGGCCGTTACAGGGCCAGGGCCTGGATCCTGTCCCAAAGATACACAGTCACCCCCCAACAGCACCTCACCGCTGATATCCTGGAGAACCCCAACAACCAGCCAGCCCGACCCCTCCTGGGTCTGCACAGGGAACTGGGCCATAGGCAGGGCGAATGGGTCCGTCCCTGGGACCCTCACCCAGGTCACACAGCCCCTCAGCATCTGGTGGGGGTGCACCACCCGGGGCCTGACCACAGTTCTCTCTGTCCCGGGATCTCGCCACCCCAAGAATGTCTCTCCATTGACCATCACCTTCCGCTCCCACTGGGGGTGCATAGGGCTTGAGTCCAGGGCCAGGAGTGGAAATCCGTCCACCATCCCATCCATCTGGCTGGCGGAGTTTATGGCCTTGGGACCCAGCAAGGGGGTTAGATCCCGGGGCTTTTCCGCAGGGTCTCCCTGGTTCCAATCACCAGCCTGCTCAAAGGCAGTGAGGTGGGCCTCTACATCCCCACCCTCCTTAACCAGGGGCAGCAATTTAGGATCGAGGTTCCCTGCGGAGCTGGCACCCCGGGATCTATCCCCACTTACCCCTGGCCAGTCCCCTATGCCTCTCCGTTCCACCACCGCCAGTTCATGCTGCAGCCGCTTCTCCGGTAGCCCTTTCTCGGGCTCTTGCTGTCTCTCACAGTCCTTTCGCTCTCTCGGACTCAGCTCCAGTCCCATCCGTCTCCGATCCCCTGCTGGGGAACCTGATCGTGAAGACCCCCGTCTGGTTGGGGACCAGACTCTTGGGGATGCCAGGCTACCGCTCCAGCTGCTCCCAGATCCTGCTGTAGCCCCATCGGGGTCAGGACTCTGCTCCTTAGAATGGTCATCCTCCTCCAGCTGCACGATTAGCTGGGCTTTAGTGAGCTTCCCAATGCGTATCCCTCTCTTTTTGCACAGGGTTACAATGATTCTTTTAAGGAGAAAGCGATATGCCATCACTTCACTGCTCCCAAGTTGCTGTGGATTCGCAGGCCTGTGTGCTCTTAGCTCCCCACGGTTTCCAGGAAGAACCCCAAGTGTGCCAGCCCTTCTCCAGGTCACCGCCTCTTTGCCAGGGTCGAGCCGCAGCTCCTCCGCCCCTGGGTCCACTCACGGCACCCCCAGGGGAACCCTGTCACTGCAAAAATCCTTCTCTCTCCCAGGGCCAAGCCGCAGGCTCCTCCGCCCCTGGGACTGCTCACTGCAGCCCCCAGGGGGACCCCATCATTGCACAGTCCTTCTCGCTGGTCACACACTCCCAGGGGTTAAGCGTAGCTCCTCCGCTCCCCGAAACCGCTCCTCTGTGAGCCTTCAGCACGCCTGGTCCTCGTTAGCCCCCCTTCGTTCTACTGCTCCCCAGTTACTTACTGCAGGAAGCGCCTTCCACGGGGTGCAGAACATCCCACCGCTGCCACCAGTTGTCACGGAGTGTGGGGGAGTCCGGCCCTGCACCCCTCTTCCCCAGATTCACTGGGAGTCTCAGCCAGCCAGTAGAACAGAAGGTTTATTAGAGATGCCAGGAACACAGTCCAACCAGAGCTTGTCAGTACATCCAGGACCCCTCAGTCGGGTCCTTCCGGGGGGCAGGGAGCTTCGACCCCAGCCCGGGGGCTCCCTGCATTTCACCCCACAGCTCCAAACGGGGGCAGGGAGGCCAGACCCTGTCTGCCTCTCTCCCCTCTTCTCCGGCCAGCTCCAAACGGAAACTGTCCAGCCCCTCCTCCCCCTTTGTCTGCTTCCCGGGCCAGGAGGTCACCTGATCCCTTTGTTCCAACACCTTCAGCTCTCACCTTTGCAGGGGAGGGGCCGGGCCATCTGTTGCTAGGAGACCGAGTGTCGGCCCTTCTCTGTGTCCAGGCCCCTCTGTAACACTCATGCACCCTTGTCCCACCACCTAGCTACTCAAGCACTGCATAGGGGAAACCGAGGCACCCACACAGTACTCAGGGAAACCTTAACAACAGTCCTAGTTCGTCACACTGGGTCACGGCAGCTCTGTCAGCACCGCTGACCGGGCCGTTAGAAGTCCCCTCGGCAGCGCTGCCTGGCTAAGGCAGGCTAGTCCCTGCCTGTTCTGAGACCGCGCTGCGCCCCGGAAGCAGCCAGCAGCAGCTCCAGCTCCTAGGCGGGGGGCCACGGGGCTCCACGCGCTGCCCCCGCCCCGAGCGCCGGCTCCGTACTCCCATAGGCTGGTTCCCGGCCAATGGGAGCTGGGGGCGGTGCCTGTGGGTGAGAGCCCCACCGAGCCGCTTGCGCGCCTCTGCCTAGGAGCCGGACCTGCTGCTACCTGTTTCCGGGGCGCAGCGCGGTCCGCGGTGCCAGGACAGGCAGGAAGTCTGCCTTAGCACCCCTGCTGTGCCGCTGACCGGGAGGCACCCAAGGTCAGCCAATGCCCCAGCCCTGAGCCCCCCCAAATCCAGAGCCACCTCCTGCACCCCAAACCCCTCATCCCTGGCCCCACCCTAGAGCCTGCATCCCCAGCCCCTCCCACACCCCAACCCTCTGCCCCAGCCCTAAGCCCCCGACACACCCCCCAAACCCCTCATCCCCAGCTCCATTGGGTCATGGGCATCAACAATTTTCTTCAACTGGGTCACCAGAAAAAAGTTTGAAAAGCACTGGTGTAACCTGTTCTTAAAAACCTCCAACGATGGAGATTCCACAACCTCCCTAGACAATTTATTCCAGTGCTTAACCACCCTGACAGCTATTTTCCTAACGTTTAACCTAAACCTCGCTTGCTGCAATTTAAGCCCATTGCTTCTTGTCCTATCCTCAGAGATTAAGAAGAACAATTCTTCCCTCTCCTCCTTCTAACAACCTTTTAAGTATTTGAAAACTGTTATGTCCCCTCTCAGGGTTCTCTTCTCCAGACTGAACAAACCAATTTTTTTCAATCTTCCCTCACAGGTCATGTTTTCTAGACCTTTAACCATTTTTGTTGATCTTCTCAGGACTTTCTCCAGGTTGTCCACGTCTTCTCTGAAACGTGTACTCCTGGGGGAATTCTCCATCACTACACATGCGCAGAATTTATGTCTCCCGCAGATTCCTTTGCTTCCCCGCAGAAAAATTACTTTCTGACAGGAGAAGCAAAAGGAAGCCACAAGAGTGGTCACGCTGTCACGGAGTGTGGGGGAGTCCGGCCCTGCACCCCTCTTCCCCGGATTCACTGGGAGTCTCAGCCAGCCAGTAGAACAGAAGGTTTATTAGAGATACCAGGAACGCAGTCCAACCAGAGCTTGTCAGTACATCCAGGACCCCTCAGTCGGGCCCTTCCGGGGGGCAGGGAGCTTAGACTCCAGCTCGGGGCTCCCTGCATTTCACCCCACAGCTCCAAACGGAGGCAGGGAGGCCAGACCCTGTCTGCCTCTCTCCCCTCCTCTCCAGCCAGTTCCAAACTGAAACTCTCCAGCCCCTCCTCCCCCTTTGTCTGCTTCCCGGGCCAGGAGGTCACCTGATCCCTTTGTTCCAACACCTTCATCTCTCACCTTTGCAGGGGAGGGGCCGGGCCATCTGTTGCCAGGAGACAGGGCCATTCTCTATGTCCAGGCCTCTGCCCACCCCTGCCTTCTCGGGCTTTGTAACAATCATGCACCGTTGTCCCACCACCTAGATACTCAAGCACTGCATAGGGGAAACCGAGGCACCCACACAGTACTCAGGGAAACCTTAACAACAGTCCTAGTTCGTCACACACGTGACCCTCCCCAGCAGCATGTTTTGGGTGCTCAGGGCAGCCAGCAGAGAGGTAAATCACTGTGGGGTGGGGGTGGGACTGGGGAAGACCCAGCTGGTGGCTCCTACCCTGCATCGGGCTCAGCTGCTAGTTGGGCTGGGGAGGACAGGACTTCAGCCCACCCCCAAATTTCTCCCCTGGCTGTAGGAAGTTCTGCAAACTCTTCTCCCCACCCACGTGCTTCCTGCACCCATCGCTCCTCAGCGGTGTCAGGGTTGGGTACGCCTCACCGCTGAGTCCATGTCAGGGGGGTTGGGGGCGCTGCACAGTGATCCACCTCTGTCAGCCAGTGCACTGTGCGCCCCAATGCCATGCTGGAGCCTCCACATTTATTTGACAAATAACATTTTCAGAATTTTGCAAAATTTTAAAATATTGTGTGCAGAATTTTTAATTTTTTGGCACAGAATACCCTCAGGAGTAAATGGGGCACCCAGACGGGACACACTACGCCAGTTGAGACCTAATCAGCACAGAGTAGAGCGGAAGAATCACTTCTTGTGTCTTGCTTACAATACTCCTGCTAATACATCCCAGAATGATGTTTGCTGTTTTTGCAACAGCGTTGCACTGTTGACTCATATTTAGCTTGTGATCCACTCTGACCCCCAGATCCCTTTCTGCCGTACTCCTTCCTGGGACGTCATTTCCCATTGTGTATGTGTGCAACTGATTGTTCCTTCCTAAGTGGAGTACTTTGCATTTGTCCTTGTTGAATTTCATCCTATTTACTTGAGAGCATTTCTCCAGTTTGTTCAGATCATTTTGAATTTTAATCCTGTCCTCCAAAGCACTCGCAACCCCTCCCAGCTTGGTATCGGCCGCAAACTTTATAAGTGTCCTTGCTATGCCATGATCTAAATCATTGATGAACCACGGCTCTACCCAGCCCCAGTGGGAGGGGCTGCACTCGGGAGCTCTCTCCAGACTCTGAGTTCAAGGGCCTGTGCCGGGGGGTTAGGAGTCAAAGACAGGCCAGGGCTCTGCTGAGGCCTGTCCAGGGAGAGGACAGGCCAGGGCTCTGCTGAGGCCTGTCCAGGGAGGCCCTGCTGCCTCTGGGGAAACTAAAGGTGTTCTGCAGACACAGACCTGCTCTGGGCACTTCCTGGGGGCTGGGAGTCTCCAGGGGTTGTGATAGGCACAGGGTTACTGTGTGTTACATCTCTGCCCTGGATCGCACAGAGCCTGACAGGCCCCCACCCTGGGTGATCTCTGCTGTAACTAAGACAGGATGGTGGGCCCCCCATTTTAGCTCTTTTGCAGCCTGCCACTGTGCAGCCTGTACCATTTGCCAAAGCCATAATATTGGTAAACTTGTACAAGTGGCGCAGGGGTTCCGGGGCCTGCCTCAAGCACCGTTCTTGCATTGGCAACTTGATTTTGTACAAATGCCTAAGTGTCAACAACAGGAACTTATATTGGTTATGGTATGTTTATTCTCTGGTTGGATTGAAGCCTTTCCTTGTCGCAAGGCTGACTCACTGTCTGTTGCCAAATGTTTGTTAAATCATATTATGCCTGCCAAGGTTTCTCTGACTGTATAAAGATCTGATTACCGTATGTTCCATTCCACGCATCCGATGAAGTGGGTATTAACCCCCGAAAGCTTATGCTGGAAGAAATGTGTTAGTCTCTGAGGTGCTACAAGTTTTTCTTTCTTATTTTCGTTTTGCTGGCACAGACTAACACGGCTACTCCACTGAAACCTGGGTACAGGCAGCGTGTCTCACATGCGGCCACAGCCTCCTGGGTGATAATGGGGGAGGGCAGAAGCAGTGCCCCCCCCCCCCCCTTAGGGAAGGAGTACGAGTTCTCCACCTTCCCAGGGGCAGTAGGGCTCAGGTTTCAGCCTTGGGGTGGTGGGCGCCAGGCTCTGGCCTCCATCCCCCAGCCACTGGGCTCACCCTCCCATGCTGCCCTGACCCCACTGTCTCCTCCTCCAGCCCCCAGCTGTGCAGTGGGAGCCCAGACTCCAGCCCCAGGCTCACCCCCCCCACCTTTGACTGCCCTGACCCCGTTGCCTCCTCCAGCCCCCCACCCAGCCCCCCATCCATCTCCCCACCCAGCCCCCCACCCAGCCCCCCATCCATCTCCCCACCCAGCCCCCCATCCAGCCCCCCATCCAGCCCCCCATCCAGGGCTTAATTTGTCCTCCAGCTTGCTGGGGCTGTCTGCTGTGAACAGCGATATTAACAAACACACACAGCTACCAGCGGCAAAGGCTCCCGCGGCACCTCACAGGCTAACAGAGGTATCGGAGCACAAGCTTCCGTGGCTGAATCCCCACGTCTTGGGAAGCTACCAACGCTCACAGCAGCTGGCTAAGTGCGAAACAGGGAGCCACGCAACGCGCGGGCGCTGTGTCTATTCCCCTCGGCTCCAGTACGGAGCAGAGACAACGGGGGATTATTTTTATCGTCGAGTCTGCAATAAAAGGGTCCCCGCCCCACCTCCCCCCACGCAGGGTCCCCGCGCCACCTCCCCCCACGCAGGGTCCCCGCGCCGTCCATGCGGGTTCCCTGCCCCCCACGCCGGTCACTCACCCGGGAGGCTCCGCGCTGCCCGGCTCTGCCCCCTGGCTTCCCCACACACGTGCCGCGGGCCGCACAGCCCAACGGGCGGGGGCTTCCGCCTCCTCCGGCGCAGTGTGATGACGTAACGCACTGGCATTGACTCCCTCCTCCGCCCCCTGAGCCGCCATCTCCACTCCTGGCACCGGCGCCTGCCCCGCCCCCGCCAGGCGCCTGCCTGCTCCCAGCCCCTCCCCCCACGGCCGGGGGCCCCTGCCAGCGTCCGACTGGGGCCCAAAGCATGGCCTGGGGTCAGAGCCTGGCCTGGGAGCTGTGGGTAGGGTGACCAGGCAGCAAGTGTGAAGAATCAGGACAGGGGGTGGGGGATAAGAGGAGCCTATATAAGAAAAAGACCCAAAAATCGGGGCTGTCCCTATAAAATCAGGACATCTGGTCACCCTAGCTGTGGGGCAGCAGAGCCAGGGAGTCTAGGGGACCTGGGAGCTGTGGGGCAGCCGAGCCGTGGGGCGTGGTGGGAGCCATGGGGCCTGGGAGCTGTGGGGCAGCCGAGCCGTGGGGCGTGGTGGGAGCCATGGGGCCTGGGAGCTGTGGGGCAGCCGAGCCGTGGGGCGTGGTGGGAGCCATGGGGCCTGGGAGCTGTGGGGCAGCCGAGCCGTGGGCGTGGTGCGAGCCATGGGGCCTGGGAGCTGTGGGGCAGCTGAGCCGTGGGGCATGGTGGGAGCCATAGGGCCTGGGAGCTGTGGGGCAGCCGAGCCGTGGGGCGTGGTGGGAGCCATGGGGCCTGGGAGCTGTGGGGCAGCCGAGCCGTGGGGCGTGGTGGGAGCCATGGGGCCTGGGAGCTGTGGGGCAGCCGAGCCGTGGGGCGTGGTGCGAGCCATAGGGCCTGGGAGCTGTGGGGCAGCCGAGCCGTGGGGCGTGGTGGGAGCCATGGGGCCTGGGAGCTGTGGGGCGTGGGAGCCCTGAGGCAGCCCAGCCACCAGGCCACGGATTTTCCTGCCCTTTGCACTGAGCCGAGATTCTCCCCCAGTCCCGGGGTGGGGCAGGGGGGGGATGTCCCTGCGACGTGCCCTGCTGGGGCTTTAAGGAAAACACCAGATATCACAGTGCCGGCAGCACTGCCCAGCTGCCCATCTCCGTCGCCATGGATGTGACTCCTCCAGGAATCCCTCGAGCGCCGGGCACAGGCGCCCGCTGAGCTCTGGTCCCCAGCCTGGCTCCCTGGCCGGCCCCAGACAGACACCCACTGAACGGGAGACGGCCACGCTGGCTCGGACCCACGGCCCGGCTAGCCCACGCTCCTGTCTGCCCATCGCGGCTAGCGCCAGGAGGTTGAGAGAAAGCGCCCAGAACAGGGCAATGTTCGAGCGACTCAGCCCCGTCACCGGTCCCAGGCTCTGGCGGTCAGCAGCTTAGGGACGGCAGGGGACTGCGCTGCGGGGAGCATGGTGGATTCAGGCCCAGGGCTGTAGGGCTGCCCTAGGGCCATGGCCCCTCAGAAGTGGGATTATAGATGAGTCAGGTTCTAGCCAGCCTGGCTGAAGTCCCCGTCGGGGCAGGGGCCTGGCTAACCCTGCAGTGCTGGCCGGGGCCATTGCAGGAGCTAGGGCCGGGGGAGTCCAGGAGTAGGCAGGGCCCTGCAGGTGAGGACAAGGCTGGGGCCTGAGGCAGAGGGAGAGAGGAGGGAGCTTTGGCAGAGCTCAGTGCGGGGACATCCCGGTTTATTTTCCCTCCAGGCTGTTATTTAAACCCTGGCTAATGGGCCGGAAGGTTCCCTCGGTAGGAGCCCGTCTCCTCCTCGCAGGGCAGGGCCGCGCCAGGCCATGACGGAAGAGAAAGGACGAGATGGCAGGCGTGTGCTGACGACTCTCTGGACTCAGACTGAGCCGCCCTACCCCACACTGGGGAGCTGGCTGCCCTGGGCACAGGCCAGGGTCGGCCTCAGGACAAGTGCGGATTGCAGGGGACTCCCCCCAGCTCTTTGCCCAGGCGCTTGTCTGGACCCATGGCCAAGCATCTCCAGTCACGGAGGCACTGTGTGTCAGGTTCCCCCGGGTGCCACCGGGAACTGGGGTACAACTGACCCACCAGCCTGGGCTCCCTTTACGCTGTACGGCTGCAACAGGCCTCAAGCCCCCTCCAGCACACACACAGGTGGGGACACACCCAGCTGCAGCTACACTCAGACGCTGAGATCAGCTCTGCATGGGAAGCCTCAGCTAAGGCACCTCCCAGTTCCTAAGACCCTCACCCCCCTCTGGAGTGTAAACCCAACATTACACCGTCGTGCGCTGCACAGAGATCTGTACAGCGTAAGCTCATGAAATTCACCCCCTCCCTCAATGTGGAGAGGAATAGGCAACAGCCTTTTGCCCCTGAGTGATGATTCCCACACTCTGGTTTGTGATAAAGCAAAAACAAGTGTGTTAACTACAAAAGAGAGATTTTACGTGGTTATAAGGGATAGCAAACAGATCAAGGCAGATTACCTAGCAAACAAACAAAACACAATGTAAGATTAATATGCTCAAGAGATTGGATCTGAGTAGCAAATTCTCCCCCCAACTGTCGATTTAGGCAGTTTGCAGAGATTCTTGAGGGCCGGCTGCACTTGTTTGCAGCTTAAAACCCCAAGTGTGCCTTTCACAGGCTAGAAATCCCACTAGCCTGGGTTCGGCCCTTCTCCCCCACTCCGGTTCTTGTTTCTTAGGTGGTTTCCAGCAGTCGTCTTGGGCGGGAGGTCAGTGAAGAACCATGACGATGTCACTGCCCTGCCTTAAATAGCTTTTGCATATGGCAGGAGCCCTTTGTCTCCAGGCTTAGTTCCGATGCCTTTCAGTGGAAAAACACTGGTATTGCAAGATGGAGTCCAGTACCAGGTGACTTGGTCACATGTCCCTGTAGGGCCACCGTAGCCATGACTGGGAGGCTGTTTGGAGCATCCTCAGGAAGGCTCCCTGGTGGGAGATAAGACCTATAGCTCTCCCTAATGGCCCTTCCCAGCCAGCCACCTAGACTGAGTGCATGCGGCCTTGTGGCGTTCCCCAGGTGTAAACACGTTTGTAACGGCTGCAGAGACAATATTCCTAACTCAGATACCAAACTGATACACGCATAGACATCCTAGTCAGTGAATCAGAACCTTTCCAGTGACACCTCCCATGACCCATCTTGCATCCAATACACCGTAGTTATGCCATGACACGTCACACTAAGATTACTATGAGGACTATGGGGCGTAATCCCACACCCCGGCCCTGCCTGGGCGTAGGGGAGCAGCCCCAGGTCACAGAGGGGAGCTGTGGCCCAGAGACACTGAGTGACTTACCTGGGGGCGGCGGGGGAGGCCAACCTTCCTCCCTGTGCTGCCCCGCCCAGGGCCACACATCAGCCCAGCACCTCTCTCCGCCCACCCTGCCTTGGGCCCTGGGGCCTGGCCAGCATCCGGGACCCCTGAACGTGCTGCCAAGGAACGCAGGGCAGCAATCTCCTTGCCACTGGACGATGTCCCTCCCAGCCTGGGCTGGCCCCCTCCCACTGACCTGGGGCTGCGGTCACACACAGGGCCACGCGCCGGCTCCAGCCCTTGTACTAGGGGCGCGTTCAGCAGGGCCCGGAGAACCTGCTGCCGAGGGGCGGGCGAGGGCATTATCGCAGCAAAGGCACGGGTGGTCAAGGAAAGGATGCTGTGTCCAGTGTCCTGCTCCCCAGTGAGCCGCCCCACCCCCAGCCGCTCCGGGGTCCCCTCCCCCAGGCAGGGAGTTAGATCAGAGTCCTTAGGACAGCGATTCTCCGCCCAGAGCCAAGGACTGGCGGACGGGCTGGCGGGTGATGTCCCATTGCACCAGAGAGCAAAGGCCTTTTCCCTCCTGCTCTTTCTAAGCAGGGTTCCTGGGAGGGACCGGGGCGGGGCAGGCCTGGCTCGGCTCAGAGAGGAGTTTAACCCCCAGCGCCACCATTACATTTTAACCAGAATGGCAGCTCTCCGCAGCCCGGCCGGTCCAAAGGGCAGGGAGGGAATGCTGCATTCGTCAACCTGCCACCCGAGCCGCAGGGGGTAAACAAGGGGCAGTGACCCAGGGACAGGAAATAACACAGGCAAAGAGCATGTGACTAGCGAACATGTGCACAAGCATCTGGGAACAAGTGCACGTGCACGAGTGTGTCCCCAAGCGTGTGGGTGTGAGCACGCTTGGTGGGATCCTGGGGGGTGGGCTACAGCCAGGAAGGAGTGCAGCGCCAGGCAGCCACACGGAGCAGGGGTCAGAACAGAGGGGACTCAGTGGGAGGGCAGCTCTCCTGTGCCAGGGGTCACACATGGGCAGGGCAGTGTTAGGGCTCTGGGGTGGGGGGGTCACACATGGGCAGGGCAGTGTTAGGGCTCTGGGGTGGGGGGGTCACACATGGGCAGGGCAGCGTTAGGGCTCTGGGGGGGGGTCACACATGGGGAGGGCAGCGTTAGGGCTCTGGGGTGGGGGGGTCACACATGGGCAGGGCAGCGTTAGGGCTCTGGGGTGGGGGGGTCACACATGGGCAGGGCAGCGTTAGGGCTCTGGGGTGGGGGGGTCACACATGGGCAGGGCAGCGTTAGGGCTCTGGGGGGGGTCATACATGGGGAGAGCAGCGTTAGGGCTCTGGGGTGGGGGGGTCACACATGGGGAGAGCAGCGTTAGGGCTCTGGGGTGGGGGAGTCACACATGGGGAGGGCAGCGTTAGGGCTCGGGTGGGGGGGTCACACATGGGGAGGGCAGCGTTACGGCTCTGGGGTTGGGGGGTCACACATGGGGAGGGCAGCGTTAGGGCTCTGGGGTGGGGGGGTCACACATGGGGAGGGCAGCGTTAGGGCTCTGGGGTGGGGGTCACACATGGGGAGGGCAGCGTTACGGCTCTGGGGTGGGGGAGTCACACATGGGGAGGGCAGCGTTAGGGCTCTGGGGTGGGGGGGTCACACATGGGGAGGGCAGCGTTAGGGCTCTGGGGTGGGGGGGTCACACATGGGGAGGGCAGCGTTAGGGCTCTGGGGTGGGGGTCACACATGGGGAGGGCAGCGTTACGGCTCTGGGGTGGGGGGGTTATACATGCGGAGGGCAGCGTTACGGCTCTGGGGTGGGGGGGTCACACATGGGGAGGGCAGCGTTAGGGCTCTGGGGTGGGGGGGTCACACATGGGGAGGGCAGCGTTACGGCTCTGGGGTGGGGGGGTCACACATGGGGAGGGCAGCGTTAGGGCTCTGGGGTGGGGGAGTCACACATGGGGAGGGCAGCGTTACGGCTCTGGGGTGGGGGGGTCACACATGGGGAGGGCAGCGTTACGGCTCTGGGGTGGGGGGGTCACACATGGGGAGGGCAGCGTTAGGGCTCTGGGGTGGGGGGGTCACACATGGGGAAGGCAGCGTTAGGGCTCTGGGGGGGGTCACACATGGGCAGGGCAGCGTTAGGGCTCTGGGGGGGGTCACACATGGGGAGGGCAGCGTTAGGGCTCTGGGGGGGGTCACACATGGGCAGGGCAGTGTTAGGGCTCTGGGGTGGGGAGGTCACACATGGGCAGGGCAGCGTTAGGGCTCTGGGGGGTGGGTCACACATGGGGAGAGCAGCGTTAGGGCTCTGGGGTGGGGGTCACACATGGGGAGGGCAGCGTTAGGGCTCTGGGGTGGGGGGGTCACACACGGGGAGGGCAGCGTTATGGCTCTGGGGGGGTCACACATGGGGAGGGCAGCATTGGGGCTCTGGGGTGGGGGGTTCACACATGGGGAGGGCAGCGTTACGGCTCTGGGGTGGGGGGGTCACACATGGGGAGGGCAGCGTTACGGCTCTGGGATTGGGGGGTCACACATGGGGAGGGCAGCGTTACGGCTCTGGGGTGGGGTCAGACATGGGGAGGGCAGTGTTACGGCTCTGGGGTGGTGGGGTCACACATGGGGAGGGCAGCGTTACGGCTCTGGGATTGGGGGGTCACACATGGGGAGGGCAGCGTTACGGCTCTGGGGTTGGGGGGTCATACATGGGGGGGCAGCGCTCCTGCTCTGTGGTGGGGTGGGGTCACACATGGGATGGGGAGTGCACCTGTTCTGAGGTGGGGGGGGGTGATGAAGTGGGAATATATTTGTAATATTCGTATCAAGTCTATGTGTGCCTCAGTTTCCCCTCTAGGCGCCGTTGTTACCTAGTGGGGGGGGAGGTCTGTTTGCTCTCTGGCAGGCTAATACACAGCTGGTGGCAGTAGTGGGATGCTGAATGCACAAGAGGTACTTTGCAGGAAGTGACGTGCGGCAGTAAAACAAGGGCACTTAAAGGGAACAGCAAGAAAACCGTCTCCCTGAGAGGGACGTGGCAAACTGCGCCGGGAGAGACGTTACGTGGGGGGAAGCTCAACAAGGGGCAGCTGGCTGCCCGGCTGGAGAAGGACTGTCGGTCCGAGAACCAAGCAGGGCTCCAAGAGGCTCGGAGAGGGGCAGGGGCAGGGAGAGCAGCCAGGGCCTCAGGACCGAGCTCCCCACCCAGCTCCAATTCCCATGGCTTCAGCTCTGCTGACAGGGGCCAGGACCCTGGTGGAAATGACCCTGCTCCGTTCGGTCTCAAAGTGGGCAGATCTGTGACCAAGTGGGAATTTTTCGTCGTGTTTGTATGAAGCGTCTGTGCCTAGGCCCCACACCACGGGGCACCGGGAGGCCCAGGACAAAGCCAGTCCCCGGGACTGTGAGACCTAGCAACCAGCGGCCCAGAGGGACAGGGACTTCCCTGCCTCTCCTTAGGAAACCCGGAGATAGCAAAGTCCTGGTGATTGGATCTGCCATTGTCTTCTCAGATCCTCCACTGAGATGGGGCCTAAGGTCCCAGACACCATTCACACCTGTGTCTCTGAGCCTCTGCTGAAAGCAGACTCCCCCCACCCAGTAACACTGGGGCACACCGGGGAAACTGAGGCACACATAGGCTTCATAGAAATATTATCAACTTTGTCCCATCTCTTCCTGCTTCCAGGCTGCGCTGAGCAGGGTCACTTGTAGCAGTGACTGGGATTGGAAGCGGTGGGAAGTGGAGCTGAGAGCGAAGGCGCGCCAGCCACAGAGACCAGCAGACTGTGAGGGAACGAGCTGTCCAGAAGCAGTGAAAGCATGACCTGGAGCGGGAGAAGCCAAGGGGCAAGTGGCCGCCCCAGAGGGGTAAATGGGGAAAGACCCCAGGGTGCCAATTCCGCAGGGAACCAAATTGCTGCCCCAGTTGAAGGCGCTGTGTTTGCCCAGCTGGGGAACAAAACACTGGGGAGGTGATGGTGGGGGGGTGGTTAAGAGTTGGCTGCTGAGGGCTTCTTGGGGGCACACAAACTGGGACAAAGAGAGATCAGAGGGGCAGGGCTCTGTGCTGACCAGAACGGGCTCTGCTGTCACTTTATTTTCTCCGAAGGGCTGCCTGTGCCCGGCCAGGGACACACCCGCCTGTCTGCCCACGCTGGCCGGGTGTCCCCGCAGACGCTGGCGGGGGGGTGCTGCTCCCCCAGAGTGTCCACGTCTCCCCCAGGGTCTGTCCCAGACTCGCTGCCCGGAGCTCTCGGGGTGGGGCAGGGGGGCTGCAGGCCCAGGAGCCCAGTCTCAGGAGGCGGTGAGGCCTCGTGGCTCACCCTGGGGGAAGAGTGAGACCCCGGGGTGTCTGGCCCATCTGAAGGCTCCCTCCCAGAGACTGTTCCCAAGCTGGGGCGTAGCCCCGACCCTGTTAATCATGATGGGGGTGGGGGTCACACATGGGGAGGGCAGCGCTCCTGCTCTGGGGTGGGGTGTTCACGCTCGGGAAGGCAGTGATCTGACATGGGGGGGTCACACAGGGAGGTGGCACTCAGGGGGGTCATGTGGGTAGGGTGGTGCTCTGGGGGGTCACACTCAGGAAAGGGGGGCTCTGGGCAGGAGGTCACACTGGGACAGAGGAGCTTGGGGGTCATATGGGGAGGAAGGGACTGGGTGGTCAGGCTCGGGCGAGCGGAGTTCTGGGGTGGGGGGTCACTCCTGGGAGAGCAGGGTTCTGGGGTGGGGGGTCACATGGGGAGGGAGGAGCTTGGGTCACTCTTGGGAGAGCAGGGTTCTGGGGTGGGGGGGTCACACAGGGAGGGAGGGGCTTGGGTCACTCTTGCAAGAGCAGGGTTCTGGGGTGGGGGGTCACACAGGGAGGGAGGGGCTCTGGGGGGTCAGGCTCAGGAGAGCAGGGTTCTGGGGTGGGGGGAGTCACATGGGGAGGGAGAGAGGGGCTCGGGGTCACTCTTGGGAGAGCAGGGTTCTGAGGTGGGGGGGTCACACAGGGAGGGAGGGGCTTGGGTCATTCTTGGGAGAGCAGGGTTCTGGGGTGGGGGGGTCACACGGGGAGGGGGGGCTGTGGGGGGGTCAGGCTCAGGAGAGCAGGGTTCTGGGGTGGGGGGGTCACACAGGGAGGGAGGGGCTGTGGGGGGTCAGGCTCAGGAGAGCAGGGTTCTGGGGTGGGGGGGTCACACAGGGAGGGAGGGGCTGTGGGGGGTCAGGCTCAGGAGAGCAGGGTTCTGGGGTGGGGGGGTCACACAGGGAGGGAGAGAGGGGCTCGGGGTCACTCTCGGGAGAGCAGGGTTCTGGGGTGGGGGGGTCACACGGGGAGGGAGGGAGGGGCTCGGGGTCACTCTTGGGAGAGCAGGGTTCTGGGGTGGGGGGTCACACGGGGAGGGAGGGAGGGGCTCGGGGTCACTCTCGGGAGAGCAGGGTTCTGGGGTGGGGGGGTCACATGGGGAGGGAGGGGCTGTGGGGGGTCAGGCTCAGGAGAGCAAGGTTCTGGGGTGGGGGGGTCACACAGGGAGGGAGAGAGGGGCTTGGGGTCACTCTTGGGAGAGCAGGGTTCTGGGGTGGGGGGGTCACATGGGGAGGGAGGGGCTGTGGGGGGTCAGGCTCAGGAGAGCAGGGTTCTGGGCATGGGGGTGACATTGCCCAGGGTACAGTCTGCTCTGTGAACAGCTCTGTCCCCTCGGCTCTCCCACCTGGGGTGCCTTTTACACAGCTTTGCTGGGGAACAGCCACTCCTGGCCAGTTATCCCCAGCCTCCCTGGCTCCCAGGCACACAGCACTGAGCGCTGCTAGCCGGCCGCTCGTGACTCACACGCAGAAGAACAGCAGCAGACTCCCCAGTCCCAGACTTGCCCCCGGAAATGTGCATCTTGCACTGCCCAGCACCTTGCTGGACAAGCCAGGCTCCTAGAAAGTCCGTCATGTCATCCATGGAAAATGATAGGCACCAGGTGCAAGGAAGTTTCACGCCCTAGGCAAAACTTCCTTGCACCAGCCCTGTGCCGCCCCCCCTCAGCTAATGCCGCCTCCCCCCAGCCAACCTCCCCCCCCCAAGCTAATGCCGCCCCCACCGCAGCCAGCCCCCCTGCCCGCGGGAGCTCAGCCCCCCCGCCCGCGGCAGCTGAGCGTGGAGCCGGGAGGCAGGAGGTAGCTGCCCGCCGCCCCCCAAATCCTGGGGCCCTAGGCAACCACCTAGGGTCGCCTAGTGATAGTGCTCGCCCTGGGCACCAGCTTCATGGTCCCAAATGGAGTCTCCCAGACAGTCATCCAAACGCACTGATTAGATAAACGGTGAAACAAGTTCATTAGCCACAGGAGGAAAAGACAGCGTTGAAGTGACTGCAGATAATGAGGCATGAAAGTCAGGACTGGTTACAAAGAAAATAAAAAGCTAAAACACAAGTTAATGCCTAACTGAACAAACACAGTGAACTCCCAAGCACAAGGTTTTTCTCACCGCAAGCTGAGAGCAGTCTGTACCGGCTGAAAAGCCTCCAGCCAGGACTCCCCCGCCCTCCAACTTCAGCTCTTTGAGAGTCCTTGATGTCATGAACAGAGATCAAGGAGGAGCGTGAGGTCAAGCATTTTCCTCCCTGCTTTATAATTCAATTTCTTGTGCTGGGAACATCCTTGCTGAGTCATGGTTGTGACGGGTTGGGGCCACAGAGACCTGCTTGGTGCTGCCACCTGGTATGCCAAGGCTACTTCTGCCCCTGCTTCCAGGCCTTTTCCAGCTTGGGCCTCCCGAATCCTGTCTGTTTTGAGCCAGATTCCACTGATCTGCTGCAAACACAGACCCAGGTCCGAACCAAGTCCACTCACCACTGTAAGGCCCCTGGAAGTGCTCTTGCCTTTGACACCCAGCTGCTCAACTCCAAGGAGGTTCAAACCCTTAATACATCCGTTTTACCCTGCATAAGGCTTATACAGGGTAAACTCATAAATAGTTCGCCTTCTATTTCAAAGATAGAAAGATATGCACAGCTGTTCGCTTTCCCCAGGTACCAACTCGTACTCAAGGAAACTTAATAAGTAAAACGTGATTTTAATAAGTACAGAAAATAGGATTTAAGTGAGTTCAAGTAGTGACAGACAGAACAAAGTGAATTACTTAGTAAAATAAAATAAAACACGCACGTCTATGTCTATTCAAAGTTAACACAGATAAAAGCCTCACCAGATTCGGATATTTTCCTTTTTACAGGCTGTAGAATTAGCCTGGGTCCAGCAGTCGCTCACACCCCCTAGTGTCTTTGTCCTTTGTTCAGTTCCCCTCAGGAATGTCCTTGCGGGGGTGGAGAGCCTCTCCCTTTAGCCAGCTGAAGACCAAATGGAAGGGTCTTGCAAGGGCTTTTATAGCCTTTCTTCCTCTCCCTGCGTAGGATCCAGTTGCCCTGGAGGGTTGGGATCACATGGGCAAGTCACCTGTCCATGCGCCCTAACCAGTCTAACCAGTTGCATCCTTGACTGGGGCCCCGATGTGGATTGGGGTCTGCACCTTCTTTTGTCTGTTAAGTACTTGTCCTTAACTTGCACATTCCTTCCTCTGGACCTGGTCCATTGTTCTTACAAAAGCTATGCATAAAACCAGCAAATATAGAACCAATGTTCATAACTTCAACCACAACAATGATACATGCCTACAAACAGGAGGAATAAATTCAGTAGGTCATAACTTTCACAGAGATATGTTACATGGCACATGTAGCATAAAACATATTCTAGTTACATATATACATTTATAAGCATCTCCCCATAAAGTTTTATGGGGAACACCATCACAATGGTGACAAACAGTCTCTTGAGGATGTGAGGTTTGAACCCTCCTTGTGATGAAATGTAACTGTCTTGTTCACACCTTCCCCCTACCAGAGAACGGCCCTTTAAGCAGGTGATGGTCCATTAACACCTGGCTGGGGTGCCAGTGTGGCTCTGAAAACTGGTTTGGGCCTGTCTTTCTAACCCTGGAGTATGTTACAGCAACGTTACACAGGCGAATCCTGTACCGCTGACATACAGCGTGGATACACACTGTGACGAACTAGGACTGTTGTTAAGGTTTCCCTGAGTACTGTGTGGGTGCCTCGGTTTCCCCTATGCAGTGCTTGAGTATCTAGGTGGTGGGACAACGGTGCATGATTGTTACAAAGCCCTAGAAGGCAGGGGTGGGCAGAGGCCTGGACACAGAGAATGGCCCTGTCTCCTGGCAACAGATGGCCCAGCCCCTCCCCTGCAAAGGTGAGAGCTGAAGGTGTTGGAACAAAGGGATCAGGTGACCTCCTGGCCAGGGAAGGAGACAAAGGGGGAGGAGGGGCTGGAGAGTTTCAGTTTGGAGCTGGCCAGAGAGGAGGGGAGAGGGGCAGACAGGGTCTGGCCTCCCTGCCTCTGTTTGGAGCTGTGGGGTGAAATGCAGGGAGCCCCAGGCTGGGGTCTAAGCTCCCTGCCCCCCGGAAGGGCCCGGCTGAGGGGTCCTGGTTGTACTGACAAGCTCTGTTTGGACTGTGTTCCTGGCATCTCTAATAAACCTTCTGTTCTACTGGCTGGCTGAGACTCCCAGTGAATCCGGGGAAGAGGGGTGCAGGCACTGACTCCCCCACACTCCGTGACACACACTTCTTATCAGGACAATATTGTTCAGCAGATTATGAGTCTCCAAATGATCCCTCACAAGGCATATTTCGTACGACATTTATCATAGTCTGGTAAACGCGGTGAAGATAAAGGTACAGACCAGGGGTCTCAAACACGCAGCCCATGGGGCTATTTCCTGTGGCCCGCCAAGTGGCCCCCGGGCCTACCTCCAGGCCAGGGGTGGGCAAACTGCAGCCCGCCCCCCGTGGCCCCGCGACGCTCCCTGAAGCGGCCGGCAGCACATCCCTGCGGCCGGGGGGGTGGGGGGGCAGAGGGCTCCGGGAATGGGGAACCGTGGCCAATGGGAGCTTCGGGGAATCATAGAATCATAGAATCTCAGGGTTGGAAGGGACCTCAGGAGGTCATCTAGTCCAACCCCCTGCTCAAAGCAGGAGCAACCCCAACTAGATCATCCCAGCCAGGGCTTTGTCAAGCCTGACCTTAAAAACCTCTAAGGAAGGAGATTCCACCACCTCCCTAGGGAACCCATTCCAGTGCTTCACCACCCTACTAGTGAAAAAGTTTGTCCTAATATCCAACCTAAACCTCCCCCTCTGCAACTTGAGACCATTACTCCTTGTTCTGTCATCTTCTACCACTGAGAACAGTCTAGATCCATCCTCTTTGGAACCCCCCTTCAGGTAGTTGAAAGCAGCTATCAAATCCCCCCTCACTCTTCTCTTCTGCAGGCTAAACAATCCCAGTTCCCTCAGCTTCTCCTCATAAGTCATGTGCTCCAGTCCCCTAATCATTTTTGTTGCCCTCCGTTGGACTCTTTCCAATTTATCCACATCCTTCTTGTAGTGTGGGGCCCAAAACTGGACACAGTACTCCAGATGAGGCCTCACCAGTGCCAAATAGAGGGGAATAATCACGTCCCTCGATCTGCTGGAAATGCCCCTACTTATACAACCCAAAATGCCGTTAGCCTTCTTGGCAACAAGGGCACACTGTTGACTCATATTCAGCTTTTCGTCCACCGTAACCCCTAGGTCCTTTTCTGCAGAACTGCTGCCCAGCCATTCGGTCCCTAGTCTGTAGCAGTGCATGGGATTCTTCCTTCCTAAGTGCAGGACTCTGCACTTGTCCTTGTTGAACCTCATGAGATTTCTTTTGGCCCAATCGTCTAATTTATCTAGGTCCCTCTGTATCCTATCCCTACCCTCCAGCGTATCAACCACTCCTCCCAGTTTTGTGTCATCTGCAAACTTGCTAAGGGTGCAGTCCACACCATCCTCCAGATCGTTAATGAAGATACTGAACAAAACCGGCCCCAGCACCGACCCTTGGGGCACTCCACTTGATACCGGCTGCCAACTAGACATGGAACCATTGATCACTACCCGTTGAGCACGACCATCCAGCCAGTTTTCTATCCACGTCACCGTCCATTCATCCAGCCCATACTTCCTTAACTTGCTGGCAAGAACACTGTGGGAGACTGTATCAAAAGCTTTGCTAAAGTCAAGAAATAGCACATCCACTGCTTTCCCCTCATCCACAGAGCCAGTTATCTCATCATAGAAGGCAATTAGGTTAGTCAGGCATGACTTGCCCTTGGTGAATCCATGCTGACTGTTCCTGATCACTTTCCCCTCCTTTAAGTGGTTCAGAATTGATTCCTTGAGGACCTGTTCCATGATTTTTCCAGGGACTGAGGTGAGACTGACTGGCCTGTAGTTCCCCGGATCTTCCTTCTTCCCTTTTTTAAAGATGGGGACTACATTCGCTTTTTTCCAGTCATCCGGGACCTCCCCCGATTGCCATGATTTGTCAAAGATCATGGCCAATGGCTCTGCAATCACATCGGCCAACTCCTTTAGCACCCTCGGATGCAGTGCATCCGGCCCCATGGACTTGTGTTCGTCCAGCTTTTCTAAATAGTCCCGAACTACTTCTTTCTCCACAGAAGGTACCTGGAGGAGCAGCAAGCAGCACACGGAGCCCTGTGCCCCTACTCCCCCAGGGACGTGGTTCCGGCTGCTTCCCGGTGCGGAGTGGCACCGGGGCAGGCAGTCAGGGAGCACACCGCTGCCACCCCGGAGCCGCTCTAGGTAAGTGGCACTGGGCCTCAGCCTGCACCCCTCCTCCCAACTCCCTGCCCTGAGCCCCCTGCCGCACCCCGCACCCAACTCCCTGCCCTGAGCCCCCTGCCGCACCCCGCCTCCCTGCCCTGAGCCCCCTGCAGCACCCCGCACCCCAACTCCCTGCCCTGAGCCCCCTGCCGCACCCCGCACCCAACTCCCTGCCCTGAGCCCCCTGCCGCACCCCGCACCCAACTCCCTGCCCTGAGCCCCCTGCCGCACCCCGCCTCCCTGCCCTGAGCCCCCTGCAGCACCCCGCACCCCAACTCCCTGCCCTGAGCCCCCTGCCGCACCCTGCACCTCAACTCCCTGCCCTGAGCCCCCTGCCGCACCCCACACCCCAACCCCCTGCCCTGAGCCCCCTGCCGCACCCCACACCCCAACCCCCTGCCCTGAGCCCCCTGCCGCACCCCACACCCCAACCCCCTGCCCTGAGCCCCCTGCCGCACCCCGCCTCCCTGCCCTGAGCCCCCTGCAGCACCCCGCACCCCAACTCCCTGCCCTGAGCCCCCTGCCGCACCCCGCACCCAACTCCCTGCCCTGAGCCCCCTGCAGCACCCCGCACCCCAACTCCCTGCCCTGAGCCCCCTGCAGCACCCCGCACCCCAACTCCCTGCCCTGAGCCCCCTGCCGCACCCTGCACCTCAACTCCCTGCCCTGAGCCCCCTGCCGCACCCCACACCCCAACCCCCTGCCGAGCCCCCTGCCGCACCCCGCACCCAACTCCCTGCCCAGAGCCCCTGCCACACTGCAGCCCTCTTGCACCCTCTAGGGGCAGGGAGGGGGCAGAGTTCCGGTGGGGAGTTCGGGGAAGGGGTGGCAATGGGGGCAGGGAAGGGGTGGGAAGAGGTGGGTCGGGGCCTCATGGAAGCGGTGGAGCGGGAGCGGGAGTGGGAGCGGGGGGGGGTCAGTGAGGCAGCCCTCGGGCCAATGAACTGTTCCTCATGTGGCCCTCGTGGTCATTTGAGTTTGAGACCCCTGGTGTTCACATGGGGGCCCGGGGGGGTCACACTTAGGGAAACGGGGCTCTGGGCTGGGGGCTCACGGGGGTTACAGGGAGGGGCTCTGAGTGGGGGTCACAGAGGAGGGCGGGGCTCGGGTCACTGGAGGAGGAGTTCTGGGCTCGCGTCACACCTAGTGAGGTCAGGGGGGCCCATCCCGGTGGTCTGCGGGGGGGGTCCCCCCCCCCTGCGGCAGGGTCACGTGGCGAGACCCCGCCCCCAGGCGGAGCCTGAAGCGGGGAGGCGAGGGCGGGGCCATGCGCGGCGGGGCCCGTTCGGAGCCTGGCGGGAGCTGCCACGTGACACGCCGGCTGTGATCATGTGACGCCAGAGCGGCGGGTTCGTCACATGACCCACGTCCGCGTCACCTGGCGCTGCCAACCCGGGGATGGGGCGGCTGGGGGCGAGCGGGGCCCGCGCCTGGGTCCTGCGGCTGCTGCTCGGGCTGGCGGCCGGCCGGGGCGGGGCCGGGCGGAGCCCGGTGAGAGCGGGGCGGGGCCCGGGCCGGGCGGGGCCGGTGAGAGCGGGGCGGGGCGGGGCGGGGCGGGGCCGGTGATGCCGGGTGTGGGGCCGGACGCTGCCCGGGGAAGGGGCCGGTGATGCCGGGTGTGGGGCCGGACGCTGCCCGGGGAAGGGGCCGGTGATGCCGGGTGTGGGGCCGGACGCTGCCCGCGGAAGGGGCCGGTGATGCCGGGTGTGGGGCCGGACGCTGCCCGGGGAAGGGGCCGGTGATGCCGGGTGTGGGGCCGGACGCTGCCCGGGGAAGGGGCCGGGCCGGGCCGGTGATGCCGGGGGCACCGCGCTCTGGCTAGACGCTGCCCACGGCCGGGCTCCCTGCACAGGGCCGGGCTGGGATCGGCCCCGATCAGATCCCCGGGGAGGGCCCCGGGCTGGGGCCGGCACCGTGGGGGGGGTGGAAACTTTGCCCCCCCCCCTGACTCCCCCCGCTCCCCCCCCAGGTGTGCAGCTGCTGCCCGGGCCCGGTGCGGAACGGCTCCGACGTGGCCGGTTACTGCGGTGCGCGCCTGGCCTTGGAGCTGCGGGGCCGCTGCTGCCTCAGCCGGGAGCCGGAGCCGGGTGTCATCGTGGGGTGAGCGAGCGAGCGGGGTGCTTGCCCCTCCCCCCACTGCCCATCCGCTTGGTGCTGGGAGTGACCCGGGCAGGAGGGCGCTGAACGCCAGGAGGGTGCAGGGCCTGGCCTAGAAGAAGAGCCTGCCCCTGGGCCGTGCCTAGCGGGGCAGCCGACCCCGGGCACGCTCAGCCCCCAAGCGAGCAGCCAGCAATGGGGCTGCCTGGACATCTGCCCCAGAGGTTCCGTTCTGGGCGTTAGCAGCGCCAGGGCCCCCGTGGGTCTCTGATGCCAGGCCGAGGGGGCGGCTGGTCGTGAGATCTGTAGGAGAGGCGCAGACTTGGGCAGAGGGGCGCCTCACCCCTACATCTGTTGAGTTCCTGAGGGGCAGGGAGCAGCCCCCCCCGAGGGGAAACCACCTGGGTCCCTGCATCCCGGGAGAACCAAGTGCAGGTAGGGAGAGCCCAGTAGGAGCCCCCTCCCCCGGAGTGCGAAAAGCGGCAAAGCCACCCATGGAGCCAGCTCAGCTCAGACCCTCCGGCCTTGTGCCTGCCTAGGACAAGGATCTGAATGGGGGAAGGGTGGAAATGTGGGGGTGGGGACGTGGAGAAGGAAGGGTGGGGGGTGTATGGAGTCCTGTGCAGGGCAGGTGGGGGGAGGAAGGGGTGGGGGGTGTATGGAGTCGCGGGCAGGGCAGGTGTGGGGAGGAGGGGGCGGGGGCTGTATGGAGTCGCGGGCAGGGCAGGTGGGGGGAGGAGGAGGGGGCGGGGGGTGTATGGAGTCGCGGGCAGGGCAGGTGGGGGGAGGAGGAGGGGGCGGGGGCTGTATGGAGTCGTGGGCAGGGCAGGTGGGGGGAGGAGGGGGTAGCATTTGTGGGTGCATTGGGGCTCCCAGTGCCTCTGACTGTTCTGCTCTCCCCAGGCTGGATCTGGGCAACTGCTCCCTGACGCTGCCCTGTGCTGGGTTCGCGGATGCCAACGCTGCTGTTGTCATGTGAGTTCAACACCCCCCCCCCCCCCCGCCATGGGAATTGGAGCTCTAGAGCCGGGGTGGGGCGGGAGCTCCTTGCCGGGGAGAGGCTGGGTGCAGGGCTGGCTTTCGGAAATGCGGGGCCGATTCGAACACTTTCGACGGGGCCCTGGCAGGGACAGGACCCTCCGCCCAACACAGCGAAGCCGGCCCCATTCGCGGCAATCGGCCTAAAGCCGGCCCTGGCTGGGTGCAAATCCCAGACCCCCTGTGCTCCTCCAGCTCGGGACCTGCTGCATTCACCGTCCCCCACAGACTGCTGGAGAAGGGCGAGGGGGGGCTAGACCTTCCCCTCTCAGCACAAGCCTGAGCTTGTTCCACGTTCCCTGGGAGGGACGGTCCCTGCCCCATCTCCCTGCCGGGGGGGCAGCAATGCTCCCAGCCCCTCCTCGGGGCTCCCCTGGCCTGGCCCCCTCTGCTGGGGGATTAGCTTTGTGCCTGACTCGTGCTCCAGCCTCCCCTCCTGTTGCCCAGCTGGCTTCTCTGACGTCCCGATGGCAGGTTCCTGCAGCGCAACTCTCCCCCCCCCAACACGCAAGAGTGAGGGCAGGGGAATGCTGGGGGATCCTCCCCAGGGGTGGGGGGGGCTGGTGCGCCTGCTTGCCCAGCCCTTGTTACCGCCTCACCCCTGGACCCCCCGTCGTGCCGGCCGCTTCGCTCACTGGGATGGGTGGTCCCAGTCTGACTGGACCAGGTGGGGTGGGAGGGGAGACGAGACAGACCCAGGCGGGGCAGAGACTCGCCCGAGGTCTCACAACAGGGCGGGGGCAGAGCGGGAATAGCAGCCGGGTCTCCTGCGTCCCGGCCCGGGGGGGTGCGTGCGCTGGCTGGGCCCGGCCCGGGGGGGTGCGTGCGCTGGCTGGGCCCGCCCCACTCGGCCTGAGCATGGTGTGGGGAGCGGAGAGTTAATGCCGCGGGATCCGTCTGTTTGCAGTGACCTGACGGAGAACCCCCTGGAGAACCTCCCCAGCACCTCCCTCCAGGGCTTCACCAGGCTGCAGAGCATGTGAGGGCCGGCGGGGCCTGGGGGCAGGGGGAAGGCACCAGGGCTGGCCTGCTGGGAGGAAAAGGGGGGCAGGGATAGGGGCTCAGCCGGGAGAGTGGGGGGCGGCAGTGGGGAGACTAGGGGGAAGGGGCTCCAGGGCCCGGGGGGGGGGGGGCTCACTACACACACACACAGGGGGGAAGGGGCTCCAGGGCCCTGGGGGGGGGGGCGGGGCTCCCTACACACACACACACAGGGGGGAAGGGGCTCCAGGGCCCGGGGGTGGGGGGGCTCACTACACACACACACAGGGGGGAAGGGGCTCCAGGGCCCGGGGGGGGGGGGTGCTCCAGGGCCTGGGGTGGGGCTCACTACACACACACACACAGGGGGGAAGGGGCTCCAGGGCCCTGGGGGGGGGCTCACTACACACAGGGGGGAAGGGGCTCCAGGGCCCGGGGGGGGGGGGGGGGCTCACTACACACACACACACGCGGGAGAAGGGGCTCTAGGGCTCCTGTGTGTGTGTGGCGGGGGCTGACACCCCCCCCCCCCCACGGGGCTCCATGTGGAGCGTAGCTGCTGGTTCCCAGGAAGCCGGTGGGGTCTCCAGTTTGGGGCAACAGGGGTCCACCCTGAGCCCCCACCGCTCACAGCAGCCCTGCTCCCGGGTGCCCCCCCCCCGACTGTCTCTTGTCCAGATCCCTGCCGCTTGCCCTGGAGTGCCCTGGAGGGAGCATGGCCTGGGACCGCGTCACCACCCAGGGGGACAGCCGAACATGCCAGGGGCAGAGGAACCCCTGCAACAGCTCAGGGGAGCTCGGTACGGCGGAGGGGAGGGGGGCTCAGGACTGGGGGGCCTGGGATGGAGTAGGGAGGGCCCCAGGATGGGGGGGGGGCTCAGAAAGGTGCTGGGGTGAGGCCCCCCCATGACAGCTCCCATGTGGCCCCAGGCTGAAAAGAGCCCACGGCAGCTGAACTGGGAGGCACCGGCGGCAGGATCCTAGGCGGGTGCCCAGGCCGGGGCTCCCCCGCCACCGCCTGCAACAAAACACACAGGAGAAATGCAGGCCCCGCCCCCCAGCTCCTGCTGCCAGCCTGGGTCCAATGCTGCCCCTGTGCCTGCTTCCCTGCCCTGGGCCCAGCACTGCCCACCCTGCACCCGCCTCCTGCCCCGGGCTCCCCCACCATCCTCTGTAACGAAACATGCAACAGAAATACAGCCCCGCCCCGCCCCTGCCCTGGGCCCCGCCCTGCCCTGGGCCCCGCCCCACCCCTCCCTCGGCAGCCTGGCTCCGCCCTCCCCCCCAGACTGGGCCTGTTCTCCCACCCCCAGTTCCCGGAACCTCACTGAGGCAGGGACTCCCGCAAGGCACCCCGTGCGCGCCCCCCCCCGCCCCCAGGAGCTCGGCTTTCCCCCACCGTCTGCGTGTCGCTCCCCACTGCGGCCTGGGGGCCTCGGCCCAGCCCCGGTTCCAACCTCGTCTCCTGTCTGGTTCTGCTCAGCCTGGCTGTGCCCAGAGAACTCCCTGTGCAGCCCCGACGGCCCCGGGCTCGTCCAGTGCCTCTGCTCCGGGAGCTACCGCGGCTACAAGTGTCTCCGCGAGGTGAGGAGCTGGGCCGTGGGGTGGGCGGGGCGGGTGCCCGTCTCCGCTTGGGGTGGAGACGGGGGTGTGCAGCGCAGGGATCCATCCAGACTCCCCCTGTAGCGTCTGGCTCTCTCCAGCAGTGGGGGGCTCGGGGCACAGCATCGGCCTCGGGGGAGTGGGGGGGTGGCCGGGGGGCCCCAGGGCTCCGGCCGGCTGAGTGCGCTGGCTGCTCGCCATGAGCTGCTGCAGCTTGAGAGCCAGGGCTGGAATCTCCTCTGGGCCGGAGACGCGCTGAGCTGGGGGCAGCAGCACTAGGCCATGGGGTGGGGGGAGCAGACACCCCCCCCCCCCCCCCCAGCACGTCTCACCCCCGGCTTCGCTTTGCAGGGCACCTTTCCCCTGCTGCTCTTCTATGGGATCCTGGGAGCCGTGACGACCACCCTGTCCCTGCTGGCCTGGGGCACCCAGCGCCGAAAAGTCAAGGCCTCCTGAGCCCCTCCTGGAGGACGGGGAAAGGGCGGAGGCTGGGCTGGGGGGCCTGGGCTGGGGCGTCTCCCCGGCCACTGAGCTCATTGTGCTGCGTGCTGGCTCCCCAGCTTCACCTGCCGATGGGCTCTGGGGGGCAGCGCCCCCGAATGGTCCAGCTGCCTCAGAGCTGGCTGCCTGCACCCCTCATTCTCTGCTAGTGGAGGAGACCTGGCTCCCGGCGAAGCTCACTCCCTGAGCGCAAAGCCCCAGCCTGAGCTCCGGGCACCCCACCTAGCCCCTCCCCAGACTCAGCCACCCCTAGGGTCCCCCCAATCTCACTCTCAGCCGCTTGGAGCCTGCGGCTGGGGTAGCAGCCTGCTCCCCGAGCACAGAACTTCTCCGAGCCGGACATGGGCACTGGCCTGCAAGGTCCCCCGTGGAGGGGAGGCTTCTAGGTCTGACACCCCCCCCCCCCCCCCAAGTCACAGACCCCCAGGGCCGGGCTACGCCCCAGCCTGGGAACCATCCCTGGGAGGAGCCCTTCAGTGGGCCAGACCCCCCGGGGTCTCACTCTTCCCCCAGGGTGAGCCGCGCGGCCTCACCACCTCCTGAGACTGGGCCCCTGGGCCTGCAGCCCCCCTGCCCCACCCCAGGAGCTCCGGGCAGCAAGTCTGGGACAGACCCTGGGGGAGACGTGGATAATCTGGGGGAGCAGCGCCCCTCCCGCGTCTGCGGGGACACCCGGCCAGCGCGGGCAGACAGGCGGGTGTGTCCCTGGCCGGGCACACGGCACAGGCAGCCCTGGGGTAGCCAGGGAAATGAGGATTAAAGGCTGACCAAGCTGCAGTGAACCCCATTTCCAGGCTCTGTCTCTGCCGCCCTTCCTTGAGCAGCTCCCCAGGGAGAGAGTGTGACGTTATTGACAATAATTGGGACTGTATAGATCATTGTGGCAACCAAGGTCCTGTAGTGGCACCAAATCTTATATAAAGGGGGTCAAATGAGGTGTCTAAGACCAGGTTATGCTGGGCTGGTTATGATTATGCCCTTTACATGTATCAGTTTTGTAGTTAGTTATAAGTATTGGCTCTATACTGTCTGTATTTCAAACCTGTGCTATGATTCTGAGTGACACCCCAGACAGCTTGGCTTCAGCTCTGCCTAGCCTGCTGGATGGCCCATTAAGGACCATCAGCTCTATAATTGACCCATTGAAAGAAGGCCGATAACCTTGTGACTCAGCAAGGTATGCAGCTACCTGCCTATGGACAGAACTGTGACGAACTAGGACTGTTGTTAATGTTTTCCCTGAGTACTGTGTGGGTGCCTCGGTTTCCCTATGCAGTGCTTGAGTATCTAGGTGGTGGGACAAGGGTGCATGAGTGTTACAGAGGGGCCTGGACACAGAGAAGGGCCGACACTCTATCTCTTAGCAACTGATGGCCCTGGCCCCTCCCCTGCAAAGGTGAGAGCTAAAGGTGTTCGAACAAAGGGATCAGGTGACCTGGCCCGGGAAGCAGACAAAGGGGAAGGCGGGGCTGGACAGTTTCAGTTTGGAGCTGGCTGGGGAAGAGGGAAAAAGGGCAGACAGGGTCTGGCCTCCCTGCCCGCGCCCCCCCCTCCCCCCATTTGGAGCTGTGGGGTGAAATGCAGGGAGCCCCGGGCTGGGGTCTAAGCTCCCTGCCCCCAAGAAGGGCCCGGCTGAGGGGTCCTGGATGTACTGACAAGCTCTGGTTGGATTGTGTTCCTGGCATCTCTAATAAACCTTCTGTTCTACTGGCTGGCTGAGACTCCCAGTGATTCCCCGGGGAAGAGGGGTGCAGGGCCGGACTCCCCCACACTCCGTGACAACTGGTGGCAGCGGTGGGATGTACTGCACCCCATGAACGGCACTTCCTGCAGTAGGTAACTGGGGAGCAGTAGAACGAAGGGGGGCTAACGAGGACCAGGCGTGCTGAAGGCTCACGGAGGAACGGTTTCGGGGAGCGGAGGAGCTACGCTTAACCCCTGGGAGTGTGACCAGCGAGAAGGACTGTGCAATGATGGGGTCCCCCTGGGGGCTGCAGTGAGCAGTCCCAGGGGAGGAGGAGCCTGCGGCTTGGCCCTGGGGGAGAGAAGGATTTTTGCAGTGACAGGGTCCCCCTGGGGGTGCCGTGAGTGGACCCAGGGGCGGAGGAACTGCAGCTCGACCCTGGCAAAGAGGCGGTGACCTGGAGAAGGGCTGGCACACTTGGGGTTCTTCCTGGAAACCGTGGGGAGCTAAGGGCACACAGGCCTGCGAACCCACAGCAACTTGGGAGCAGTGAAGTGATGGCCTATCGCCTTCTCCTTAAAAGAAGCATTGTAACCCTGTGCAAAAAGAGAGGGATACGCATTGGGAAGCTTACTAAAGCCCAGCTAATCGTGCAGCTGGAGGAGGATGACCATTCTAAGGAGCAGATTCCTGACCCCGATGGGGCTACAGCAGGATCTGGGAGCAGCTGGAGCGGTAGCCTGGCATCCCCAAGAGTCTGGTCCCCAACCAGACGGGGGTCTTCACGATCGGGTTCCCCAGCAGGGGATCGGAGATGGATGGGACTTGAGCTGAGTCCAAGAGAGCAAGAGGACTGTGAGAGACAGCGAGAGCCCAAGAGAGACCTACAGGAGAAGCAGCAGCAGCATGAACTGGTGATGGTCAATGGAGAGACATTCTTGGGGTGGCGATATCCTGGGACAGAGAGAACTGTGATCAGGCCCCGGGTGGTGCACCCCCACCAGATGCTGAGGGGCTGTGTGACCTGGGTGAGGGTCCCAGGGACGGACCCATTCGCCCTGCCTATGGCCCAGATCCCTGTGCAGACCCAGGAGGGGTCGGGCTGGCTGGTTGTTGGGGTTCTCCAGGATATCAGCGGTGAGGTGCTGGTGGGGGGTGACTGTGTATCTTTGGGACAGGATCCAGGCCCTGGCCCTGTAACGGCCGAGGATTTGAATTTGAACTCAGGGAACCAATTGGCTAAGAGGGAAATGGTCAGTGAAAATGCAAATGACCTGGCTGGCAGGGTGGAGGAGCTGCCAGGCCCCGGTTACCTGCCTGCCTGTAACCAGACCCCTAGGGCGGGGTGGGACAGAGAGATGCTCCCCACCCCCCTGCACAATGGAGAGGTGGCTCAGGCAATCTCTGATGCTGTTACCAAAGCAGCGAGCTCGCTGCCTGGCCCCACAGGGACAGCCAGGGCAGCGCTGAGCACGGGGGGAGTGGAGACCCCAGTTGAGTCGGGGGACACACAGGCAGGGCAGGATGGCTGCCAACCAGGCTTGCCTGGTCCAGAGGTGCGGCCGGGAAGTGATTCCACGGCAGGGAGGGAGCCACCAGGGACAGGGCTCAGTGGGGCGGTGACCCCAGGCCTGGCCAGTGAGCTGCAGAGGGATCCCGCCTTGGAGAAACTAAGGGAACTTGCTGGCCACAGCGCTGCAAACCCCCTTGGGGAAGGCTACAGGGACAGATCCCTGTGGGAGAAGGAATCCCTGTGCTGGGAATGGGCTTCCCAAGGGGAAGTAAAACTGTGGGGTATCAGGAGGCAGCCGGTGGGGCCCCAGAAGTATCATCACCGGCTATTGTACCTGACCTGGGGTAAGGGAGAAGATCCCTGGAGGTCCCTGCCCATCAGAGAGGAACCTTTCCAGAAGGTGGCTATGGATAAAGTGGGGGTCCCCAGCAAGGTCCTTACAGACCAGGGGTCCAAGGTCATGTCAGCCCTGCTCCGGGGCGTGTGGGGAAAGGTGGGGTCTGGCCCACCTGGGCCTCTGCATATCACCCTCAGTCCAACGGGCTGGTGGAGAGAGTTCAAGGGACCGTGAGGCTGATGCTGAGGACTTGTATAAATCAGCACCCACAGGACTGGGACAAGTACCTGCCCCACCGATGGCACAGGGAAGTGCCCCAGGAATCACCAGGGGGCTTCCCTTTCAAGCTGTGGTATGGGAGGAGAGTAATGGGACCCCTAGAACCGGTAAGGGATGATTGGGAGGAGAAGGGGGAAGACCCCCTGGTGGATCTCTCCCCTGAGATGGGAGCCCATCCTCCCATCAGGTGTCCCCCATTCAGAGTAACTGGGAAAAGAGCCCAGAACCTGGAGAGAGAGGCCAAGGACAGGCTGGCTTTAGAGGTGAACCAGTCATTCAGCAGCCCAGGGCTGGCCAAGGTGGAGGCGATCAGAGATTGGCCTGTTCCCCAGACCAAGGAACAGGTCCAGGCCTTTATCGGGATGGCGGGATACTACCAGAGGTTTGTACCCCCCTTTAGCTCCCTAGCTGCCCCCATCACAGAGCTAGGTAAGAAGGGGAAGCCAGACGAGACAGTCTGGACCGAGCAGTGCCAAAGGGCTCTCTGTGCGCTGAAGGAGGCTCTAATCCAGGGCCCAATAGATCGAGTAAACCCAAACCGGGCCAAGCCCTGTACAGTGTTCACCGAAGCCTCAGACACAGGGCTGGGCGTGGTGCTGATGCAGGCCTATGCGAAGGGGGGGAAGACACCCCATCGGGTATCTGAGCAAGGAGCTGCTGCCCTGGAGGCAGAACGGTCAGGCCACAGAGAGGGAATGCCTGGCCATGGTGCAGGCCCTTAAGAAGCAGCAGCCGGATCTATTTGGGTGGCGCTTTACGGTCTATAGTCACCACCTCGCCCCGATGTGGCTGCGTCCAGGAAAAGGGGCCGATGCCGAGCGGCTGGTGACAGAGACACGTGGTCAGAGAGGGGACCAGATCAAGAGGGAGGCTCTTAACCAAGACAGCCCGAATTACAGCCCTCCAGACTGGAGCGCTGGGAAAAGACCTGATCTCAGCTTGAACCCCAGGGGTTTTGGGATGGAAAAAGGGCACGGGCCGCATAAACCTTCCCACATGCGGCCTGCGGGTGCCATCAAGCACACCCGAGCTAAGGGAGGACGTCGAACTGTAACGGCCTGGTGTGACCAGGTTCGAACTTCCCCAGGTCACTGGCTAAAGTGACCCCGCTCAGTTCAGTCTCGAAGGGGGGAGAGATGTGACGAACTAGGACTGTTGTTAAGGTTTCCCTGAGTACTGTGTGGGTGCCTCGGTTTCCCTATGCAGTGCTTGAGTATCTAGGTGGTGGGACAAGGGTGCATGAGTGTTACAGAGGGGCCTGGACACAGAGAATGGCTGACACTCTATCTCTTAGCAACTGATGGCCCCGGCCCCTCCCCTGCAAAGGTGAGAGCTAAAGGTGTTCGAACAAAGAGATCAGGTGACCTGGCCCGGGAAGCAGACAAAGGGGGAGGAGGGGCTGGACAGTTTCAGTTTGGAGCTGGCTGGGGAAGAGGGAAAAAGGGCAGACAGGGTCTGGCCTCCCTGCCCACCCTGTTTGGAGCTGTGCAGTGAAATGCAGGGAGCCCCGGGCTGGGGTCTAAGCTCCCTGCCCCCCGGAAGGGCCCGGCTGAGGGGTCCTGGATGTACTGACAAGCTCTGGTTGGACTGTGTTCCTGGCATCTCTAATAAACCTTCTGTTCTACTGGCTGGCTGAGACTCCCAGTGATTCCCCAGGGAAGAGGGGTGCAGGGCCGGACTCCCCCACACTCTGTGACAAGAACTCTGAGGGTTTTCTTGCCATGTGCCCCAGTGCTTGGCTTTGGAACAAAGAAAGAGAGGCCACATGACAAAAGACTAAACGGCTGCTGCAGCTCCTCCATCTTGTCTTCAATCCTGCTTCTTACCTCTGGAGGGACTTTGCTACAACTGAAGCTCTGAACAAAGGACTGAAGGACCCATCCCAGCTGGGGATGTTCTCCAGAGACTTGATTTGAACCTGCAGCTTATTATATCACTGCTACAAGCCTGAACCAAGGACTTTGCCATCACTGTACGTAATTGATTCCATTTAACCAATTCTAGCTCTCACCTAGACCTTTTCCCTTTTATGAATAAACCTTTAGATTTTAGATTCTAAAGGATTGGCAACAGCGTGATTTGTGGGTAAGATCTGATGTGTATATTGACCTGGGTCTGGGGCCTGGTCCTTTGGGATTGGGAGAACCTTTTTTCTTTTACTGGGGCATTGGTTTTCATAACCATTTGTCCCCATAACGAGTGGCACTGGTGGTGATACTGGGAAACTGGAGTGTCTAAGGGAATTGCTTGTGACTTGTGGTTAGCCAGTGGGGTAAAACCAAAGTCTCCTCTGTCTGGCTGGTTTGGTGCCTTAGAGGTGGAAGAACCCCAGCCTGGGGCTGTAACTGCCCTGCTTGAAGCGATTTGTCCTGAATTGGCACACTCAGATGGGTCCCACCAGAACCAGTATCGTTACAGAGAGCTCCCCCACCTGCCACAGCCCAGCCCCTTGCTCCCCCCTTGTTCTCAGCTGGGGAGGGAGACACCCCACCCCAGTCAGGGAGATGCTTTGGGGCCCTTTCCGGAGGCAGGACAGTTTCAGCCAGTCCCTAGGCGTCTCTGTTCCGCTCCACCCGGCAGGCGAGAGGCGCCTGTCTCCGGCCTAGGCAATTCGCTCGCTCAAACCAGGGATGTGCAGACCCCCCTGCCCCCAGCGCTCGCTCGAGGGGGGATTCTGTCAAGGCCGGGGGGCTGTCCACGCCCGGGCGAGGCTTCCCCTCAGCTATGGGAGCGGCGGCATGGAAGTGCTGCAGCGGCCCATGCGAGACCCTCCCTGGTCCCTGCCCTGCCCAGGGCTGCTGTGGAAAGGGGGGAGCCTGGGCTGGGAAGCGACGGGTCTGGCCAGCAGCCTCACTGCGGGGATGGAGCCGGGTCCCGCGCCCCATGGGCCGTGTGTGGGGACATGGACGCAGGATTCCAGCAGATGTTTCCACTCGCCACAGCTGGGGGCCTGGAGCCTGCTCCCGGAGAGGGGCCTTGGCCCAGCCCTGCCGCTCCTGGCGAGCAGCGTGACCCCCGCTCCCCTAGAGGGGCTAAGAGCTGGGTCTTGCCCTGACCCCCCTGTGAACTCGCCACGGGCTCATGGGCTGTGCTGCCCGGCCAGGTCTCTTCCCGGGCTGGGGGGCAGAGCCGGCTGCTGGGCACTGAGCTCGCAGACTCTCCAGGGGCTGGGCCGGGTTCCCCAGAGAGCCAGCTCGACTCAGGGCCTTGCTTTCCGTGGAGCCGGGTCCGTGGGGCTGAGCTCTCCTGAGCAGAAGGCAGCCGTGGAGGCCGGGGCTGAGGGATGTCCCAGGGCAGGGGGCTCGGCTGGGAGTGGGTCTCAGCCTGGCTTCTCCATGCAGACAGTGGTGGCGCCTGCGGAGGGAGCTTGCAGCACGGAGCGCCATGGGCAGAGCCCTGGGGTGGGGGGCAAGGGAGGCCCCCAGAGACCCTGGGGCAGGGGGCATAGGCCAGGCACCAAAGCCCCCCCCCCCCGCCCCCGCAGCCACTCTGAGGAGGTTCTGCGGCGGTGGGGGAGATGCTGATGTGTCTCAGGCTGGGGCCAGGAGCTTGGGGGCTTCATCCTCCCTGTGTGATCCAGGCTGGGCTTGGGGGCCCCCTGCTCCATGGGGTGGCTCTGCAGAGACAGTGGGCCCAGGGCTCCCCAGCAGGAGAAGGGCAAGGGAGGATGGGGTGACAATGGGGAGGCACTAACAGTGGCTTGTGCAGGAGGCTCTGAGACGGGGGTGGGCAAACGTTTCGGCCTGACAGGCACATCTGGGTGGGGAACTCGCATGCAGGGCCATGAGTGTAGGCAGGGCCGGATTAACCTATTGTGGGCCTGGCGCCAAACATCTCTGTGGGCCCCCATGGAGGCAAAGGACCATAACGTGGGGAAGTCGGTCCCTGGAGCGAGGGGCCGGCCGGGGGCAACGGGGCACAGCACGGGGAGCTCGGTCCCCGGAGCGAGGGGCCAGCTGGGGGCAATGGGGCACAGTGCAGGGAGCTCAGTCCCCAGAGCGAGGGGCCAGGCAGGGGCAATGGGGCACAGCATGGGGAGGTCAGTCCCTGGAGCGAGGGGCCAGCTGGGGGCAATGGGGCACAGCGCGGGGAGCTCGGTCCCTGGAGCGAGGGGCCAGGCAGGGGCAATGGGGCACAGCGCGGGGAGGTCGGTCTCTGGAGCGAGGGGCCAGGCAGGGGCAATGGGGCACAGCGCGGGGAGGTCGGTCCCCGGAGCGAGGGGCCAGGCAGGGGCAATGGGGCACAGCGTGGGGAGGTCGGTCCCTGGAGCGAGGGGCCAGCCGGGGGCAACGGGGCACAGCGTGGGGAGGTCGGTCCCTGGAGCGAGGGGCCAGCCGGGGGCAACGGGGCACAGCGCGGGGAGCTCGGTCCCCGGAGGGAGGGGCCAGCCGGGGGCAATGGGGCACAGCGCGGGGAGGTCGGTCCCCGGAGCGAGGGGCCAGCCGGGGGCAATGGGCCATACCATGGCGGGCTGGCCCTGCTCCGCCCAGCCCAGGGCAAGGGCACTGTATACAAACCAGCAGTCTCCAGACACACACTGGCCGCCCAGCCCTGTGCTGCCAGCGTGTCCCTTCCCCTCGGGGGTGGGGCCATGTCGTGCTCCACGGCCCCTGACTCCCTATGCCCAGCGTCCCCCGGAACTGCTGTGCCCAGCAACCCCCCACATAGATCCCTCCACCACAAAGGCCCAGCGTCCTGCACCCCCCCCCCAGTACTCCCCACACAGCCACACCACTACTGCCCAGTGCACTTCCCCACAGCTCCCCACCACAACTACACAGCATGCCACGCAGCCCCCCCACTGGCCAGCAGCCCCACACACACCTCCAGAGACCCGCTCCTTGCCCCCTGCCCCCTGGCTACACTCACCGGCCCTGCTGGGAGGTGATGGTGTCTGCTAGGCTGAGGTGGCAGCGTGGCTGGGGACGGTGCAGTGCCAGGGCGGGGAATCACTCCGGCCCGGCCGGACTCCCTCCAGACCCACTTGCCTGGAGGTGGGGTGACCATACGCCCCTGTTGGGCCTGGACAGTTCCCGTGTTAAGCGCTGTCCTGGCAGCCTGACTGTTTTGACAAAAAGGGGCATTGGTCCCATTTGCTCCGGATAGGGTGACCAGATGTCCCGATTTTATAGGGACAGTCCCGATTTTTGGGTCTTTTTCTTATATAGGCTCCTATTACCCCCCACCCCCATCCCGATTTTTCACATTTGCTGTCTGGTCACCCTAGCTCCGGACAACTGGTCAGCTGGCCAAGAGCAAAGGAAGAAATGCCCAGTTTACCAGAAAAGTCCTGTGCGCCCCCCTGGCGGGACGTGGCGGGAGGGGTGTGGGGGGTGGCGACGCGAGGTGTCAGGCAGCAGGGCTTGGGGGGTCAGCCCCTGCTCCAGCCAGAATGGAACTTCGGGGGGTTAGGGGCCAGCCTCAGCCGCTGTCAGTGGTGCAGGGAGCTGGGGCAAGGGAGGGGTCAGCGCCTGTCCTGGTAGTGGCATGCGGAGCTCGGGGGAGGGGGGTGTCAGCCCCTGGCTGTGGTGTGGGGAACTGTGGGGGGGGGGGCAGCCGCGGTGACGGATTTAGAGTTAGTGGGGCCCTGGGCTCAGCTTTATTTTTGGGGCCCCCCCTCGGGACCCAGACAAGAAAAAGCGCATTCTCTCTTATCCCCTTGATTGGTCTTGAGTCTAACTCATTTTTCCACAGACCACTTGAAAATCGCTGCGGGTCTCGGCGGACACGGAATGACCTGTCCAGCTGTTGTTTGTACCGCTAGCTAACTATTGTAAAGCGCTTGGGATAAGAGCCCTTTACAAAAGTGTGTGTAAAAGGGAAACCCGCTCCTGGGCGACACAGCTATGCTGACCTAACCCCCAACGTAGCTAAGGGCATTCAGGAGGCGGTGGCCCTAAAGTGACGGAAAGACCTTCTCCGCCATGGGGTTGTGCCAGCCTAGTCTCCGTAGCACAGACAGGGTTGCCACCAAGGGTACGTCTATACTACAGAATTAGGTCAAATTTATAGAAGTCGATATTTTAAAACCCGAATTTATGGAATCGATTGTGTGTGTCCCCACTAAAGAGCATTAAGACCACGAGGTCGATTGACTGTGTCCACAGTAGCGGGGCTAGCATCGACTTTCGGAGCATTGCATTGCGGGTAGCTATCCCACAGTTCCCGCAGTCTCCGCCGCCCATTGGGATTCTGGGTTGCGATCCCAAAGCCTAATGGGGCAGAAAACATTGTCGCTGGTGGTTCTGGGTACATGTCGTCAAGCCATCAAACGTCCCTCCCTCCCTCCGTGAAAGCAATCTTTTTCGCGCCTTTTTTCCGGGGTTTCCGTGTTTGCTACGGAAGCCTGCTCAGCTCACAATTACTGTACATCTCCAGCGTACGCCTGGACATTAGGTCTAGTGGGGATTCAGTCACACTATAATACGGGCAGAGGGATAGCTCAGCGTTCTGAGCGTTGGCCCGCTAAACCCGGGGTTGCGAGTTCAATCCTTGAGGGGGCCATTCCGCCTGAGGCTGGTAGTCGCGGGACTACACAGCAGGAGCGCCTTGCCTTCTAGCTGCAGATGGTGCAATATGCCATAAATGGTCGTGGTCGTGGGACCATACAGCAGAAGCTCCTTGCCTTCTAGCTGCAGATTGTACAATATGATCTAAATTCGTGTGCTCCTGGCCGGCGGCCTATGGTGTGGCTGGCCGGGGGCGCTTGGACATAAATGGGAGTGACCAGAGTGACTCTGGTCATTCTCTTTTTTACGTTTTGTTTAAGGGAGATTCAGTACTGCCTGGAACACGGGCGGAGGGATAGCTCAGCGGTCTGAGCGTTGGCCCGCTAAACCCGGGGTTGCGAGTTCAATCCTTGAGGGGGCCAGGAGATGATGATGGATATCAAGCATATTGTACCATCTGCTGCTAGAAGGGAAGGCGCCTAACCCTTGCTCACCGCATATTGTACCATCTGCAGCTAGAAGGAAATGAGCCTAACCCTTGCTCCCCCCTCCCTCCGTGAAAGCAACTGAGGGGGGAGCAAAAAATCCTTTCGCGCCTTTTTTCATATGGGCGCCATATTGCTGACTCCATTGTTATCCACCCGCTGCTTCTGCTGCCACTCTGCTGTCCTGCAAACAGCATACCAGGGAAAGCATGGAGCACGATCAGATCACCGCGGCTGTTCTCGCCGTTATGAACACCACGCGCATTGTCCAGGAGTATATGGAGAACGAGAACCAGGAGCTGCTACAGCAGGCGAGGAGGCGACAGCAGCGCCCTGAGGACAGTGATGAGGACATGGACACAGACCTCTCTCAAAAAAGGCCCCCCCGCAAGGTGGACATCATGGTGTTAATGGGGCTTGTTGATACAGTGGAACACCGATTCTGGGCCCGGGAAACAAGCACAGACTGGTGGGACCACATAGTGCTGCAGGTCTGGGATGAATCCCAGTGGCTGCGAAACTTTCGCATGCGTAAGGGCACTTTCATGGAACTTTGTGAGTTACTTTCCCCTGCCCTGAAGCGCAAGAACACCAAGATGAGAGCAGTACAGAAGCGACTGGCGATAGCCCTGTGGAAGCTTGCAACGCCAGACAGCTACCGGTCAGTCGCGAATCAATTCGGAGTGGGAAAATCTACAGTGGGGGCTGTTGTGATGGAAGTAGCCAGGGCGATCACCAAGCTGCTGGTACCAAGGGTTGTGAGTCTGGGAAATGTGCAGCTCATACTGGATGGCTTTGCAGCAATGGGGTTCCCGAACTGTGGTGGGGCGATAGACGGAACCCATATCCCTATCTTGGCACCGGACCACCAAGCCAGCGAGTACATAAACCGAAAGGGTTACTTTTCAATAGTGCTGCAAGCACTGGTGGATCACAAGGGACGTTTCACCAACATCAACATGGGATGGCCGGGAAAGGTACATGACGCTCGCATCTTCAGGAACTCTGGTCTGTTTCGGCTGCTGCAGCAAGGGACTTTCTTCCCAGACCAGAAAATAACCGTTGGGGATGTTGAGATGCCTATAGTTATCCTTGGGGACCCAGCCTACTCCTTAATGCCATGGCTCATGAAGCCATACACAGGTAGCCTGGACAGTAGTCAGGACCTTTTCAACTATAGGCTGAGCAAGTGCAGAATGGTGGTGGAATGTGCATTTGGGCGTTTAAAAGCTCGCTGGCGAAGTTTATTGACTAGGTTAGATCTCAGCGAAAACAATATTCCCATTATTATTACTGCTTGCTGTGCGCTCCACAATATCTGTGAGAGTAAGGGGGAGACGTTTATGGCGGGGTGGGAGGTTGAGGCAAATCGCCTGGCCACTGGTTATGCGCAGCCAGACACCAGGGCTATTACAAGAGTACAGCAGGGTGCGTTGTGCATCAGGGAAGCTTTGAAAACCAGTTTCATGAATGGCCAGGATGCTGTGTGAAAGTTCTGTTTTTCCCCTGTAATGAAAAGCCCCGCCCCTTCATTCACTCTACTTCCCTTTACCCAAACCACCCTGCCCTCCCCCCCTCGATCACCGCTCGCAGAGGAAATAAAGTCATTGTTGCTTAAAAATCATGCATTCTTTATTAATTCGTAAAACAAAGAGGGGGAACTATGGGGGTAACTGCCACAGTCTCCCGGGATAGCTGGTGGCGGAAGGGAAGCACCAGGATGGGTGGTGGAGGAGGGGATGAGGGAAGGACAAGGACACACAGCACTTTAAAACTTATTGAATGCCAGCCCTTTCTTGCTTGGACTGTTCTCTTGACTTGAGTGGTTGGGTGCACGGAGGCCACCCAAACGCGTTCTTGGGCATCTCGGGGATGAGGTTATGGGACTCGGGAAGGAGGGCTGTTGGTTACACAGGGGCTGTAGCGGCGGTCTGGGCTCAGGCGGCCTTTCCTGAACCTACGCCTTTCCTCAGCCATAAGCCGGAGGATTTCCGTTTGATCCTCCAGTAGCCTCAGAATTGCATCCTGCCTAGGGGTTAAGGTGGACGAAAAGCTGAATATGAGTCAACAGTGTGCCCTTGTTGCCAAGAAGGCTAACGGCATTTTGGGCTGTATAAGTAGGGGCATTTCCAGCAGATCGAGGGACGTGATTATTCCCCTCTATTTGGCACTGGTGAGGCCTCATTTGGAGTACTGTGTCCAGTTTTGGGCCCCACACTACAAGAAGGATGTGGATAAATTGGAAAGAGTCCAGCGGAGGGCAACAAAAATGATTAGGGGGCTGGAGCACATGACTTATGAGGAGAGGCTGAGGGAACTGGGATTGTTTAGCCTGCAGAAGAGAAGAATGAGGGGGGATTTGATAGCTGCTTTCAACTACCTAAAAAGGGGTTCCAAAGAGGATGGATCTAGACTATTGTCAGTGGTAGAAGATGACAGAACAAGGAGTAATGGTCTCAAGTTGCAGAGGGGGAGGTTTAGGTTGGATATTAGGAGAAACTTTTTCACTAGTAGGGTGGTGAAGCACTGGAATGGGTTACCTAGGGAGGTGGTGGAATCTCCTTCCTTAGAGGTTTTTAAGGTCAGGCTTGACAAAGCCCTGGCTGGGATGATCTAATTGGGTTTGGTCCTGCTTTGAGCAGGGGGTTGGACTAGATGACCTCCTGAGGTCCCTTCCAACCCTGAGATTCTATGATTCTATGATTCTATGATTCTCTCTGCACGCTGACGCCACCTACTCTCTTCATCCCGCCGCTGTCTCTCTTCATCCCGCCAGTCATTGTCTTCAGCACGCCACCTGTCCGCACGATCAAATTCTGCCTTCCTGGACTCCGACCGTGTCTGCCTCCACGCATTCTGCTGGGCAGCTTCAGTGTGGGAGGATTCCATGAGTTCTGAGAACATATTGTCTCGATTCCTTTTTTTTTTACTTCTAATCTTCGCTAGCCTCTGGGACGGTGATGAAGGGGGTGGCGTTGAAACATTTGCAGCTGCGGGAGGAAACAAACAGGAGAGGAGTAGTTTAAAAGACACATATTAGAGAACAATGCTCCAAACATTACATATCACATGTGCATTTGGTCCAAGGTTGCACTTTGCCTGTTATATTGAGGGTCTGCCGGTTTGGTGTGAGAGATCACACAAGCAGGTCCGGTGGGCAACAGAATTCGGCTTGCAGGCAGCCATGGTAAGCCACAGTCTATAGGCTTCTTTAACCTTCATAACATGTGGGAATGTTTTCAAACAGCAACCCCCTCATTTCCCATAACAAACAGCCTTTGGGCTGGCAATTTAAAACTGGTTGGCAATTGAAAAGGGAGGGGCGGCGGTTTTCGGGTTAACGTGCAGCGCAAACCTAATCGACACCCCCCCACACACACACACACAGACACACATCCAAGATGTTCGCTGTTCCCCCTCCCCCCACCGCGTGGGTCACAGCGGGGAAGATTTCCGTTCAGCCACAGGCAAACAGCACAGCAGGGACGGAGCCCCTCTGAATACCCCCTTAATAAAATTCCCCTATTTCAACCAGGTGACCATGAATGATATCACTCTTCTGAGGATAACACAGACAGATAAAGAACGGATGTTGCTTGAATGCCAGCAAACACCGGGACCATACGCCGCCATGCTTTGCAAAGCAATGATTCCAGACTACGTGCTACTGGCCTGGCGTGGTAGAGTGTGTTACCACGGAGCACAGGATAAGGCTGCCCTCCCCAGAAACCTTTTGCACAGGCTTTGGGAGTACATCCAGGAGATCTTTCTGGAGATGTCCCCGGAGGATTTCTGCTCCATCCCCGAACATGTTAACAGAGTTTTCCAGTAGCTGTAGCTGTACTGGCCGTGAATTAATCATTTAAACACGCTTGCTTATAAAACATGTATTAATTAACAGAGGTACACTCACCAGAGGTCCCTTCTCCTGCATCGAGCACGCCTTGGGTGGGTTCGTAGGGTACTGGCTCCAGGGTGACAAAGAGTTCCTGGCTGTCGGGGAAAAGGGCTTCTCCGCTTCCTTGCTGTGTCTGGGCGCTATTTTCAGCATCATTATCATCATCATGCTCCTCTGTGGTTTCTGATGATCCACATACGGAGTCATACCACATGGGTGGGTCAGTGCTGGCTGCACCTCCTAGAATGGCATGCAGCTCATCATAGAAGCGGCATGTCTGGGGCTCTGACCCAGAGCGGCTGTTTGCATCTCTGGTTCTTTGGTAGGCTTGCCTGAGCTCCTTAATTTTCACGCGGCACTGTTGCGCGTCCCTGTTGTAGCCTCTGTCCTGCATGCCCTTGGAGACTTTGGCATATGTATTGGCGTTTCTTCTTTTGGACCGTAGCTCTGCTAGCACGGTTTCGTCTCCCCATACAGCGATCAGATCGCGTACCTCACGCTCGGTCCATGCTGGAGCTCGTCTTCGGTTCTGGGACTCCATCATGGTCACCTCTGCTGATGAGATCTGCGCTCACCTGCAGCTCACCACGCTGGCCAAACAGGAAATGAAATTCAAAAGTTCGCGGGGCTTTTCCTGTCTACCTGGGCGGAGCATTGGAGCTCAGACTGCTGTCCAGAGCAGTCAAATGTTGCACTGTGGGATAGATCCAGGAGGCCAATACCGTCGAATTGCGTCCTCACTAAGCCTACATCGATTCAGCAATATCGCTTTAAGCGCTAATCCCCTCGTTGGGGGTGGAGTGGTGAGATCGATTTTAAGAGCCCTAGAAGTCGATGTTAAGGACTTCATCGTGTGGACGGGTGCACTGATCAATCGAAATAACACTAATAAATTCGACCTAAAATCATAGTGGGGACTAGGGCCAAGAGAAGGAACAGACAGCAAAACCCAAAGCAGCCCTCAGGACGAGACCAGCCTGAATGCTGGATAAAGGGACCAACAAAAAAAAGACAGCAACCTGATCTCCGATTACAGTGTTGTAAGGCAAAGTTTCCTTTGACAGACTGAACGAACGCACCCAGGACTATCTAGAAGCAGCAACACGTAGAAAAAGCAATGGCGCGTGAAAAACGACAGCTAAAACCCAGAAGCAAAACTAAAAAAAAAAACTTAACGCCCACCACGTCCTGACAGTTCTTCTATTGCTCTGTCTTTAACCGAGCGAGTCCAGGGGAGAGCGCGAACGCAGTCCCCCACTACCACAAATTATGCAGTCGAGTTTCCCGCATTTGGGGAAATCGCAGGGGTCAGCACACCCGCAGTGCAATGGATGAGCCTCACCCTGGGAAAACCACCTTCGTGATCATGGTATCTCCCCTGCCAGGTAAGTATGAGCTACGAGCGCCCGGCCGCCGACCGCCCTCGCTCGCCCCGCACTCTCAACCCACGGTGGGCCCCGCCGCACCCCGTCCACACCGGACCCCACTGCTGCGATATTTCCCGACGTGTCCCCGCACCCCCACTCTTCTCCACACCAAGCCCCGGCTGCCAAATGCAGGCCCTGCTGGGCAGCCTGCTCCCGCTCCCACAATGCTCTGCTCGCACACACATATCTGCATACGTGCTCACGGGGCTCCGCCCCTCCGGCCGGGCCCCTCCCCCTGCCTGCCCGGGCCGGCGCTCTCCCCTGGCCAGCCCCGCCCCCACCAGCTGTCACGTGATGTCGGGAACTGGCCGGTGTGCGGCGGCCCTAGCGCCGCGGCGGGGCCCGGGCAGACCCGGCGGCGGCGGGGCGAGCCTGTATCGGCCCCGCCCCTGCGGGGAGACACGCGGCCTGTTGCTCCCCCCAGGACGTGGCTGCGATGCAGGAACCCCCCCGGCCCCGCCTCCCGCCCGGCCCTGGTCCCTGCAGCGGGCGGGGCCGGATCCGCTCCGGACACGGGCGGCCCCGCGGTTCCCAGGGACGGGGAGCGCCCGGGGGGCAGCGCCGGGTCCAGCCGGTCCCGGGTCTCAGGAGCGGCGGCTCGGCCAGCCCGGGGCTCCGGGGGGCGCGACTCTGCAGCAGCAGCGGCCGCCCGAGCCGCAGGGACCGGACCGGGCCGGGCCCCGCTCCCGGCGGGAGGGTGGAAACGCAGCGGGGATCCCGGCTCCCGTCACTCCGCCAGGCGCGGGCCTTTGCTCCCTACCACCGCTGGGGGGGGCATCGGCCCCGGGCTTGCCCGCCCGGCTCCGGCCTCCGTGCGCCTGCGCGTCAGCGGGGCTGTCCCGGGGAGCAGTCTGCCCTCCCCGGCATCCCGCCCTCCGTGCGCCTGCGCGTCAGCGGGGCTGTCCCGGGGAGCAGTCTGCCCTCCCCGGCATCCCGCCCTCCGTGCGCCTGCGCGTCAGCGGGGCTGTCCCGGGGAGCACTCTGCCCTCCCCGGCATCCCGCCCTCCCTGCGCCTGCGCGTCAGCGGGGCTGTCCCGGAGATCAGCTTCCCTCTTCCGCGGCTCCCAACCTTCCCCGGCCGGGGAACGAGCAGGGGCAGACCCCGGAACAGCCTCCTTTGAGCGCCGGAGACTCTCATTTGCATACCCACAGTGCATTGCGCGCAGGGCAGCGCGTCCCTGATCAAGGGGCTGGTTTTGCTGCCAACGTTCCCGGTGTGGCGTGTCAGACTCGGGGTTTGAACCGGTTCAATTTCATTTCCTGTATAAGCGAGAGGCTTAGCGGGCGGTCAGCGTAGTCACCCTGAGGTGAGCAGCACACGCTGTTGCCCCGGCAGCGCCTCTGCAGGCTGTCATGTATACTCTGGTTTCTCTTCAAATCGTATAAATCTTTCGCCTTTTACTAAAGATTTCCGTGGAGAGGAACAGTCACGAGTTTCAACCAATTTTTTGAGGCTTCACTTTGGTGAGGCTGATCCGTGTTGTGAAAAAACAGTTTTGCCTTTCGACTTTGCTAGTTGAGCTTGTAAAAGCTTCTCTTGTAGATTACAAGACTAAACCTTTGGAAAACGTTTATTGTTTGCCCTTAGTTTAGTGGGATGTTGTCATGGAGTGTGGGGGAGTCCGGCCCTGCACCCCTCTTCCCCAGATTCACTGGGCGTCTCAGCCAGCTAGTAGAACAGAAGGTTTATTAGAGATGCCAGGAACACAGTCCAACCAGAGCTTGTCAGTACATCCAGGACCCCTCAGTCGGGCCCTTCCGGGGGGCAGGGAGCTTAGACCCCAGCTCGGGGCTCCCTGCATTTCACCCCACAGCTCCAAACGGAGGCAGGGAGGCCAGACCCTGTCTGCCTCTCTCCCCTCCTCTCCGGCCAGTTCCAAACTGCAACTCTCCAGCCCCTCCTCCCCCTTTGTCTCCTTCTCGGGCCAGGAGGTCGCCTGATCCCTTTGTTCCAACACCTTCAGCTCTCACCTTTGCAGGGGAGGGGCCGGGCCATCTGTTGCCAGGAGACAGGGCCATTCTCTGTGTCCAGGCCTCTGCCCACCCCTGCCTTCTAGGGCTTTGTAACAATCATGCACCGTCGTCCCACCACCTAGATACTCAAGCACTGCATAGGGGAAACCGAGGCACCCACACAGTACTCAGGGAAACCTTAACAACAGTCCTAGTTCGTCACATCTCTCCCCCCTTCGAGACCGAACTGAGCGGGGTCACTTTAGCCAGTGACCTGGGGAAGTTCGAACCTGGTCACACCAGGCCGTTCCAGTTCCACGTGCTCCCTTAGGTCGGGTGGGCATGATGGCACCCGCAGGCCGCATGTGGGAAGGTTTATGCGACCCGTGCCCTTTTTCCATCCCAAAACCCCTGGGGTTCAAGCTGAGATCAGGTCTTTTCCCAGCGCTCCAGTCTGGAGGGCTGTAATTCGGGCTCTCTTGGTTAAGAGCCTCCCTCTTGATCTGGTCCCCTCTCTGACCACGTGTCTGTGTCACCAGCCGCTCGGCATCGGCCCCTTTTCCTGGATGCAGCCACGTCGGGGCGAGGTGGTGACTATAGACCGTAAAGCGCCACCCAAATAGATCCGGCTGCCTCTTCTTAAGGGCCTGCCCCATGGCCAGGCATTCCCTCTCTATGGCCTGACCGTTCTGCCTCCAGGGCAGCAGCTCCTTGCTCAGATACCCGATGGGGGGTCTCCCCCGCTTCGCATAGGCCTGCATCAGCACCGCGCCCAGCCCTGTGTCTGAGGCTTCGGTGAACACTGTGCAGGGCTTGGCCCGGTTTGGGTTTACTCGATCTATTGGGCCCTGGATTAGAGCCTCCTTCAGCGCACAGAGAGCCCTCTGGCCCTGCTCGGTCCAGACTGCCTCGTCTGGCTTCCCCTTCTTACCTAGCTCTGTGATGGGGGCAGCTAGGGAGCTAAAGGGGGGTACAAACCTCTGGTAGTACACCGCCATCCCGCTAAAGGCCTGGACCTGTTTCTTGGTCTGGGGAACAGGCCAATCTCTGATCGCCTCCACCTTGGCCAGCCCTGGGCTGTTGAATGACTGGTTCACCTCTAAAGCCAGCCTGTCCTTGGCCTCTCTCTCCAGGTTCTGGGCTCTTTTCCCAGTTACTCTGAATGGGGGACACCTGTTGGGAGGATGGGCTCCCATCTCAGGGGAGAGATCCATCAGGGGGTCTTCCCCCTTCTCCTCCCAATCGTCCCTTACCGGTTCTAGGGGTCCCCTTACTCTCCTCCCATACCACAGCTTGAAAGGGAAGCCCCCTGGTGATTCCTGGGGCACTTCCCTGTGCCATCGGTGGGGCAGGTACTTGTCCCAGTCCTGGGGATGCTGATTTATACAAGTCCTCAGCATCAGCCTCACGGTCCCTTGAACTCTCTCCACCAGCCCGTTGGACTGAGGGTGATATGCAGAGGCCCAGGTGGGCCAGACCCCACCTTTCTCCCACACGCCCCGGAGCCGGGCTGAGATGGCCTCGGATCCCTGGTCTGTAAGGACCTCGCTGGGGACCCCCATTCTGCTGAAGATGGTCAGCAGCACGTCTGCCCCGGTGGAGGACAGAGCCACCACCTCTGGGTAGCGGGTGGCGAAATCCATCACCACCAGGATGCATTTCTTCCCTGACCAGGTTGCCCTGCTGAGGGGGCCCACCCTATTCATAGCCACCTTCTGGAAAGGTTCCTCTCTGATGGGCAGGGACCTCCAGGGATCTTCTCCCTTACCCCGGGCCAGGTACAATAGCCGGTGATGATACTTCTGGGGCCCCACCGGCTGCCTCATGATTCCCCACAGTTCTACTTCCCCTTGGGGAGCCCATTCCCGGCACAGGGATTCCTTCTCCTACAGGGATCTGTCTCTGCAGTCTTCCCCAAGGGGGTTTGCAGCGCTGTGGCCAGCAAGTTCCCTTAGCTTCTCCAAGGCGGGATCCCTCTGCAGCTCACTGGCCAGGCCTGGGGTCACCGCCCCACTGAGCCCTGTCCCTGGTGGCTCCCTCCCTGCCGTGGAATCACTTCCCGGCCGCAGCTCTGGACCAGGCAAGCCTGGTTGGCAGCCGTCCTGCCCTGCCTGTGTGTCCCCCCACTCAGCTGGGGTCTCCGCTCCCCCCGTGCTCAGCGCTGCCCTGGCTGTCCCTGTGGGGCCAGGCAGCGAGCTCGCTGCTTTGCTCTCTGCATCAGAGATTGCCTGAGCCACCTCTCCATTGTCCATCACCTTCCGCTGCCACTGGGGATCCATAGGGCTTGAGTCCAGGGCCAGGAGTGGAAATCCGTCCACCATCCCACCCATCTGGCTGGCGGAGTTTATGGCCTTGGGACCCAGCAAGGGGGTTAGATCCCGGGGCTTTTCCGCAGGGTCTCCCCGGTTCCAATCACCAGCCTGCTCAAAGGCAGTGAGGTGGGCCTCCACATCCCCACCCTCCTTAACCAGGGGCAGCAATTTAGGATCGAGGTTCCCTGCGGAGCTGGCACCCCGGGATCTATCCCCACTTACCCCTGGCCAGTCCCCTATGCCTCTCCGTTCCACCACCGCCAGTTCATGCTGCAGCCGCTTCTCCGGTAGCCCTTTCTCGGGCTCTCGCTCTCTCTCACAGTCCTTTCGCTCTCTCGGACTCAGCTCCAGTCCCATCCGTCTCCGATCCCCTGCTGGGGAACCTGATCGTGAAGACCCCCGTCTGGTTGGGGACCAGACTCTTGGGGATGCCAGGCTACCGCTCCAGCTGCTCCCAGATCCTGCTGTAGCCCCATCGGGGTCAGGAATCTGCTCCTTAGAATGGTCATCCTCCTCCAGCTGCACAATTAGCTGGGCTTTAGTGAGCTTCCCAATGCGTATCCCTCTCTTTTTGCACAGGGTTACAATGCTTCTTTTAAGGAGAAAGCGATATGCCATCACTTCACTGCTCCCAAGTTGCTGTGGATTCGCAGGCCTGGGCGCTCTTAGCTCCCCACGGTTTCCAGGACGAACCCCAAGTGTGCCAGCCCTTCTCCAGGTCACCGCCTCTTTGCCAGGGTCGAGCCGCAGCTCCTCCGCCCCTGGGTCCACTCACGGCACCCCCAGGGGAACCCTGTCACTGCAAAAATCCTTCTCTCTCCCAGGGCCAAGCCGCAGGCTCCTCCGCCCCTGGGACTGCTCACTGCAGCCCCCAGGGGGACCCCATCATTGCACAGTCCTTCTCGCTGGTCACACACTCCCAGGGGTTAAGCGTAGCTCCTCCGCTCCCCGAAACCGCTCCTCTGTGAGCCTTCAGCACGCCTGGACCTCGTTAGCCCCCCTTCGTTCTACTGCTCCCCAGTTACTTACTGCAGGAAGCGTCGTTCATGGGGTGCAGACCATCCCACCGCTGCCACCAGTTGTCACGGAGTGTGGGGGAGTCCGGCCCTGCACCCCTCCTCCCCGGATTCACTGGGAGTCTCAGCCAGCCAGTAGAACAGAAGGTTTATTAGAGATGCCAGGAACACAGTCCAACCAGAGCTTGTCAGTACATCCAGGACCCCTCAGTCGGGCCCTTCCGGGGGGCAGGGAGCTTAGACCCCAGCTCGGGGCTCCCTGCATTTCACCCCACAGCTCCAAACGGAGGCAGGGAGGCCAGACCCTGTCTGCCTCTCTCCCCTCTTCTCCGGCCAGCTCCAAACGGCAACTCTCCAGCCCCTCCTCCCCCTTTGTCTCCTTCCCGGGCCAGGAGGTCGCCTGATCCCTTTGTTCCAACACCTTCAGCTCTCACCTTTGCAGGGGAGGGGCTGGGCCATCTGTTGCCAGGAGACAGGGCCATTCTCTGTGTCCAGGCCTCTGCCCACCCCTGCCTTCTAGGGCTTTGTAACAATCATGCACCGTCGTCCCACCACCTAGATACTCAAGCACTGCATAGGGGGAACTGAGGCACCCACACAGTACTCAGGGAAACCTTAACAACAGTCCTAGTTCGTCACAGATGTTTTCCTACCAGGTGTTCTCCTGTAGTACCCAGGAGTCATCTACTACAAGACAGGCCCCAAAAAGAAAATAACAGAACACCACTAGCCGTCACCTTTAGCCCCCAACTAAAACCTCTCCAGCGCATCATCAAAGATCTACAACCTATCCTAAAAGATGATCCCTCACTCTCACAGATCTTGGAGGACAGACCCATCCTTGCTTACAGACAGCCCCCCCAACCTGAAGCAAATACTCACCAGCAACCACACACCATACAACAAAAACACCAACCCAGGAACCTATCCTTGCAACAAAGCCCGATGCCAACTCTGTCAACATACCGATTCAAGTGATACCATCACAGGGCCTAATCACATCCGCCACGCCATCAGGGGCTCATTCACCTGCACATCTACCAATGTGATATATGCCATCATGTGCCAGCAATGCCCCTCTGCCATGTACATTGGCCAACCCGGACAGTCTGTGCGCAAAAGAATAAACGGACACAAAAATGACATCAGGAATCATAACATTCAAAAACCAGTAGGAGAACACTTCAACCTCCCTAATCACTCAGTGACAGACTTGAGGGTAGCAGTGTTGCGACAGACTAACGCCAAAAGCAGACTTCAAAGAGAAACTATTGAACTCGAATTGATATGCAAACTAGGTTGCATTGCGTCCGGATTAAATAGAGATTTGGAATGGCTCGGCCATTACGTTAATTGAATCTTTTTCCCTTAAGTTAACGATCCTCATTCACACCTGTGTGACCACCTTGTTTATCACTTCAAAGGTTTTTCTTCCCCTGCTGTTATGGTTCCTCTCAACTAATTCGCCTCTTAAGGTTGGGCTATGCACCTCCACCTTATCATGTTTCTCTGACTGTATAAATATCTGTCTACTGTATGTTTCATTCCATGCATCCGATGAAGTGGGGATTAACCCACGAAAGCTTATGCTGAAAGAACTTTGTTAGTCTCTAAGGTGCTACAAGTTTTTCTTTCTTATTTTCGTTTTCCTACCAGGAGGCGCTTTTGTATTCGTGTAGCGCAGTGCTTCCCAAACTTTAACAACCCGTAAACCCCTTTCACTAAAATGTCAAGTCTCACGAACCCCCTCCTAAAAATGAATGTTTCCAGGGATTTTTCTCCTTTACCTGAGTATAAATTATAAAAGCAGTGATCTTGAAATATAAAATTTGTTTTTATAACATGCTTTATTACACACTATTATTATTTATCAGGATAGTCTTTTTATTACATTATAAAAACAGCAACACCCTTCCAAGATCTCACTGTCGTAGCTTGTATTGCTTTGAATAAGCCTGTTATAAGACAAGGTTCCTATGTTTCATCAAGGAGTATCAGCAGTGAAACAGCATGAAGGTATTTAAGCACCCAACTCAAAGAGTTCTAAGAAGTTTATTAAGATAATGTTAAAAATAAAAACAGCGGTACAGAGTTGAAGCGTAGAAGTTTCTGGTTATCAGGGAATAAGGTACAGATTATCCAGGGGAGCGGCGTTTCGTTTTCGAGCAGTCCAGGCAAACAACGCACGTTACCAAAAGCTTAAACTTGTTCTTCACAATAATGTTAAGACCAATACTAGCTACCTATTTAATTTCAAAAACAGCAAAAAATATCCACCTCCCTTTCCATTTCTTATGAGTCTTGACGTTTAAATCTCCTCAGTGTGATAGATATTCTTGCTTTGATTTGCTTAGCTCTTGGAAGCCCAAGGGCTCCAGGCTGCTGGCCTCGTGCTGCCTGAGGTCCCTAGGGACAGCTCTGTCCACCATTAGGGAATTTTTTCCCGAGAACCCCCTGTAACATTTTGTGAACCCCCAGGGGTTCACGAACCCCAGTTTGGGAACCACTGGTCTAGCGTCTGTTTTTGGTATTAGTGATTTGCTGAGACCAGGCTTGCGTAATATAAGAAATAACTTCCAGGTATATTTTCAAGTTTCATTGTATCCCCCGCCCTGGCCAGACTCCCTCAGGACCCATTTGCCTGGAGGTGGGGTGGCCATACGCTCCCGTCGGGCCGGGACAGTTCCCGTGTTAAACCCTGTCCCGACCATCACATTTGTTTTGACAAAAATGGGCATTTGTCCCGTTTGCTCCTAACAACTGGTCAGCTGGCCAAGACCAAACGAACAAATGCCCAGTTTGCCAGAAAAGGCCAGTGCGCCCCCCTAGCAGGGCATAGAGGTACGGGTGTGGGGGCGGTGGCGATGCAAGGTGTCAGGCAGCAGGGCTTGGTCCAAGCCCCACAGACACACTTGAGAGCAAGCCAGATCCAAACGCCCAGAAAAGGACCGGAAAGCACCAAAAAACCACCCCTTCCTTTGTTGGACTGAACGCACCCAAAACAACCTGCAACCAATGAAGAAAATGAACAAAGCAGCTAGGCAGGTTCCGCCAACTGGACCAAGGTTTCCCAGAGTAATGCGCAGAACTGTCTCTAAAAACGTATGGAAAGCCCAGGGCACAAACACGAACTCCCGTTGCAGCTTATAATCAGCATGACACTCTGCGAACAGCGCACCCTGAGTATTTCCGCGTTAGTCTGTCTTTAACCGAGCGAGTCCAGGGGAGAGCGCGAACGCAGTCCCCCACTACCACAAATTATGCAGTCGAGTTTCCCGCATTTGGGGAAATCGCAGGGGTCAGCACACCCGCAGTGCAATGGATGAGCCTCACCCTGGGAAAACCACCTTCGTGATCATGGTATCTCCCCTGCCAGGTAAGTATGAGCTACGAGCGCCCGCCCGCCGACCGCCCTCGCTCGCCCCGCACTCTCAACCCACGGTGGGCCCCGCCGCACCCCGTCCACACCGGACCCCACTGCTGCGATATTTCCCGACGTGTCCCCGCACCCCCACTCTTCTCCACACCAAGCCCCGGCTGCCAAATGCAGGCCCTGCTGGGCAGCCTGCTCCCGCTCCCACAATGCTCTGCTCGCACACACATATCTGCATACGTGCTCACGGGGCTCCGCCCCTCCGGCCGGGCCCCTCCCCCTGCCTGCCCGGGCCGGCGCTCTCCCCTGGCCAGCCCCGCCCCCACCAGCTGTCACGTGATGTCGGGAACTGGCCGGTGTGCGGCGGCCCTAGCGCCGCGGCGGGGCCCGGGCAGACCCGGCGGCGGCGGGGCGAGCCTGTATCGGCCCCGCCCCTGCGGGGAGACACGCGGCCTGTTGCTCCCCCCAGGACGTGGCTGCGATGCAGGAACCCCCCCGGCCCCGCCTCCCGCCCGGCCCTGGTCCCTGCAGCGGGCGGGGCCGGATCCGCTCCGGACACGGGCGGCCCCGCGGTTCCCAGGGACGGGGAGCGCCCGGGGGGCAGCGCCGGGTCCAGCCGGTCCCGGGTCTCAGGAGCGGCGGCTCGGCCAGCCCGGGGCTCCGGGGGGCGCGACTCTGCAGCAGCAGCGGCCGCCCGAGCCGCAGGGACCGGACCGGGCCGGGCCCCGCTCCCGGCGGGAGGGTGGAAACGCAGCGGGGATCCCGGCTCCCGTCACTCCGCCAGGCGCGGGCCTTTGCTCCCTACCACCGCTGGGGGGGGCATCGGCCCCGGGCTTGCCCGCCCGGCTCCGGCCTCCGTGCGCCTGCGCGTCAGCGGGGCTGTCCCGGGGAGCAGTCTGCCCTCCCCGGCATCCCGCCCTCCGTGCGCCTGCGCGTCAGCGGGGCTGTCCCGGGGAGCAGTCTGCCCTCCCCGGCATCCCGCCCTCCGTGCGCCTGCGCGTCAGCGGGGCTGTCCCGGGGAGCACTCTGCCCTCCCCGGCATCCCGCCCTCCCTGCGCCTGCGCGTCAGCGGGGCTGTCCCGGGGAGCACTCTGCCCTCCCCGGCATCCCGCCCTCCCTGCGCCTGCGCGTCAGCGGGGCTGTCCCGGAGATCAGCTTCCCTCTTCCGCGGCTCCCAACCTTCCCCGGCCGGGGAACGAGCAGGGGCAGACCCCGGAACAGCCTCCTTTGAGCGCCGGAGACTCTCATTTGCATACCCACAGTGCATTGCGCGCAGGGCAGCGCGTCCCTGATCAAGGGGCTGGTTTTGCTGCCAACGTTCCCGGTGTGGCGTGTCAGACTCGGGGTTTGAACCGGTTCAATTTCATTTCCTGTATAAGCGAGAGGCTTAGCGGGCGGTCAGCGTAGTCACCCTGAGGTGAGCAGCACACGCTGTTGCCCCGGCAGCGCCTCTGCAGGCTGTCATGTATACTCTGGTTTCTCTTCAAATCGTATAAATCTTTCGCCTTTTACTAAAGATTTCCGTGGAGAGGAACAGTCACGAGTTTCAACCAATTTTTTGAGGCTTCACTTTGGTGAGGCTGATCCGTGTTGTGAAAAAACAGTTTTGCCTTTCGACTTTGCTAGTTGAGCTTGTAAAAGCTTCTCTTGTAGATTACAAGACTAAACCTTTGGAAAACGTTTATTGTTTGCCCTTAGTTTAGTGGGATGTTGTCATGGAGTGTGGGGGAGTCCGGCCCTGCACCCCTCTTCCCCAGATTCACTGGGCGTCTCAGCCAGCTAGTAGAACAGAAGGTTTATTAGAGATGCCAGGAACACAGTCCAACCAGAGCTTGTCAGTACATCCAGGACCCCTCAGTCGGGCCCTTCCGGGGGGCAGGGAGCTTAGACCCCAGCTCGGGGCTCCCTGCATTTCACCCCACAGCTCCAAACGGAGGCAGGGAGGCCAGACCCTGTCTGCCTCTCTCCCCTCCTCTCCGGCCAGTTCCAAACTGCAACTCTCCAGCCCCTCCTCCCCCTTTGTCTCCTTCTCGGGCCAGGAGGTCGCCTGATCCCTTTGTTCCAACACCTTCAGCTCTCACCTTTGCAGGGGAGGGGCCGGGCCATCTGTTGCCAGGAGACAGGGCCATTCTCTGTGTCCAGGCCTCTGCCCACCCCTGCCTTCTAGGGCTTTGTAACAATCATGCACCCTCGTCCCACCACCTAGATACTCAAGCACTGCATAGGGGAAACCGAGGCACCCACACAGTACTCAGGGAAACCTTAACAACAGTCCTAGTTCGTCACATCTCTCCCCCCTTCGAGACCGAACTGAGCGGGGTCACTTTAGCCAGTGACCTGGGGAAGTTCGAACCTGGTCACACCAGGCCGTTCCAGTTCCACGTGCTCCCTTAGGTCGGGTGGGCATGATGGCACCCGCAGGCCGCATGTGGGAAGGTTTATGCGGCCCGTGCCCTTTTTCTATCCCAAAACCCCTGGGGTTCAAGCTGAGATCAGGTCTTTTCCCAGCGCTCCAGTCTGGAGGGCTGTAATTCGGGCTCTCTTGGTTAAGAGCCTCCCTCTTGATCTGGTCCCCTCTCTGACCACGTGTCTGTGTCACCAGCCGCTCGGCATCGGCCCCTTTTCCTGGATGCAGCCACGTCGGGGCGAGGTGGTGACTATAGACCGTAAAGCGCCACCCAAATAGATCCGGCTGCCTCTTCTTAAGGGCCTGCCCCATGGCCAGGCATTCCCTCTCTATGGCCTGACCGTTCTGCCTCCAGGGCAGCAGCTCCTTGCTCAGATACCCGATGGGGGGTCTCCCCCGCTTCGCATAGGCCTGCATCAGCACCGCGCCCAGCCCTGTGTCTGAGGCTTCGGTGAACACTGTGCAGGGCTTGGCCCGGTTTGGGTTTACTCGATCTATTGGGCCCTGGATTAGAGCCTCCTTCAGCGCACAGAGAGCCCTCTGGCCCTGCTCGGTCCAGACTGCCTCGTCTGGCTTCCCCTTCTTACCTAGCTCTGTGATGGGGGCAGCTAGGGAGCTAAAGGGGGGTACAAACCTCTGGTAGTACACCGCCATCCCGCTAAAGGCCTGGACCTGTTTCTTGGTCTGGGGAACAGGCCAATCTCTGATCGCCTCCACCTTGGCCAGCCCTGGGCTGTTGAATGACTGGTTCACCTCTAAAGCCAGCCTGTCCTTGGCCTCTCTCTCCAGGTTCTGGGCTCTTTTCCCAGTTACTCTGAATGGGGGACACCTGTTGGGAGGATGGGCTCCCATCTCAGGGGAGAGATCCATCAGGGGGTCTTCCCCCTTCTCCTCCCAATCGTCCCTTACCGGTTCTAGGGGTCCCCTTACTCTCCTCCCATACCACAGCTTAAAGGGAAGCCCCCTGGTGATTCCTGGGGCACTTCCCTGTGCCATCGGTGGGGCAGGTACTTGTCCCAGTCCTGGGGATGCTGATTTATACAAGTCCTCAGCATCAGCCTCACGGTCCCTTGAACTCTCTCCACCAGCCCGTTGGACTGAGGGTGATATGCAGAGGCCCAGGTGGGCCAGACCCCACCTTTCTCCCACACGCCCCGGAGCCGGGCTGAGATGGCCTCGGATCCCTGGTCTGTAAGGACCTCGCTGGGGACCCCCATTCTGCTGAAGATGGTCAGCAGCACGTCTGCCCCGGTGGAGGACAGAGCCACCACCTCTGGGTAGCGGGTGGCGAAATCCATCACCACCAGGATGCATTTCTTCCCTGACCAGGTTGCCCTGCTGAGGGGGCCCACCCTATTCATAGCCACCTTCTGGAAAGGTTCCTCTCTGATGGGCAGGGACCTCCAGGGATCTTCTCCCTTACCCCGGGCCAGGTACAATAGCCGGTGATGATACTTCTGGGGCCCCACCGGCTGCCTCATGATTCCCCACAGTTCTACTTCCCCTTGGGGAGCCCATTCCCGGCACAGGGATTCCTTCTCCTACAGGGATCTGTCTCTGCAGTCTTCCCCAAGGGGGTTTGCAGCGCTGTGGCCAGCAAGTTCCCTTAGCTTCTCCAAGGCGGGATCCCTCTGCAGCTCACTGGCCAGGCCTGGGGTCACCGCCCCACTGAGCCCTGTCCCTGGTGGCTCCCTCCCTGCCGTGGAATCACTTCCCGGCCGCAGCTCTGGACCAGGCAAGCCTGGTTGGCAGCCGTCCTGCCCTGCCTGTGTGTCCCCCCACTCAGCTGGGGTCTCCGCTCCCCCCGTGCTCAGCGCTGCCCTGGCTGTCCCTGTGGGGCCAGGCAGCGAGCTCGCTGCTTTGCTCTCTGCATCAGAGATTGCCTGAGCCACCTCTCCATTGTCCATCACCTTCCGCTGCCACTGGGGATCCATAGGGCTTGAGTCCAGGGCCAGGAGTGGAAATCCGTCCACCATCCCACCCATCTGGCTGGCGGAGTTTATGGCCTTGGGACCCAGCAAGGGGGTTAGATCCCGGGGCTTTTCCGCAGGGTCTCCCCGGTTCCAATCACCAGCCTGCTCAAAGGCAGTGAGGTGGGCCTCCACATCCCCACCCTCCTTAACCAGGGGCAGCAATTTAGGATCGAGGTTCCCTGCGGAGCTGGCACCCCGGGATCTAGCCCCACTTACCCCTGGCCAGTCCCCTATGCCTCTCCGTTCCACCACTGCCAGTTCATGCTGCAGCCGCTTCTCCGGTAGCCCTTTCTCGGGCTCTCGCTCTCTCTCACAGTCCTTTCGCTCTCTCGGACTCAGCTCCAGTCCCATCCGTCTCCGATCCCCTGCTGGGGAACCTGATCGTGAAGACCCCCGTCTGGTTGGGGACCAGACTCTTGGGGATGCCAGGCTACCGCTCCAGCTGCTCCCAGATCCTGCTGTAGCCCCATCGGGGTCAGGAATCTGCTCCTTAGAATGGTCATCCTCCTCCAGCTGCACAATTAGCTGGGCTTTAGTGAGCTTCCCAATGCGTATCCCTCTCTTTTTGCACAGGGTTACAATGCTTCTTTTAAGGAGAAAGCGATATGCCATCACTTCACTGCTCCCAAGTTGCTGTGGATTCGCAGGCCTGGGCGCTCTTAGCTCCCCACGGTTTCCAGGACGAACCCCAAGTGTGCCAGCCCTTCTCCAGGTCACCGCCTCTTTGCCAGGGTCGAGCCGCAGCTCCTCCGCCCCTGGGTCCACTCACGGCACCCCCAGGGGAACCCTGTCACTGCAAAAATCCTTCTCTCTCCCAGGGCCAAGCCGCAGGCTCCTCCGCCCCTGGGACTGCTCACTGCAGCCCCCAGGGGGACCCCATCATTGCACAGTCCTTCTCGCTGGTCACACACTCCCAGGGGTTAAACGTAGCTCCTCCGCTCCCCGAAACCGCTCCTCTGTGAGCCTTCAGCACGCCTGGACCTCGTTAGCCCCCCTTCGTTCTACTGCTCCCCAGTTACTTACTGCAGGAAGCGTCGTTCATGGGGTGCAGACCATCCCACCGCTGCCACCAGTTGTCACGGAGTGTGGGGGAGTCCGGCCCTGCACCCCTCCTCCCCGGATTCACTGGGAGTCTCAGCCAGCCAGTAGAACAGAAGGTTTATTAGAGATGCCAGGAACACAGTCCAACCAGAGCTTGTCAGTACATCCAGGACCCCTCAGTCGGGCCCTTCCGGGGGGCAGGGAGCTTAGACCCCAGCTCGGGGCTCCCTGCATTTCACCCCACAGCTCCAAACGGAGGCAGGGAGGCCAGACCCTGTCTGCCTCTCTCCCCTCTTCTCCGGCCAGCTCCAAACTGCAACTCTCCAGCCCCTCCTCCCCCTTTGTCTCCTTCCCGGGCCAGGAGGTCGCCTGATCCCTTTGTTCCAACACCTTCAGCTCTCACCTTTGCAGGGGAGGGGCCGGGCCATCTGTTGCCAGGAGACAGGGCCATTCTCTGTGTCCAGGCCTCTGCCCACCCCTGCCTTCTAGGGCTTTGTAACAATCATGCACCGTCGTCCCACCACCTAGATACTCAAGCACTGCATAGGGGGAACTGAGGCACCCACACAGTACTCAGGGAAACCTTAACAACAGTCCTAGTTCGTCACAGATGTTTTCCTACCAGGTGTTCTCCTGTAGTACCCAGGAGTCATCTACTACAAGACAGGCCCCAAAAAGAAAATAACAGAACACCACTAGCCGTCACCTTTAGCCCCCAACTAAAACCTCTCCAGCGCATCATCAAAGATCTACAACCTATCCTAAAAGATGATCCCTCACTCTCACAGATCTTGGAGGACAGACCCATCCTTGCTTACAGACAGCCCCCCCAACCTGAAGCAAATACTCACCAGCAACCACACACCATACAACAAAAACACCAACCCAGGAACCTATCCTTGCAACAAAGCCCGATGCCAACTCTGTCAACATACCGATTCAAGTGATACCATCACAGGGCCTAATCACATCCGCCACGCCATCAGGGGCTCATTCACCTGCACATCTACCAATGTGATATATGCCATCATGTGCCAGCAATGCCCCTCTGCCATGTACATTGGCCAACCCGGACAGTCTGTGCGCAAAAGAATAAACGGACACAAAAATGACATCAGGAATCATAACATTCAAAAACCAGTAGGAGAACACTTCAACCTCCCTAATCACTCAGTGACAGACTTGAGGGTAGCAGTGTTGCGACAGACTAACGCCAAAAGCAGACTTCAAAGAGAAACTATTGAACTCGAATTGATATGCAAACTAGGTTGCATTGCGTCCGGATTAAATAGAGATTTGGAATGGCTCGGCCATTACGTTAATTGAATCTTTTTCCCTTAAGTTAACGATCCTCATTCACACCTGTGTGACCACCTTGTTTATCACTTCAAAGGTTTTTCTTCCCCTGCTGTTATGGTTCCTCTCAACTAATTCGCCTCTTAAGGTTGGGCTATGCACCTCCACCTTATCATGTTTCTCTGACTGTATAAATATCTGTCTACTGTATGTTTCATTCCATGCATCCGATGAAGTGGGGATTAACCCACGAAAGCTTATGCTGAAAGAACTTTGTTAGTCTCTAAGGTGCTACAAGTTTTTCTTTCTTATTTTCGTTTTCCTACCAGGAGGCGCTTTTGTATTCGTGTAGCGCAGTGCTTCCCAAACTTTAACAACCCGTAAACCCCTTTCACTAAAATGTCAAGTCTCACGAACCCCCTCCTAAAAATGAATGTTTCCAGGGATTTTTCTCCTTTACCTGAGTATAAATTATAAAAGCAGTGATCTTGAAATATAAAATTTGTTTTTATAACATGCTTTATTACACACTATTATTATTTATCAGGATAGTCTTTTTATTACATTATAAAAACAGCAACACCCTTCCAAGATCTCACTTTCGTAGCTTGTATTGCTTTGAATAAGCCTGTTATAAGACAAGGTTCCTATGTTTCATCAAGGAGTATCAGCAGTGAAACAGCATGAAGGTATTTAAGCACCCAACTCAAAGAGTTCTAAGAAGTTTATTAAGATAATGTTAAAAATAAAAACAGCGGTACAGAGTTGAAGCGTAGAAGTTTCTGGTTATCAGGGAATAAGGTACAGATTATCCAGGGGAGCGGCGTTTCGTTTTCGAGCAGTCCAGGCAAACAACGCACGTTACCAAAAGCTTAAACTTGTTCTTCACAATAATGTTAAGACCAATACTAGCTACCTATTTAATTTCAAAAACAGCAAAAAATATCCACCTCCCTTTCCATTTCTTATGAGTCTTGACGTTTAAATCTCCTCAGTGTGATAGATATTCTTGCTTTGATTTGCTTAGCTCTTGGAAGCCCAAGGGCTCCAGGCTGCTGGCCTCGTGCTGCCTGAGGTCCCTAGGGACAGCTCTGTCCACCATTAGGGAATTTTTTCCCGAGAACCCCCTGTAACATTTTGTGAACCCCCAGGGGTTCACGAACCCCAGTTTGGGAACCACTGGTCTAGCGTCTGTTTTTGGTATTAGTGATTTGCTGAGACCAGGCTTGCGTAATATAAGAAATAACTTCCAGGTATATTTTCAAGTTTCATTGTATCCCCCGCCCTGGCCAGACTCCCTCAGGACCCATTTGCCTGGAGGTGGGGTGGCCATACGCTCCCGTCGGGCCGGGACAGTTCCCGTGTTAAACCCTGTCCCGACCATCACATTTGTTTTGACAAAAATGGGCATTTGTCCCGTTTGCTCCTAACAACTGGTCAGCTGGCCAAGACCAAACGAACAAATGCCCAGTTTGCCAGAAAAGGCCAGTGCGCCCCCCTAGCAGGGCATAGAGGTACGGGTGTGGGGGCGGTGGCGATGCAAGGTGTCAGGCAGCAGGGCTTGGTCCAAGCCCCACAGACACACTTGAGAGCAAGCCAGATCCAAACGCCCAGAAAAGGACCGGAAAGCACCAAAAAACCACCCCTTCCTTTGTTGGACTGAACGCACCCAAAACAACCTGCAACCAATGAAGAAAATGAACAAAGCAGCTAGGCAGGTTCCGCCAACTGGACCAAGGTTTCCCAGAGTAATGCGCAGAACTGTCTCTAAAAACGTATGGAAAGCCCAGGGCACAAACACGAACTCCCGTTGCAGCTTATAATCAGCATGACACTCTGCGAACAGCGCACCCTGAGTATTTCCGCGTTAGTCTGTCTTTAACCGAGCGAGTCCAGGGGAGAGCGCGAACGCAGTCCCCCACTACCACAAATTATGCAGTCGAGTTTCCCGCATTTGGGGAAATCGCAGGGGTCAGCACACCCGCAGTGCAATGGATGAGCCTCACCCTGGGAAAACCACCTTCGTGATCATGGTATCTCCCCTGCCAGGTAAGTATGAGCTATGAGCGCCCGGCCGCCGACCGCCCTCGCTCGCCCCGCACTCTCAACCCACGGTGGGCCCCGCCGCACCCCGTCCACACCGGACCCCACTGCTGCGATATTTCCCGACGTGTCCCCGCACCCCCACTCTTCTCCACACCAAGCCCCGGCTGCCAAATGCAGGCCCTGCTGGGCAGCCTGCTCCCGCTCCCACAATGCTCTGCTCGCACACACATATCTGCATACGTGCTCACGGGGCTCCGCCCCTCCGGCCGGGCCCCTCCCCCTGCCTGCCCGGGCCGGCGCTCTCCCCTGGCCAGCCCCGCCCCCACCAGCTGTCACGTGATGTCGGGAACTGGCCGGTGTGCGGCGGCCCTAGCGCCGCGGCGGGGCCCGGGCAGACCCGGCGGCGGCGGGGCGAGCCTGTATCGGCCCCGCCCCTGCGGGGAGACACGCGGCCTGTTGCTCCCCCCAGGACGTGGCTGCGATGCAGGAACCCCCCCGGCCCCGCCTCCCGCCCGGCCCTGGTCCCTGCAGCGGGCGGGGCCGGATCCGCTCCGGACACGGGCGGCCCCGCGGTTCCCAGGGACGGGGAGCGCCCGGGGGGCAGCGCCGGGTCCAGCCGGTCCCGGGTCTCAGGAGCGGCGGCTCGGCCAGCCCGGGGCTCCGGGGGGCGCGACTCTGCAGCAGCAGCGGCCGCCCGAGCCGCAGGGACCGGACCGGGCCGGGCCCCGCTCCCGGCGGGAGGGTGGAAACGCAGCGGGGATCCCGGCTCCCGTCACTCCGCCAGGCGCGGGCCTTTGCTCCCTACCACCGCTGGGGGGGGCATCGGCCCCGGGCTTGCCCGCCCGGCTCCGGCCTCCGTGCGCCTGCGCGTCAGCGGGGCTGTCCCGGGGAGCAGTCTGCCCTCCCCGGCATCCCGCCCTCCGTGCGCCTGCGCGTCAGCGGGGCTGTCCCGGGGAGCAGTCTGCCCTCCCCGGCATCCCGCCCTCCGTGCGCCTGCGCGTCAGCGGGGCTGTCCCGGGGAGCACTCTGCCCTCCCCGGCATCCCGCCCTCCCTGCGCCTGCGCGTCAGCGGGGCTGTCCCGGGGAGCACTCTGCCCTCCCCGGCATCCCGCCCTCCCTGCGCCTGCGCGTCAGCGGGGCTGTCCCGGAGATCAGCTTCCCTCTTCCGCGGCTCCCAACCTTCCCCGGCCGGGGAACGAGCAGGGGCAGACCCCGGAACAGCCTCCTTTGAGCGCCGGAGACTCTCATTTGCATACCCACAGTGCATTGCGCGCAGGGCAGCGCGTCCCTGATCAAGGGGCTGGTTTTGCTGCCAACGTTCCCGGTGTGGCGTGTCAGACTCGGGGTTTGAACCGGTTCAATTTCATTTCCTGTATAAGCGAGAGGCTTAGCGGGCGGTCAGCGTAGTCACCCTGAGGTGAGCAGCACACGCTGTTGCCCCGGCAGCGCCTCTGCAGGCTGTCATGTATACTCTGGTTTCTCTTCAAATCGTATAAATCTTTCGCCTTTTACTAAAGATTTCCGTGGAGAGGAACAGTCACGAGTTTCAACCAATTTTTTGAGGCTTCACTTTGGTGAGGCTGATCCGTGTTGTGAAAAAACAGTTTTGCCTTTCGACTTTGCTAGTTGAGCTTGTAAAAGCTTCTCTTGTAGATTACAAGACTAAACCTTTGGAAAACGTTTATTGTTTGCCCTTAGTTTAGTGGGATGTTGTCATGGAGTGTGGGGGAGTCCGGCCCTGCACCCCTCTTCCCCAGATTCACTGGGCGTCTCAGCCAGCTAGTAGAACAGAAGGTTTATTAGAGATGCCAGGAACACAGTCCAACCAGAGCTTGTCAGTACATCCAGGACCCCTCAGTCGGGCCCTTCCGGGGGGCAGGGAGCTTAGACCCCAGCTCGGGGCTCCCTGCATTTCACCCCACAGCTCCAAACGGAGGCAGGGAGGCCAGACCCTGTCTGCCTCTCTCCCCTCCTCTCCGGCCAGTTCCAAACTGCAACTCTCCAGCCCCTCCTCCCCCTTTGTCTCCTTCTCGGGCCAGGAGGTCGCCTGATCCCTTTGTTCCAACACCTTCAGCTCTCACCTTTGCAGGGGAGGGGCCGGGCCATCTGTTGCCAGGAGACAGGGCCATTCTCTGTGTCCAGGCCTCTGCCCACCCCTGCCTTCTAGGGCTTTGTAACAATCATGCACCCTCGTCCCACCACCTAGATACTCAAGCACTGCATAGGGGAAACCGAGGCACCCACACAGTACTCAGGGAAACCTTAACAACAGTCCTAGTTCGTCACATCTCTCCCCCCTTCGAGACCGAACTGAGCGGGGTCACTTTAGCCAGTGACCTGGGGAAGTTCGAACCTGGTCACACCAGGCCGTTCCAGTTCCACGTGCTCCCTTAGGTCGGGTGGGCATGATGGCACCCGCAGGCCGCATGTGGGAAGGTTTATGCGGCCCGTGCCCTTTTTCTATCCCAAAACCCCTGGGGTTCAAGCTGAGATCAGGTCTTTTCCCAGCGCTCCAGTCTGGAGGGCTGTAATTCGGGCTCTCTTGGTTAAGAGCCTCCCTCTTGATCTGGTCCCCTCTCTGACCACGTGTCTGTGTCACCAGCCGCTCGGCATCGGCCCCTTTTCCTGGATGCAGCCACGTCGGGGCGAGGTGGTGACTATAGACCGTAAAGCGCCACCCAAATAGATCCGGCTGCCTCTTCTTAAGGGCCTGCCCCATGGCCAGGCATTCCCTCTCTATGGCCTGACCGTTCTGCCTCCAGGGCAGCAGCTCCTTGCTCAGATACCCGATGGGGGGTCTCCCCCGCTTCGCATAGGCCTGCATCAGCACCGCGCCCAGCCCTGTGTCTGAGGCTTCGGTGAACACTGTGCAGGGCTTGGCCCGGTTTGGGTTTACTCGATCTATTGGGCCCTGGATTAGAGCCTCCTTCAGCGCACAGAGAGCCCTCTGGCCCTGCTCGGTCCAGACTGCCTCGTCTGGCTTCCCCTTCTTACCTAGCTCTGTGATGGGGGCAGCTAGGGAGCTAAAGGGGGGTACAAACCTCTGGTAGTACACCGCCATCCCGCTAAAGGCCTGGACCTGTTTCTTGGTCTGGGGAACAGGCCAATCTCTGATCGCCTCCACCTTGGCCAGCCCTGGGCTGTTGAATGACTGGTTCACCTCTAAAGCCAGCCTGTCCTTGGCCTCTCTCTCCAGGTTCTGGGCTCTTTTCCCAGTTACTCTGAATGGGGGACACCTGTTGGGAGGATGGGCTCCCATCTCAGGGGAGAGATCCATCAGGGGGTCTTCCCCCTTCTCCTCCCAATCGTCCCTTACCGGTTCTAGGGGTCCCCTTACTCTCCTCCCATACCACAGCTTAAAGGGAAGCCCCCTGGTGATTCCTGGGGCACTTCCCTGTGCCATCGGTGGGGCAGGTACTTGTCCCAGTCCTGGGGATGCTGATTTATACAAGTCCTCAGCATCAGCCTCACGGTCCCTTGAACTCTCTCCACCAGCCCGTTGGACTGAGGGTGATATGCAGAGGCCCAGGTGGGCCAGACCCCACCTTTCTCCCACACGCCCCGGAGCCGGGCTGAGATGGCCTCGGATCCCTGGTCTGTAAGGACCTCGCTGGGGACCCCCATTCTGCTGAAGATGGTCAGCAGCACGTCTGCCCCGGTGGAGGACAGAGCCACCACCTCTGGGTAGCGGGTGGCGAAATCCATCACCACCAGGATGCATTTCTTCCCTGACCAGGTTGCCCTGCTGAGGGGGCCCACCCTATTCATAGCCACCTTCTGGAAAGGTTCCTCTCTGATGGGCAGGGACCTCCAGGGATCTTCTCCCTTACCCCGGGCCAGGTACAATAGCCGGTGATGATACTTCTGGGGCCCCACCGGCTGCCTCATGATTCCCCACAGTTCTACTTCCCCTTGGGGAGCCCATTCCCGGCACAGGGATTCCTTCTCCTACAGGGATCTGTCTCTGCAGTCTTCCCCAAGGGGGTTTGCAGCGCTGTGGCCAGCAAGTTCCCTTAGCTTCTCCAAGGCGGGATCCCTCTGCAGCTCACTGGCCAGGCCTGGGGTCACCGCCCCACTGAGCCCTGTCCCTGGTGGCTCCCTCCCTGCCGTGGAATCACTTCCCGGCCGCAGCTCTGGACCAGGCAAGCCTGGTTGGCAGCCGTCCTGCCCTGCCTGTGTGTCCCCCCACTCAGCTGGGGTCTCCGCTCCCCCCGTGCTCAGCGCTGCCCTGGCTGTCCCTGTGGGGCCAGGCAGCGAGCTCGCTGCTTTGCTCTCTGCATCAGAGATTGCCTGAGCCACCTCTCCATTGTCCATCACCTTCCGCTGCCACTGGGGATCCATAGGGCTTGAGTCCAGGGCCAGGAGTGGAAATCCGTCCACCATCCCACCCATCTGGCTGGCGGAGTTTATGGCCTTGGGACCCAGCAAGGGGGTTAGATCCCGGGGCTTTTCCGCAGGGTCTCCCCGGTTCCAATCACCAGCCTGCTCAAAGGCAGTGAGGTGGGCCTCCACATCCCCACCCTCCTTAACCAGGGGCAGCAATTTAGGATCGAGGTTCCCTGCGGAGCTGGCACCCCGGGATCTAGCCCCACTTACCCCTGGCCAGTCCCCTATGCCTCTCCGTTCCACCACCGCCAGTTCATGCTGCAGCCGCTTCTCCGGTAGCCCTTTCTCGGGCTCTCGCTCTCTCTCACAGTCCTTTCGCTCTCTCGGACTCAGCTCCAGTCCCATCCGTCTCCGATCCCCTGCTGGGGAACCTGATCGTGAAGACCCCCGTCTGGTTGGGGACCAGACTCTTGGGGATGCCAGGCTACCGCTCCAGCTGCTCCCAGATCCTGCTGTAGCCCCATCGGGGTCAGGAATCTGCTCCTTAGAATGGTCATCCTCCTCCAGCTGCACAATTAGCTGGGCTTTAGTGAGCTTCCCAATGCGTATCCCTCTCTTTTTGCACAGGGTTACAATGCTTCTTTTAAGGAGAAAGCGATATGCCATCACTTCACTGCTCCCAAGTTGCTGTGGATTCGCAGGCCTGGGCGCTCTTAGCTCCCCACGGTTTCCAGGACGAACCCCAAGTGTGCCAGCCCTTCTCCAGGTCACCGCCTCTTTGCCAGGGTCGAGCCGCAGCTCCTCCGCCCCTGGGTCCACTCACGGCACCCCCAGGGGAACCCTGTCACTGCAAAAATCCTTCTCTCTCCCAGGGCCAAGCCGCAGGCTCCTCCGCCCCTGGGACTGCTCACTGCAGCCCCCAGGGGGACCCCATCATTGCACAGTCCTTCTCGCTGGTCACACACTCCCAGGGGTTAAACGTAGCTCCTCCGCTCCCCGAAACCGCTCCTCTGTGAGCCTTCAGCACGCCTGGACCTCGTTAGCCCCCCTTCGTTCTACTGCTCCCCAGTTACTTACTGCAGGAAGCGTCGTTCATGGGGTGCAGACCATCCCACCGCTGCCACCAGTTGTCACGGAGTGTGGGGGAGTCCGGCCCTGCACCCCTCCTCCCCGGATTCACTGGGAGTCTCAGCCAGCCAGTAGAACAGAAGGTTTATTAGAGATGCCAGGAACACAGTCCAACCAGAGCTTGTCAGTACATCCAGGACCCCTCAGTCGGGCCCTTCCGGGGGGCAGGGAGCTTAGACCCCAGCTCGGGGCTCCCTGCATTTCACCCCACAGCTCCAAACGGAGGCAGGGAGGCCAGACCCTGTCTGCCTCTCTCCCCTCTTCTCCGGCCAGCTCCAAACGGCAACTCTCCAGCCCCTCCTCCCCCTTTGTCTCCTTCCCGGGCCAGGAGGTCGCCTGATCCCTTTGTTCCAACACCTTCAGCTCTCACCTTTGCAGGGGAGGGGCTGGGCCATCTGTTGCCAGGAGACAGGGCCATTCTCTGTGTCCAGGCCTCTGCCCACCCCTGCCTTCTAGGGCTTTGTAACAATCATGCACCGTCGTCCCACCACCTAGATACTCAAGCACTGCATAGGGGGAACTGAGGCACCCACACAGTACTCAGGGAAACCTTAACAACAGTCCTAGTTCGTCACAGATGTTTTCCTACCAGGTGTTCTCCTGTAGTACCCAGGAGTCATCTACTACAAGACAGGCCCCAAAAAGAAAATAACAGAACACCACTAGCCGTCACCTTTAGCCCCCAACTAAAACCTCTCCAGCGCATCATCAAAGATCTACAACCTATCCTAAAAGATGATCCCTCACTCTCACAGATCTTGGAGGACAGACCCATCCTTGCTTACAGACAGCCCCCCCAACCTGAAGCAAATACTCACCAGCAACCACACACCATACAACAAAAACACCAACCCAGGAACCTATCCTTGCAACAAAGCCCGATGCCAACTCTGTCAACATACCGATTCAAGTGATACCATCACAGGGCCTAATCACATCCGCCACGCCATCAGGGGCTCATTCACCTGCACATCTACCAATGTGATATATGCCATCATGTGCCAGCAATGCCCCTCTGCCATGTACATTGGCCAACCCGGACAGTCTGTGCGCAAAAGAATAAACGGACACAAAAATGACATCAGGAATCATAACATTCAAAAACCAGTAGGAGAACACTTCAACCTCCCTAATCACTCAGTGACAGACTTGAGGGTAGCAGTGTTGCGACAGACTAACGCCAAAAGCAGACTTCAAAGAGAAACTATTGAACTCGAATTGATATGCAAACTAGGTTGCATTGCGTCCGGATTAAATAGAGATTTGGAATGGCTCGGCCATTACGTTAATTGAATCTTTTTCCCTTAAGTTAACGATCCTCATTCACACCTGTGTGACCACCTTGTTTATCACTTCAAAGGTTTTTCTTCCCCTGCTGTTATGGTTCCTCTCAACTAATTCGCCTCTTAAGGTTGGGCTATGCACCTCCACCTTATCATGTTTCTCTGACTGTATAAATATCTGTCTACTGTATGTTTCATTCCATGCATCCGATGAAGTGGGGATTAACCCACGAAAGCTTATGCTGAAAGAACTTTGTTAGTCTCTAAGGTGCTACAAGTTTTTCTTTCTTATTTTCGTTTTCCTACCAGGAGGCGCTTTTGTATTCGTGTAGCGCAGTGCTTCCCAAACTTTAACAACCCGTAAACCCCTTTCACTAAAATGTCAAGTCTCACGAACCCCCTCCTAAAAATGAATGTTTCCAGGGATTTTTCTCCTTTACCTGAGTATAAATTATAAAAGCAGTGATCTTGAAATATAAAATTTGTTTTTATAACATGCTTTATTACACACTATTATTATTTATCAGGATAGTCTTTTTATTACATTATAAAAACAGCAACACCCTTCCAAGATCTCACTTTCGTAGCTTGTATTGCTTTGAATAAGCCTGTTATAAGACAAGGTTCCTATGTTTCATCAAGGAGTATCAGCAGTGAAACAGCATGAAGGTATTTAAGCACCCAACTCAAAGAGTTCTAAGAAGTTTATTAAGATAATGTTAAAAATAAAAACAGCGGTACAGAGTTGAAGCGTAGAAGTTTCTGGTTATCAGGGAATAAGGTACAGATTATCCAGGGGAGCGGCGTTTCGTTTTCGAGCAGTCCAGGCAAACAACGCACGTTACCAAAAGCTTAAACTTGTTCTTCACAATAATGTTAAGACCAATACTAGCTACCTATTTAATTTCAAAAACAGCAAAAAATATCCACCTCCCTTTCCATTTCTTATGAGTCTTGACGTTTAAATCTCCTCAGTGTGATAGATATTCTTGCTTTGATTTGCTTAGCTCTTGGAAGCCCAAGGGCTCCAGGCTGCTGGCCTCGTGCTGCCTGAGGTCCCTAGGGACAGCTCTGTCCACCATTAGGGAATTTTTTCCCGAGAACCCCCTGTAACATTTTGTGAACCCCCAGGGGTTCACGAACCCCAGTTTGGGAACCACTGGTCTAGCGTCTGTTTTTGGTATTAGTGATTTGCTGAGACCAGGCTTGCGTAATATAAGAAATAACTTCCAGGTATATTTTCAAGTTTCATTGTATCCCCCGCCCTGGCCAGACTCCCTCAGGACCCATTTGCCTGGAGGTGGGGTGGCCATACGCTCCCGTCGGGCCGGGACAGTTCCCGTGTTAAACCCTGTCCCGACCATCACATTTGTTTTGACAAAAATGGGCATTTGTCCCGTTTGCTCCTAACAACTGGTCAGCTGGCCAAGACCAAACGAACAAATGCCCAGTTTGCCAGAAAAGGCCAGTGCGCCCCCCTAGCAGGGCATAGAGGTACGGGTGTGGGGGCGGTGGCGATGCAAGGTGTCAGGCAGCAGGGCTTGGTCCAAGCCCCACAGACACACTTGAGAGCAAGCCAGATCCAAACGCCCAGAAAAGGACCGGAAAGCACCAAAAAACCACCCCTTCCTTTGTTGGACTGAACGCACCCAAAACAACCTGCAACCAATGAAGAAAATGAACAAAGCAGCTAGGCAGGTTCCGCCAACTGGACCAAGGTTTCCCAGAGTAATGCGCAGAACTGTCTCTAAAAACGTATGGAAAGCCCAGGGCACAAACACGAACTCCCGTTGCAGCTTATAATCAGCATGACACTCTGCGAACAGCGCACCCTGAGTATTTCCGCGTTAGTCTGTCTTTAACCGAGCGAGTCCAGGGGAGAGCGCGAACGCAGTCCCCCACTACCACAAATTATGCAGTCGAGTTTCCCGCATTTGGGGAAATCGCAGGGGTCAGCACACCCGCAGTGCAATGGATGAGCCTCACCCTGGGAAAACCACCTTCGTGATCATGGTATCTCCCCTGCCAGGTAAGTATGAGCTACGAGCGCCCGCCCGCCGACCGCCCTCGCTCGCCCCGCACTCTCAACCCACGGTGGGCCCCGCCGCACCCCGTCCACACCGGACCCCACTGCTGCGATATTTCCCGACGTGTCCCCGCACCCCCACTCTTCTCCACACCAAGCCCCGGCTGCCAAATGCAGGCCCTGCTGGGCAGCCTGCTCCCGCTCCCACAATGCTCTGCTCGCACACACATATCTGCATACGTGCTCACGGGGCTCCGCCCCTCCGGCCGGGCCCCTCCCCCTGCCTGCCCGGGCCGGCGCTCTCCCCTGGCCAGCCCCGCCCCCACCAGCTGTCACGTGATGTCGGGAACTGGCCGGTGTGCGGCGGCCCTAGCGCCGCGGCGGGGCCCGGGCAGACCCGGCGGCGGCGGGGCGAGCCTGTATCGGCCCCGCCCCTGCGGGGAGACACGCGGCCTGTTGCTCCCCCCAGGACGTGGCTGCGATGCAGGAACCCCCCCGGCCCCGCCTCCCGCCCGGCCCTGGTCCCTGCAGCGGGCGGGGCCGGATCCGCTCCGGACACGGGCGGCCCCGCGGTTCCCAGGGACGGGGAGCGCCCGGGGGGCAGCGCCGGGTCCAGCCGGTCCCGGGTCTCAGGAGCGGCGGCTCGGCCAGCCCGGGGCTCCGGGGGGCGCGACTCTGCAGCAGCAGCGGCCGCCCGAGCCGCAGGGACCGGACCGGGCCGGGCCCCGCTCCCGGCGGGAGGGTGGAAACGCAGCGGGGATCCCGGCTCCCGTCACTCCGCCAGGCGCGGGCCTTTGCTCCCTACCACCGCTGGGGGGGGCATCGGCCCCGGGCTTGCCCGCCCGGCTCCGGCCTCCGTGCGCCTGCGCGTCAGCGGGGCTGTCCCGGGGAGCAGTCTGCCCTCCCCGGCATCCCGCCCTCCGTGCGCCTGCGCGTCAGCGGGGCTGTCCCGGGGAGCAGTCTGCCCTCCCCGGCATCCCGCCCTCCGTGCGCCTGCGCGTCAGCGGGGCTGTCCCGGGGAGCACTCTGCCCTCCCCGGCATCCCGCCCTCCCTGCGCCTGCGCGTCAGCGGGGCTGTCCCGGGGAGCACTCTGCCCTCCCCGGCATCCCGCCCTCCCTGCGCCTGCGCGTCAGCGGGGCTGTCCCGGAGATCAGCTTCCCTCTTCCGCGGCTCCCAACCTTCCCCGGCCGGGGAACGAGCAGGGGCAGACCCCGGAACAGCCTCCTTTGAGCGCCGGAGACTCTCATTTGCATACCCACAGTGCATTGCGCGCAGGGCAGCGCGTCCCTGATCAAGGGGCTGGTTTTGCTGCCAACGTTCCCGGTGTGGCGTGTCAGACTCGGGGTTTGAACCGGTTCAATTTCATTTCCTGTATAAGCGAGAGGCTTAGCGGGCGGTCAGCGTAGTCACCCTGAGGTGAGCAGCACACGCTGTTGCCCCGGCAGCGCCTCTGCAGGCTGTCATGTATACTCTGGTTTCTCTTCAAATCGTATAAATCTTTCGCCTTTTACTAAAGATTTCCGTGGAGAGGAACAGTCACGAGTTTCAACCAATTTTTTGAGGCTTCACTTTGGTGAGGCTGATCCGTGTTGTGAAAAAACAGTTTTGCCTTTCGACTTTGCTAGTTGAGCTTGTAAAAGCTTCTCTTGTAGATTACAAGACTAAACCTTTGGAAAACGTTTATTGTTTGCCCTTAGTTTAGTGGGATGTTGTCATGGAGTGTGGGGGAGTCCGGCCCTGCACCCCTCTTCCCCAGATTCACTGGGCGTCTCAGCCAGCTAGTAGAACAGAAGGTTTATTAGAGATGCCAGGAACACAGTCCAACCAGAGCTTGTCAGTACATCCAGGACCCCTCAGTCGGGCCCTTCCGGGGGGCAGGGAGCTTAGACCCCAGCTCGGGGCTCCCTGCATTTCACCCCACAGCTCCAAACGGAGGCAGGGAGGCCAGACCCTGTCTGCCTCTCTCCCCTCCTCTCCGGCCAGTTCCAAACTGCAACTCTCCAGCCCCTCCTCCCCCTTTGTCTCCTTCTCGGGCCAGGAGGTCGCCTGATCCCTTTGTTCCAACACCTTCAGCTCTCACCTTTGCAGGGGAGGGGCCGGGCCATCTGTTGCCAGGAGACAGGGCCATTCTCTGTGTCCAGGCCTCTGCCCACCCCTGCCTTCTAGGGCTTTGTAACAATCATGCACCCTCGTCCCACCACCTAGATACTCAAGCACTGCATAGGGGAAACCGAGGCACCCACACAGTACTCAGGGAAACCTTAACAACAGTCCTAGTTCGTCACATCTCTCCCCCCTTCGAGACCGAACTGAGCGGGGTCACTTTAGCCAGTGACCTGGGGAAGTTCGAACCTGGTCACACCAGGCCGTTCCAGTTCCACGTGCTCCCTTAGGTCGGGTGGGCATGATGGCACCCGCAGGCCGCATGTGGGAAGGTTTATGCGGCCCGTGCCCTTTTTCTATCCCAAAACCCCTGGGGTTCAAGCTGAGATCAGGTCTTTTCCCAGCGCTCCAGTCTGGAGGGCTGTAATTCGGGCTCTCTTGGTTAAGAGCCTCCCTCTTGATCTGGTCCCCTCTCTGACCACGTGTCTGTGTCACCAGCCGCTCGGCATCGGCCCCTTTTCCTGGATGCAGCCACGTCGGGGCGAGGTGGTGACTATAGACCGTAAAGCGCCACCCAAATAGATCCGGCTGCCTCTTCTTAAGGGCCTGCCCCATGGCCAGGCATTCCCTCTCTATGGCCTGACCGTTCTGCCTCCAGGGCAGCAGCTCCTTGCTCAGATACCCGATGGGGGGTCTCCCCCGCTTCGCATAGGCCTGCATCAGCACCGCGCCCAGCCCTGTGTCTGAGGCTTCGGTGAACACTGTGCAGGGCTTGGCCCGGTTTGGGTTTACTCGATCTATTGGGCCCTGGATTAGAGCCTCCTTCAGCGCACAGAGAGCCCTCTGGCCCTGCTCGGTCCAGACTGCCTCGTCTGGCTTCCCCTTCTTACCTAGCTCTGTGATGGGGGCAGCTAGGGAGCTAAAGGGGGGTACAAACCTCTGGTAGTACACCGCCATCCCGCTAAAGGCCTGGACCTGTTTCTTGGTCTGGGGAACAGGCCAATCTCTGATCGCCTCCACCTTGGCCAGCCCTGGGCTGTTGAATGACTGGTTCACCTCTAAAGCCAGCCTGTCCTTGGCCTCTCTCTCCAGGTTCTGGGCTCTTTTCCCAGTTACTCTGAATGGGGGACACCTGTTGGGAGGATGGGCTCCCATCTCAGGGGAGAGATCCATCAGGGGGTCTTCCCCCTTCTCCTCCCAATCGTCCCTTACCGGTTCTAGGGGTCCCCTTACTCTCCTCCCATACCACAGCTTAAAGGGAAGCCCCCTGGTGATTCCTGGGGCACTTCCCTGTGCCATCGGTGGGGCAGGTACTTGTCCCAGTCCTGGGGATGCTGATTTATACAAGTCCTCAGCATCAGCCTCACGGTCCCTTGAACTCTCTCCACCAGCCCGTTGGACTGAGGGTGATATGCAGAGGCCCAGGTGGGCCAGACCCCACCTTTCTCCCACACGCCCCGGAGCCGGGCTGAGATGGCCTCGGATCCCTGGTCTGTAAGGACCTCGCTGGGGACCCCCATTCTGCTGAAGATGGTCAGCAGCACGTCTGCCCCGGTGGAGGACAGAGCCACCACCTCTGGGTAGCGGGTGGCGAAATCCATCACCACCAGGATGCATTTCTTCCCTGACCAGGTTGCCCTGCTGAGGGGGCCCACCCTATTCATAGCCACCTTCTGGAAAGGTTCCTCTCTGATGGGCAGGGACCTCCAGGGATCTTCTCCCTTACCCCGGGCCAGGTACAATAGCCGGTGATGATACTTCTGGGGCCCCACCGGCTGCCTCATGATTCCCCACAGTTCTACTTCCCCTTGGGGAGCCCATTCCCGGCACAGGGATTCCTTCTCCTACAGGGATCTGTCTCTGCAGTCTTCCCCAAGGGGGTTTGCAGCGCTGTGGCCAGCAAGTTCCCTTAGCTTCTCCAAGGCGGGATCCCTCTGCAGCTCACTGGCCAGGCCTGGGGTCACCGCCCCACTGAGCCCTGTCCCTGGTGGCTCCCTCCCTGCCGTGGAATCACTTCCCGGCCGCAGCTCTGGACCAGGCAAGCCTGGTTGGCAGCCGTCCTGCCCTGCCTGTGTGTCCCCCCACTCAGCTGGGGTCTCCGCTCCCCCCGTGCTCAGCGCTGCCCTGGCTGTCCCTGTGGGGCCAGGCAGCGAGCTCGCTGCTTTGCTCTCTGCATCAGAGATTGCCTGAGCCACCTCTCCATTGTCCATCACCTTCCGCTGCCACTGGGGATCCATAGGGCTTGAGTCCAGGGCCAGGAGTGGAAATCCGTCCACCATCCCACCCATCTGGCTGGCGGAGTTTATGGCCTTGGGACCCAGCAAGGGGGTTAGATCCCGGGGCTTTTCCGCAGGGTCTCCCCGGTTCCAATCACCAGCCTGCTCAAAGGCAGTGAGGTGGGCCTCCACATCCCCACCCTCCTTAACCAGGGGCAGCAATTTAGGATCGAGGTTCCCTGCGGAGCTGGCACCCCGGGATCTAGCCCCACTTACCCCTGGCCAGTCCCCTATGCCTCTCCGTTCCACCACTGCCAGTTCATGCTGCAGCCGCTTCTCCGGTAGCCCTTTCTCGGGCTCTCGCTCTCGCTCTCTCTCACAGTCCTTTCGCTCTCTCGGACTCAGCTCCAGTCCCATCCGTCTCCGATCCCCTGCTGGGGAACCTGATCGTGAAGACCCCCGTCTGGTTGGGGACCAGACTCTTGGGGATGCCAGGCTACCGCTCCAGCTGCTCCCAGATCCTGCTGTAGCCCCATCGGGGTCAGGAATCTGCTCCTTAGAATGGTCATCCTCCTCCAGCTGCACAATTAGCTGGGCTTTAGTGAGCTTCCCAATGCGTATCCCTCTCTTTTTGCACAGGGTTACAATGCTTCTTTTAAGGAGAAAGCGATATGCCATCACTTCACTGCTCCCAAGTTGCTGTGGATTCGCAGGCCTGGGCGCTCTTAGCTCCCCACGGTTTCCAGGACGAACCCCAAGTGTGCCAGCCCTTCTCCAGGTCACCGCCTCTTTGCCAGGGTCGAGCCGCAGCTCCTCCGCCCCTGGGTCCACTCACGGCACCCCCAGGGGAACCCTGTCACTGCAAAAATCCTTCTCTCTCCCAGGGCCAAGCCGCAGGCTCCTCCGCCCCTGGGACTGCTCACTGCAGCCCCCAGGGGGACCCCATCATTGCACAGTCCTTCTCGCTGGTCACACACTCCCAGGGGTTAAACGTAGCTCCTCCGCTCCCCGAAACCGCTCCTCTGTGAGCCTTCAGCACGCCTGGACCTCGTTAGCCCCCCTTCGTTCTACTGCTCCCCAGTTACTTACTGCAGGAAGCGTCGTTCATGGGGTGCAGACCATCCCACCGCTGCCACCAGTTGTCACGGAGTGTGGGGGAGTCCGGCCCTGCACCCCTCCTCCCCGGATTCACTGGGAGTCTCAGCCAGCCAGTAGAACAGAAGGTTTATTAGAGATGCCAGGAACACAGTCCAACCAGAGCTTGTCAGTACATCCAGGACCCCTCAGTCGGGCCCTTCCGGGGGGCAGGGAGCTTAGACCCCAGCTCGGGGCTCCCTGCATTTCACCCCACAGCTCCAAACGGAGGCAGGGAGGCCAGACCCTGTCTGCCTCTCTCCCCTCTTCTCCGGCCAGCTCCAAACTGCAACTCTCCAGCCCCTCCTCCCCCTTTGTCTCCTTCCCGGGCCAGGAGGTCGCCTGATCCCTTTGTTCCAACACCTTCAGCTCTCACCTTTGCAGGGGAGGGGCCGGGCCATCTGTTGCCAGGAGACAGGGCCATTCTCTGTGTCCAGGCCTCTGCCCACCCCTGCCTTCTAGGGCTTTGTAACAATCATGCACCGTCGTCCCACCACCTAGATACTCAAGCACTGCATAGGGGGAACTGAGGCACCCACACAGTACTCAGGGAAACCTTAACAACAGTCCTAGTTCGTCACAGATGTTTTCCTACCAGGTGTTCTCCTGTAGTACCCAGGAGTCATCTACTACAAGACAGGCCCCAAAAAGAAAATAACAGAACACCACTAGCCGTCACCTTTAGCCCCCAACTAAAACCTCTCCAGCGCATCATCAAAGATCTACAACCTATCCTAAAAGATGATCCCTCACTCTCACAGATCTTGGAGGACAGACCCATCCTTGCTTACAGACAGCCCCCCCAACCTGAAGCAAATACTCACCAGCAACCACACACCATACAACAAAAACACCAACCCAGGAACCTATCCTTGCAACAAAGCCCGATGCCAACTCTGTCAACATACCGATTCAAGTGATACCATCACAGGGCCTAATCACATCCGCCACGCCATCAGGGGCTCATTCACCTGCACATCTACCAATGTGATATATGCCATCATGTGCCAGCAATGCCCCTCTGCCATGTACATTGGCCAACCCGGACAGTCTGTGCGCAAAAGAATAAACGGACACAAAAATGACATCAGGAATCATAACATTCAAAAACCAGTAGGAGAACACTTCAACCTCCCTAATCACTCAGTGACAGACTTGAGGGTAGCAGTGTTGCGACAGACTAACGCCAAAAGCAGACTTCAAAGAGAAACTATTGAACTCGAATTGATATGCAAACTAGGTTGCATTGCGTCCGGATTAAATAGAGATTTGGAATGGCTCGGCCATTACGTTAATTGAATCTTTTTCCCTTAAGTTAACGATCCTCATTCACACCTGTGTGACCACCTTGTTTATCACTTCAAAGGTTTTTCTTCCCCTGCTGTTATGGTTCCTCTCAACTAATTCGCCTCTTAAGGTTGGGCTATGCACCTCCACCTTATCATGTTTCTCTGACTGTATAAATATCTGTCTACTGTATGTTTCATTCCATGCATCCGATGAAGTGGGGATTAACCCACGAAAGCTTATGCTGAAAGAACTTTGTTAGTCTCTAAGGTGCTACAAGTTTTTCTTTCTTATTTTCGTTTTCCTACCAGGAGGCGCTTTTGTATTCGTGTAGCGCAGTGCTTCCCAAACTTTAACAACCCGTAAACCCCTTTCACTAAAATGTCAAGTCTCACGAACCCCCTCCTAAAAATGAATGTTTCCAGGGATTTTTCTCCTTTACCTGAGTATAAATTATAAAAGCAGTGATCTTGAAATATAAAATTTGTTTTTATAACATGCTTTATTACACACTATTATTATTTATCAGGATAGTCTTTTTATTACATTATAAAAACAGCAACACCCTTCCAAGATCTCACTTTCGTAGCTTGTATTGCTTTGAATAAGCCTGTTATAAGACAAGGTTCCTATGTTTCATCAAGGAGTATCAGCAGTGAAACAGCATGAAGGTATTTAAGCACCCAACTCAAAGAGTTCTAAGAAGTTTATTAAGATAATGTTAAAAATAAAAACAGCGGTACAGAGTTGAAGCGTAGAAGTTTCTGGTTATCAGGGAATAAGGTACAGATTATCCAGGGGAGCGGCGTTTCGTTTTCGAGCAGTCCAGGCAAACAACGCACGTTACCAAAAGCTTAAACTTGTTCTTCACAATAATGTTAAGACCAATACTAGCTACCTATTTAATTTCAAAAACAGCAAAAAATATCCACCTCCCTTTCCATTTCTTATGAGTCTTGACGTTTAAATCTCCTCAGTGTGATAGATATTCTTGCTTTGATTTGCTTAGCTCTTGGAAGCCCAAGGGCTCCAGGCTGCTGGCCTCGTGCTGCCTGAGGTCCCTAGGGACAGCTCTGTCCACCATTAGGGAATTTTTTCCCGAGAACCCCCTGTAACATTTTGTGAACCCCCAGGGGTTCACGAACCCCAGTTTGGGAACCACTGGTCTAGCGTCTGTTTTTGGTATTAGTGATTTGCTGAGACCAGGCTTGCGTAATATAAGAAATAACTTCCAGGTATATTTTCAAGTTTCATTGTATCCCCCGCCCTGGCCAGACTCCCTCAGGACCCATTTGCCTGGAGGTGGGGTGGCCATACGCTCCCGTCGGGCCGGGACAGTTCCCGTGTTAAACCCTGTCCCGACCATCACATTTGTTTTGACAAAAATGGGCATTTGTCCCGTTTGCTCCTAACAACTGGTCAGCTGGCCAAGACCAAACGAACAAATGCCCAGTTTGCCAGAAAAGGCCAGTGCGCCCCCCTAGCAGGGCATAGAGGTACGGGTGTGGGGGCGGTGGCGATGCAAGGTGTCAGGCAGCAGGGCTTGGTCCAAGCCCCACAGACACACTTGAGAGCAAGCCAGATCCAAACGCCCAGAAAAGGACCGGAAAGCACCAAAAAACCACCCCTTCCTTTGTTGGACTGAACGCACCCAAAACAACCTGCAACCAATGAAGAAAATGAACAAAGCAGCTAGGCAGGTTCCGCCAACTGGACCAAGGTTTCCCAGAGTAATGCGCAGAACTGTCTCTAAAAACGTATGGAAAGCCCAGGGCACAAACACGAACTCCCGTTGCAGCTTATAATCAGCATGACACTCTGCGAACAGCGCACCCTGAGTATTTCCGCGTTAGTCTGTCTTTAACCGAGCGAGTCCAGGGGAGAGCGCGAACGCAGTCCCCCACTACCACAAATTATGCAGTCGAGTTTCCCGCATTTGGGGAAATCGCAGGGGTCAGCACACCCGCAGTGCAATGGATGAGCCTCACCCTGGGAAAACCACCTTCGTGATCATGGTATCTCCCCTGCCAGGTAAGTATGAGCTACGAGCGCCCGCCCGCCGACCGCCCTCGCTCGCCCCGCACTCTCAACCCACGGTGGGCCCCGCCGCACCCCGTCCACACCGGACCCCACTGCTGCGATATTTCCCGACGTGTCCCCGCACCCCCACTCTTCTCCACACCAAGCCCCGGCTGCCAAATGCAGGCCCTGCTGGGCAGCCTGCTCCCGCTCCCACAATGCTCTGCTCGCACACACATATCTGCATACGTGCTCACGGGGCTCCGCCCCTCCGGCCGGGCCCCTCCCCCTGCCTGCCCGGGCCGGCGCTCTCCCCTGGCCAGCCCCGCCCCCACCAGCTGTCACGTGATGTCGGGAACTGGCCGGTGTGCGGCGGCCCTAGCGCCGCGGCGGGGCCCGGGCAGACCCGGCGGCGGCGGGGCGAGCCTGTATCGGCCCCGCCCCTGCGGGGAGACACGCGGCCTGTTGCTCCCCCCAGGACGTGGCTGCGATGCAGGAACCCCCCCGGCCCCGCCTCCCGCCCGGCCCTGGTCCCTGCAGCGGGCGGGGCCGGATCCGCTCCGGACACGGGCGGCCCCGCGGTTCCCAGGGACGGGGAGCGCCCGGGGGGCAGCGCCGGGTCCAGCCGGTCCCGGGTCTCAGGAGCGGCGGCTCGGCCAGCCCGGGGCTCCGGGGGGCGCGACTCTGCAGCAGCAGCGGCCGCCCGAGCCGCAGGGACCGGACCGGGCCGGGCCCCGCTCCCGGCGGGAGGGTGGAAACGCAGCGGGGATCCCGGCTCCCGTCACTCCGCCAGGCGCGGGCCTTTGCTCCCTACCACCGCTGGGGGGGGCATCGGCCCCGGGCTTGCCCGCCCGGCTCCGGCCTCCGTGCGCCTGCGCGTCAGCGGGGCTGTCCCGGGGAGCAGTCTGCCCTCCCCGGCATCCCGCCCTCCGTGCGCCTGCGCGTCAGCGGGGCTGTCCCGGGGAGCAGTCTGCCCTCCCCGGCATCCCGCCCTCCGTGCGCCTGCGCGTCAGCGGGGCTGTCCCGGGGAGCACTCTGCCCTCCCCGGCATCCCGCCCTCCCTGCGCCTGCGCGTCAGCGGGGCTGTCCCGGGGAGCACTCTGCCCTCCCCGGCATCCCGCCCTCCCTGCGCCTGCGCGTCAGCGGGGCTGTCCCGGAGATCAGCTTCCCTCTTCCGCGGCTCCCAACCTTCCCCGGCCGGGGAACGAGCAGGGGCAGACCCCGGAACAGCCTCCTTTGAGCGCCGGAGACTCTCATTTGCATACCCACAGTGCATTGCGCGCAGGGCAGCGCGTCCCTGATCAAGGGGCTGGTTTTGCTGCCAACGTTCCCGGTGTGGCGTGTCAGACTCGGGGTTTGAACCGGTTCAATTTCATTTCCTGTATAAGCGAGAGGCTTAGCGGGCGGTCAGCGTAGTCACCCTGAGGTGAGCAGCACACGCTGTTGCCCCGGCAGCGCCTCTGCAGGCTGTCATGTATACTCTGGTTTCTCTTCAAATCGTATAAATCTTTCGCCTTTTACTAAAGATTTCCGTGGAGAGGAACAGTCACGAGTTTCAACCAATTTTTTGAGGCTTCACTTTGGTGAGGCTGATCCGTGTTGTGAAAAAACAGTTTTGCCTTTCGACTTTGCTAGTTGAGCTTGTAAAAGCTTCTCTTGTAGATTTAAAATAGAAGGGACACGCTCAGCTCTGCGTTATCAGCGTGTCCTTTCTTCTCGTCGGGTGGGGCCATGTCGTTCTCAACGGCCCCTTACTCCCTATGCCCAGCGTCCCCCGGAATTGCTGTAGCCAGCAGCCCCCCACATAGATTTCTCCACCACAAAGGCCCAGTGTTCTGCACCCCCCCCCCCAGTACTCCCCACACAGCCACACCACTACTGCCCAGTGCACTTCCCCACAGCCCCCCACCACAACTACACAGCATGCCACGCAGCCCCCCCCCACTGGCCAGCAGCCCCACACACACCTCCAGAGACCCACTCTTTGCCCCCTGCCCCCTGGCTACACTCTCCGGCCCTGCTGGGAGGTGACGGTGTCTGCCAGGCTGAGGTGGCAGCGTGGCCGGGGCCAATCCAGTGCCAGGGCGGGGAATCACTCCAGCCTCTCGGCAGTAGCGCGATTAGCCAGGCCAGGGTCTGCCCCCGCCCTGTCCGGACTCCCTCCAGACCTACTTGCCTGGAGGTGGGGTGACCATACGCCCTCGTCGGGCCGGGACAGTTCCCGTGTTAAGCCCTGTCCCGGGCAGCCTGACTTTTTTTTGACAAAAACGGGCATTTGTCCCGTTTGCTCTTCCCAACTGGTCAGCTGGCCAAGAGCAAAGGAAGAAATGCCCAGTTTACCAGAAAAGGCCAGTGCGCCCCCCTGGCAGGACGTGGGGAGACAGGTGTGTGTGGGGTGGGAACATGAGGTGTCAGGCAGCAGGGCTTGTGGGGTCAGCACCAGGTAGAATGGAGCTTGCGGGGGTTAGGGGCCAGCCCCGGCAGTGGTGCGGGGAGCTGGAGCGAGGGAGGGGTCAGCCCCTCTCCTGGCAGCAGCATGTGGAGCTCGTGGGGGGGTCGGGTGTCAGCCCCTGTCTGTGGTGTGGGGAGCTGTGGGGGACGGGTCAGTCCCAGTGGTGGGTTTAGAGTTAGTGGGGCCCTGGGCTCAGCTTCATTTTTGGGGCCCCTCCTCAGGACCCAGCCAAGAAAAAGCGCATTCTCTCCCGGAGCCGTAACTCAGGGTGTCGGACGCCATCAGGTGGTGGAGGGACATCTACACAGAACACATCACCGGACATTGGCAATACCAGGAGAGAGGAGCTGGAGGCCGATGAGAAGCACAGTGGGGAAAGTAACTGAAATACTTCCCCGATAGACTGTATTTTCTAATGCACGACCTGACTAATTCTCAGTTACTGAGGGGCAATCTCCACTCCTGGCTCTATTTGCTTTCCACAACTGTCAAGGCTGAATCCCAACTCTGTCACTCCGAGTGCAGAAGTGGGGCCCGCAAGGATTTAAAAAATTAATACTGGCCATTCCAGGCTTGTATTAAACTCCCAAGGTTACAGCTTCTCCCTGACCGTGGCCTGGTAAACGCTGCTACCACCCAAATGCAACAAAACCTGCTTTGAACCCAGGAAGGAGCACTTGGGAATTCCTCCCTGTGGGGTGCCCTCAAGCCCTTTCACCGCCCTCCGGGTAAGAGCTGAGAAAGGAAACAAAGGAAATTAACTGTGGCTACCAGCTAATCATACAACATGCACAAACCTCTTAGGACACCAAAAATCCAATCCTGTTCTTAAAAAAGGTAAATGTTATTAAAAACAAACAGAAAGAAAATGCATCTGGAACTTGGGCTTTTGCTAGATTTTAAAAGAGCAATTCCAAAAATCAAGCACCCAAAATAGCTTTCTTGGGGGTTCAGCTTAACGGTTACAAGCAAACAAAAGCATCTCGGTTGAGCACAGAGGTGTCCACAAACCAATAAGAAATAAAAGAAATAACCCTAATCGCGTCTAGCTAAACATTCAGATCTACTTACACATGGAAGTTCAGATAAGCAGCTCTAGGCATGATCTGATGATTTATGATCATACCTGGCTTAGCTGCTTATAGCATGGCTGCTCTGAGCCTTCAGCCCAGAGAGAACAGACAAAGGGTTAAATTTTAAAAAAGTTTTAAATTTTTTTAAAAAGTTCGACTTTCCCATTGGCTCTTTTGGTCAGGTGCACACTTTTTTCTCTCTACCTGGGGGACTTTTTAACCCTTTACAGGTAAGGCAAGTAAAGAACAGCTACCAGGAGGGATTTTACAGCTAACTGGCTGGTTGGGTGTCCATCAAAGGGAGCTACCCCCCACTTGATTTATTACAACAACCAACTCTCTGTACACTACTCATGAGTGATGTAACCGAATACTTGGATGCGAAGCTATCTAAACTGTATTCTTAAATGTATTCACCTACATTTGGGTTATTGCTGAACTTGAATTAATATGCAACCATTAACTTAGGTTTGAACAGAGACTGGGAGCGGCTCGGTCATTACATTAATTGAATCTATTTCCCCTAGTTAACTATCCTCACGCCTTTGTGTCAACACCAAAATGGGCCATCTTGATTATCACTTAAAGTTTTTTCCCCCTGCTGATATAGTTCCTCTTAATTAGCCTCTTACAGATGGTATAGGTACTTGCACCTTTTCATGTTTCTCTGAATGTATAAATATCTGCTCACTGTGTGTTCCATTCTATGCATCCGACGAAGCGGGACTGTAGCCCACGAAAGCTTCTGCTGAAATAAATGTGTTCGTCTCTAAGGTGCCACCAGTACTCCTGGGTTTTTTTTGCTGACACAGACTAACACGGCTGGTACTCTGAAATATGTAACTCTATGTATCATATGACTTTTAAAAACAAACTTTGTGTTTGTGGCTAATCTAAGCGCTATACCCGGATGTACAGACACACTTTTCTCAACCTGTCTACTATAGAATTCTAACATTAGCTTTAATAAAAGTTTTCAATCTGTTCTGATCAGTTTAATATCTGACACCTTCTCTAGCTAAGAACTCCGTATTCAATGGATTGTTGGAGCGGGGAGATGGAAGAGGAGTGTGGTCTGTCCACTCCACACATTCACCTGATATCGCAGCACTTCTGGGAATGGTGCACTTCCCCTCGGGGAGAATAAACTGGTTGAAAAACAGAATTGGTTTAGCTCTGTTTGTCTGACAGGATTGATTTGATATTACAGCTTTGTTCTGAAATCTTTATGGTTCTGGTTTATTTATGATTTATTGTTACAAGCGTCTGTTGTAATTCTGTGTGAGTATACAGATGTGAGCTGCTGTGTGTTCCTGGGGTAGGGTGACCAGACAGCAAATGTGAAAAATCGGGACGGGGGTGGGGGATAATAGGAGCCTATATAAGAAAAAGACCCAAAAATCGGGACTGTCCCTATAAAATTGGAACATCTGGTCACCCTATCCTGGGGGATTGTTCAAAAAGCTGGGATCCACTTTGTGCTGTGAATGTTTTCAGCAGCATGAGGAATGAATGCCGGACTGAGGGTCTGTCACGGGGATAATACTTATTCTTTATAACGTTGAAGTTCACATGTATAGAAATAACTGCATGAATTCTATGGACTTGGTTGTCTTCTTCTCCCCACCCAGGAGATGGTCCAGGGATCTCAGTTTGTAAGTAAGCTCTAGTGAAGGCACTAGGGGCCCTGCTGCACCCAGGGGCCCCAATCCTGATTTCCCCCCCAAACCTGCTGCAATTCTTAACTACTGAGGGACAATCTACACTCACTGCTCTATTTGCTTTCCACGAGCTACTCTCTGCAGAACCTTTCATGAGTGATGTACTGAATATTTGGATGCTAATATGTAAACTGTATGCTTAACATTATTAACCATAATTTGGGTTATTGCAGATTTTCTACTATATTTATTGTGAATACAAAAAGAATCATAGTAAGCAGTCAGTTACAGCTATAACATTTCATTCAGTTTCACATTCATTCATTCACACACACAGGTTCTGCATAGATGTCATAGTTACCAGCCTAGAAGTTGCTCATGCCAAGTTACTGGCCAGGTAACCTGGGCATGAGGGTGGAGCCGCGTCCTTGTCAGATTCATCTGATGCTCCTGGAGGTTGGCAGCAGAACCAGAGACTCAAAGTCCTCAGTGTGTAGAAGCCATTCTTATAGGGATTTATTCCTATGTCAGTGTATGGGAATTGCTTCATCATGCTGTTGCTGAATCAATCAGCAGATGGCACATTCCAGATGGCTCCGTGCTGTCAGATGTTATCTTGTTTTTCCCATCCTTTGAGATGGTTGGGTGGATCCCAGTTTATCCTCCGGGGGTGTTGTCTGGTCGTTCCCACTTGATGCCGCCTTCAGCCGATGGTCACTGAATTCCTAGGCTGGCACCTCCCTGCTCATTCATTCATGCACACCAAGCATTCATCAGCAGACATACTGTCTCCACCACTTTCGGGGTGTGTACTAATTTATTTGAGACTCCCTGCCCTTTGAGGGTGGGGGTCTTTCTATGCTGTTTCTAGGTACAAAGCATGCATAAAGAACAAAGTCAAATAACTTGTTTGCAAGTTTCTCATAGCAATACAGCATCTTTCTGAGAACAGATACAATCAATGGTTTACACAGACAGTAGCTTGTAAGTTTAACAAGGGATCCAAGAGATCTTTTACTTGGTAATGCTATGAGGTTTAAATTGTGGGGGACAAATTATGGGGAGTTACTTTCACTTGGGGAATCACTTTCTGTACCTTCTTTAATATCCCTACATCTTAACCTGTGCACTAGATACTTTTAACATTAGCTTTAATCTGTTCTGATCAGTTTAATATCTGACATGTTCTCTATCCGAGAACTCTGTATTAAATGGATTTTTGGAACAGGGAGATGGAAGAGGCGCTTTCTCCATCCAATCCACGCATTCAGGGCAGGGAGCACAGCGGGGCGCCGGTGGGGAGCTTGGCAGGCCCCGCTGCCCCATCTGGGGCGCCGGCGGGGAGCGCGTCATGCCCGTGGCCCCGCTGCCCCGGCCGGGAGCGCGGGCAGGGAAGAGTGGGTTTTTTTAAATTAAAAAAAAACAAACCTTGAGCGCTGCCCCGCCGCCCCCCCCGGGTGTCGCCCCAAGCATGTGCTTGGTCGGCTGGTGCCTGGAGCCACCCCTGCACACATTAACCCAATATTCCAGCGCTTCCGGGAATGGTGCATCTCCCCTCGGGGAGAATATCACGGTTGAAACAAAAGAACAAATATCTTGTGTTCTGAGCGTTACTGTTGTGCTTGGAATGGGAATTAATTTGTAGCTCTTTGGTTATTTGTATTTTATTCTTAGTTAGGCCTCTTGAGTGGGGAGACTACTCCTGCAAATTGTACTTTATTGTTGTTTGTAGATCAGTTACGCTGCTTTCTTATGCTATTCTGGGCATTGTTCTTCGCCTGCTCTCATTAGGATCCCTTCCGAAATTGTGTGGTGTGTATGGTTCTTTCCCTCCTCTGGCCCCCCACAGGAGAGAGATTTTCCATCCCTCTCCCCTTGAGAAAATACCCCTGGTGTAACTTGGGGAACAGTCTCTGAATGGTCTCCCCAGAGTAGGGCTGCTTCATAGGCGCAGAAGAGGAGGAAGGTCGTGGCCCTTTAGGAACCACCAGATCAGCTGATCTGACTTCCTGCACATCCCAGGCCACTACGCCCCCACCCCTCCCAGTTACGCCCACAAAGGGCCCAATCACCTGGATTAGACCATCTGGGGACTAACTCTTGTCCTGCACAGGCAGAGAATCGGAGGGACTGAGGTGCACCGAGGCCCTGCAATGGCAGAGAACTGATTCGGTGACACCCCCGCAGATGAGTCTAGAAAGTGACCCAGGCCCCATGCTGCAGAGATCAGTGGGAAAAACCCAAGGTTCCTACCGTAAAATTCCTTCCTGACCCCCAAAATGGTCAGTTTGCCCCCGAGCACGTGAGCAAGACGCACCAGTTGTGAAGGACAATTCCATCCCGGTGGGGTCCCATCTCCAGCCATGGCCAATCGCTGACACGGAAAACATAATGCCCAGAATGCATCGGGGAGGGGTGGGGGAGGGCTCTGTCTTTTCTGATGCCTGCAGGAGACCAGCTGAATCCCTGAAGCATGAGATTTGGGACACAACACACGGGACATCGCACAGGGCAGATGGAGGATCTGGGGCTCCCCACCGCCCCCTGCAGTCGCTGCTCCCCAAGGGCTCTGCCGGCCCTGGAGCCAGGCTCCCAAGCCGGGCAGCACTTACGGGCTGCGAGCAGTCAAAGGGCAGTGGGGAGCTGAGGAGCAGCTGCAGCCCTGGGGCCCCAAGCTCCAGCAGCAGCAGGAGGAGATGGGTGAGCGCCGCGGCCGCCTGCACCATGGCACCAGCCAGAACAGCAGCCCCCTGCACTGCCCGGCTCCGCCTCTGACCTGGCCAGGGGGCGGGGCCTCAGGGGGCAGAGGGGGAGCAGCACTTAGCTGAGCAGCCGCAGCCACCTGCACAGCGGGCTAGAGTGGGGCCAGGGCCGGGACCCGGCGGCCGTTTGGCGAGGGCTCGTGGGGCTGCTGCTGGGCTTGCACGGCTGCGAGCCAGGGCTCATGCCATGGTCCCAAAGGGGGTTGCACCAGCACAGCCAGGTTAGGAGAGACAGAGTGGGGCACATGGGGCTGGTGGGGGGGGCGGTCAGACAGTGGGGTTCAGAAGGGCTAGTGGCGGGGGACAGAGCTAGTGTGGTGACAGCATTGAGCAAGGCACTGAATGGGGGGTGGGGGGCAGGGCCACATGGGGACAGGGTCAGATGTGCCTGACTGGATGGGAGAGGGTAGCGGTCAGCCAGGTCTGCATGGAGGGAGGCTCCCCAACAATCCTTCTCCACCCCCCAAAAAACCCCTGTTCCACACCTCTCCAGCCCATGCCCGACAACCCTCCAAGTTCACACCCAGGCTCCTTCCCAGCAATTATTTCCCTCTCTCTCAGCTCCTCCGTTACCCCTGACTCCCCCCAGCCTTTGCGCTGCTTCTGAGGGGGGCGGGAAATATGGTTCTGTATCGTAGTTTAAACGAATTATTATTCAAAGGTCTGTGTTGATATACCTAGTAAGGAATCTATTTGTCAAAAACCATTTCCTGAATCTTTTTTTTTTTGTCTGGATTGTTACAGACGTACTTGCTGACAGGTATTTTGAAATAAACTACCTAAATAATTGAAGCCAGCATGAGAGTATGTTATTTTGACAAATACATTTTGCAGAATTTTAAATATTGTGTGCAGAATTTGTAATTTTTCAGAGCAGACTTTGTAGTGTTTTGGGGCTGAATTCCCCCAGGAGTGAGCGTTGTCAGTGACGGCTGCTGTCTTTTACAGCGCTTCTGGGTGCTCCCTGCTCTGCAGTTTGCCCTTAGTAGGGCTTTTCGGCCAGAACCAGCATTTCAGCGGCAGAGTACAAAGCATCAGGGCAATTCTGGGGAGCTCCCTGTTTGCTGTCCCCTCTCTGGTGCTGGCGGTGAGAAGTTTGGGGTTCCAGCCCCGAGCAGCTTTTCTAATAACCCTTCATATCGCCATCCTATAGGCACTTTTTTTAACCTATTGATTCCTTTTGCCTTCACAATGACCCTGAAACGGCATACCCCATTTTCAGTGTGGGCCTCTTGTTTATATTCAACCTGTGGCCTATTTAATCTTGGCAGAAGAATGCCCTGGGTCTTGAAGGATGGGCAAGATTAAATAATACTTCGCTTTTCACTCTTTCAACACCATTCACGGTTTTATACAGCTCTATCGTTCCCCTTCTTAATCATCACTTTTCTAAACTGAATCGAGCAAAGCTTTGTAGCCTTTCCATATGGTTGATCTTTTTGCCCTTTGCTGAATTGTTTCTGCAGCCGTTCTGTCCTTTTTGAAATGCCATGACCAGAACTGGGCTCAGAATTCCAGGGGCTGGCAGGCCATGGATTTACATAGTGGGAGTACGCTACTTTCTATTTTAGTTTCTATCTCTTTGCTAACGGTTCCTCATATTCTGTTTGCCTTTTTCTCTGCTGCTGCGTACTGAGCTGAAGTTTCCCAAGAGCTGTCCACAATGAGTCCAAGATTGTGGTAAGAGCTCATTTAGAAAAAAACCTATTCTAGACATGTGGGTGGGCGTATTTTTCAATCAAGTTTTTGCATTTAGTGCCATTGAAATTTATGTGCCATTTTGTTGCCCAGTTACCCAGTTCTGTGAGATCCTTTTTTAGCTCTTCACAGTCTGCTTTGGCCTTAACTAGTGTGAGGAATTTATCATCTGCAAACTTTGGCACCTCATTGTTTACCCCTTTTCCCAGATCATTAATTAATATGTTGAACAGCGCTAGTCCCAGTACAGATCCTTCGGGGAGGGCGGGGAATCCTGCTGTTTCCCTCTCTTCATTGCAAAAACTCACCGTTTATTCCCCCTATTTCATATTTTGTAACCAGTTCCTGATCCATGACGGGCTGTCAGGGTTCCCTCCCCACTTTAAACTCTAGGGTAAAGACGTGGGGACCCGCATTTAGAGCCCCTAAGCTTATTTTTACCAGCTTAGGTTAAATCCCCCAAGGTACAAAATTTCCTGCACCCTGAGAAATGCTTTTCGCTGCCACCATCAAGTACCTAACAGGAATCCAGGAAAGGAATTACTTGAACTTCCCTCCCCACCAAAATACCCCCTCAAGCCGTACACCCCCTTTCCTGGGGAAGCTTGAGAACAATCTCCCAACCAATTGGTTACACAGTGATCTAAAAACCCACCCCCTGGGTTTTAACACCATAGAAAACAGTCAGCTTTTTAAAAGAAGGATTTTATTAAAAATAAAGAAGGTAAAATTATCTTTGTAAAATTAGGATGGTAACTATTTTACAGGGCACTATATTTCCAAACTCAGAGAGATTTCCCTCTCTGGACAAAACCTTAAAGTTACAGAAAACCATGAATAAACCCCCCCGCCCCCAACTTGCCCCTTCTAACACAGGGAATACACCAAGCCGAAATTAAACAGAAATCTATGCGCTATGCTATTTAAACTTACTTTATAAAAGGGAGGTTTGATTTTTTGCAGGTTCCTTCTGTCTTTTAAGATCACTCTGACTTAGACAAAGACACACACTAAAACCTTCCCCCCTCCCAAAGTTTGAAAGTATCTTGTCCCCTTATTGGTCAGATGCCAGCCAGGTCAGGTGTCAGTCTGGCTACCTGCATTTTTTAACCCTTTACTGGAAAGAGGATTTTATAGCACTGCATCAGACCCTTTCCCCCTTCCCTTCATATTTATGACACGCCCCCCAAATCACCGATAGTGTGAAACACTGGCTGTGATTTCTTCCTGGAGCTCTAAAAGAAAACAAAAGTAATAAGACACATGAATTTTTAAATATACTAATAACTGGATAAAGACTAACAATATTGTTTACATTGCAAGGACGATTTTAACCAGTTGGTTTGGGGAAACTTTTACGGGAGAGTGCATTAGCCACTTTGTTAGAAGCTTTTGAAATGTGTTGTATTTTAAAATTAAAATTTTGGAGAGCTAAACTTCATTGAAGGAGTTTTTTGTTATTTCCCTTGGCGGTATTAAGCCACTGTAGTGCAGCATGGTCGGTTTGCAGGTGGAAACGCCGTTTCCAAACGTATGGGCGTAGCTTTTTTAGAGTGTAGACAATGGCGTAACATTTTTTTTTACTGATTGACCAGTGGTTTTTTTTTTTAGACAGCTTTTTGCTGAGAAACACGACAGGATGGAATTTTTGATTTGCTTTTTTTTGCATTAAGACTGCTTTTACACCATGCTTGGACGCATTTGTGGTTATTAGGAACGGTTTATTAAAGTTTGGGGCCCTTAGCACAGGGTCAGACATGAGTGTTGCTTTAAGCTGGTTAAAGGCCTTCCGACACTCATTAGTCCACTGAACCGCATTTGGCTGGTTTTTTTTGGTTAGGTTAGTTAGAGGGGCGGCGATTTGGCTGTAGTGCGGTACAAATCGCCTGTAATATTTGGCCAAGCCTAAGAAAGATTGGACCTGTTTTTTTGACTTTGGGACAGGCCACTTTTGGATAGCCTCCACCTTGGCCTGTAGGGGGTTAATAGTTTTTTGACCCACCTGGTGTTTAAGGTAAGTTACTTTGTTGAGGCCTATTTGACACTTTTTAGCCTTAACAGTTAGTTTTGCCTTTTGTACGCGCTTGAAGACCTTTTGGAGATGCTTTAGGTGTTTGGCCCATGAGTTAGAAAATATGGCCACATCATTAAGATAGGCAACTGCCGATCTTTTTTAATTTTGCTAGGAGACTATTTACCAGTTTTTGGAATGTGGCAGGTGCATTTTGCAGCCCAAAAGGGAGTACATTAAATTTATACAGCCCGACATGGGTGATGAATTGATCATTCATCATTCAAGACTGTTCGTATTGATCAGCATAAGCAGCAAGGCTGTCTGCTGAGTTTATTTTTTTATTTTATAAACACTGTCTTATATTATTTTTGGACATATTTAGGAATTGTTTTTGAGCCATTAAATTACACACTTTTTTAAAGCTAGTAACATTTTTTTCCTTGACCCATTTTTTTAACAGCTTTTTTATTCGGTTTACATAAGCTACATTATTTAGTTCAGGCCCTCGGATAAGGGTTCGAAATTTTACTTGGTAAGTTTTAGGTGTAACTTGAAATTGTTTTAAAACCAAATCCTTGAATTTTTTATAGTCAGAAGCCTTATCAATAGGCATGTTATTGAATATGTTCAGAGCACTTTCAGTCAACTTTGCTACCAATATGGTCATTTTGTGAGCATTAGGAATGGTATGGAGATTGCATAGTTTTTTAAAGGTGAGAAAATATTCCGCAATATCACGGGATTTATTATACGGTGGACATAGTCGCTTTCATTTGTGGGTTGTTGGGGAAGGATTATTAGTGTTATTCGGTAGATTTCGCTTCACCCTGGTCTTCTCCATCTCCAGGGCATGCTTTTTTTTTTGCTTTTTTTTTTTCTTCTTAGCATGCTTCCTCTCCTCCTCAGCATGCTTTTTTTTTTTTCTCAGCATGCTTTTTTTTTTTATAGCATACTTTTTCTTTTTTTTAGCATGCTTTTTTTTTAGCATGCTTTCTTTTTTTTTTATAGCATACTTTTTCTTTTTTTTAGCATGCTTTTTTTTGTAGCATGCTTTTTTTTTTAGCATGCTTTCTTTTTTTTTTATAGCATACTTTTTCTTTTTTTTAGCATGCTTTTTTTTAGCATGCTTGCTTTCTTTTTTTTTCTTCTTAGCATGCTTTCTTTCTTCCTCAGCATGCTTTTTTTTTCTTTTTTTTCCTCCTCAGCATGCTTTTTTTTTTCCTTCTCAGCATGCTTTCTTTTTCTTTTTTTATTTTTTATTTTTATTTGTTTAAGTTGTAGCAGTTTTGCATGGTTTTTTTTCTTCTTATTAGCTTGTAGCCGGGCTATTTTAAGTTTAATAGCTGCTTTACTGGCAGTCATTTTAGCCTTTTTGTTTTTAATTTGTTTTAACTCGATAGAGTTAGAAAAGAAAAAAAAAAACTTGCTTGGGTATTCCCTGTAGGGGTTAACTACCTGCTTTTATATGTAGATACTCTAGCTCCTAGCAGCTTAACCCCTTCCCCCTCCCTGCTTTCAGCAGCTACAGGGAAGAGTCAGAGAGAAGAAAAAAAAATTCTAAACTCCCTGTGTTTGGTTTAAAAAAATTTTTGGTTCAATATATCCCACCGCTCTGCCACCATGTCAGGGTTCCCTCCCCACTTTAAACTCTAGGGTAAAGATGTGGGAACCCGCATTTAGAGCCCCTAAGCTTATTTTTACCAGCTTAGGTTAAATCCCCCAAGGTACAAAATTCCCTGCACCCTAAGAAATGCTTTTCGCTGCCACCATCAAGTAGCTAACAGAAATCCAGAAAAGGAATTACTTGAACTTCCCTCCCCCCCAAAATACCCCCTCAAGCCGTACACCCCCTTTCCTGGGGAAGCTTGAGAACAATCTCCCAACCAATTGGTTACACAGTGATCTAAAAACCCACCCCCTGGGTTTTAACACCATAGAAAACAGTCAGCTTTTTAAAAGAAGGATTTTATTAAAAATAAAGAAGGTAAAATTATCTTTGTAAAATTAGGATGGTAACTATTTTACAGGGCACTATATTTCCAAACTCAGAGAGATTTCCCCCTCTGGACAAAACCTTAAAGTTACAGAAAACCATAAATAACACCCCCCCTTGCCCCTTCTAACACAAAAAATACACCAAGCCAAAATTAAACAAAAATCTATGCGCTATGCTATTTAAACTTACTTTAAAAAAGGAAGGTTTAATTTTTTGCAGGTTCCTTCTGTCTTTTAAAATCACTCTAACTTAAACAAAGACACACACTAAAACCTTCCCCCCTCCCAAAGTTTAAAAGTCTCTTGTCCCCTTATTGGTCAGATGCCAGCCAGGTCAGGTGTCAGTCTGGCTACCTGCATTTTTTAACCCTTTACTAAAAAAAGGATTTTATAGCACTGCATCAAACCCTCTCCCCCTTCCCTTCATATTTATAACACGGGCCCTTTCCTGGTAGCCCAGGACTATTCAGTTGCCTTAAAAGTCTTTGCTGAGGGTCCTTGTCTCCATTTTTGCTGACACCCACAAAACATTGTACTAGGTTGCTGGGGCCCAATTCCCCTTTCTGAAAGCTGTGTTGACGCTTCCCCAGCAAATCATGTTAATCTCTGTGCCTGATAATTCTGTACTCTATGATAGTTTCTCCCAATCTGGCTTATACTGAAGTTAGATTTACCAGCCTGTAATTGCCAAGATCACGTCTGGAATTCTTTTTTCAAATTGCCGTTACATTAGCTACCTTCCCAGTCATCTGGGACAGATGTGAGTTTCAGTGTTAGGTTACATACCACAGCTAGCAGTCCTACCATTTCAGATCTGAGTTCCTGCCAAATTCTGGGGTGAATCCCATCTGGTCCTCATGATTTATTACTGTCTAATTTAGTCATTTGTTCTATAATCTCTTCTACTGACATGTGTGGGGCTGTACTTCAGATTTGTCACCCAGAAAGAACAGCTCTGATGTGGGGAATCTCCCCCACATCCTCTGCAGTGAAGACCGATGCAAAGAATTAATGTAGCTTCCCTGTAATGGCCTTGTCGTCCTTGAGTGATCCTCGAACACCTTTGTCATCTAGTGGCCCCACTGCCTGTACTTAAAAAAATCTTACTGGTAGTTTTTTGTCTTTAGCAAGTTCCTTCATGGCCTGCCATACTACTATACTTTCACACTTACCTGCCAGGGTTTGCTTTCCTTCTTATTGTCCTCACTAGGATCTGACTTCCAGAGTTGAAAGGATGGCCTTTTTGCTTCTAGTGGCCTCTACTACTCGGCTGTTAAGCCATGGTGGCATTCTTCTGGTCCTCTCATTGTCTTTGCTGATTTGGGGTACATGTTTAGTCTGAGCCGGTACTATGGTGTTTGTAAATAGTCCCCATGTTACTTGCTGGCGTGTAACCCTTGTGAACAGCTTTTTTACTTCTCCCAGCCTTCCTACGTTTGGTATTGTTCCCCTTTTCCAAGTGAAGTGTTACCGTGGTGGGTTTTTTGTATTATTTGCAATACAAGGAGGTTACATTTAATTACATTGTGGTTGCTTTTACCTAGAAGTTCAGTTATAGTCACCTCTTGGACCGGATCCTGTGCTCCACTTAGGGCTAAGTCAAGAACTGCCTCGTCCCTTAGGGGTTGCAGGACTGGCTGCTCCAAGAAGCAGGCCTTTATGGTGTCTAGAAATGTTCTCTCTGCGTCATGCCCTGAGATAACATTTACTCAGTCATTGTGAGGAGAGTTGAACTCACCCATTATTATTGCACTTTCTGCTTTTCCAGCCTCTCGGACCACTCCCTTTAGCTCTTGCCATGCAAGTTGAAAGACGGCCCGTCCAAAAATTCTGTCTCCCTTGGTGGCTGGTCGACGTTCTGGCCCCTGCTTTTGGTATAAGATAGAGCAGAACTGGACCGCATTATTTGTGCTGGTGCTGGTGGTGGGGGGCTGTGTTTGCACTTTCCCCCAGCATTTGGTCAAGCGAAGAAAGAGAAAGCCGGCTTCTTGCAGCAGTCCCTCTGCATGCTCTTAACCTGCAATGTCATTGTATTGTTTTTCTTTCTCCCGGTAGATTGGTTGTGTTTGGATGTGCACAAAAAAATGTTTACCATAAACGACATGGGGGGAAAAAATAGCACGCACAGCCCAAAACTGGGACATGACTGCCTAGGAAGGGGTACTGCAGCAAAGAATCTAAGGTTTATAGTGGATCACAAACTAAGCATGAGTCTACAATGCAACACTGTTGCGAAAAAAGCAAACATTGTTCTGGGATTATTAGCAGGAGTGTTGTAGGCGACACACGGGAAGTCATTCTTCTGCTCCTCTCCATGCTGATAAGGCTGGAGTATTGTGTCCAGCTATGGGCACATCACAGGAAAGATCTGGAGAAGTTAGAGAACGTCTAGAGAAGAGCAACGAAAACGATTAAAGGTCTCAAAAACATGACCTCTGGGGGAAGATTGAAAAAATTGGGTTTGTTTCATCTGGAGATGACTGAGGTTGGCCTTTCAGTCCCTGGAAAAATCATGGAACAGGTCCTCAAGGAATCAATTCTGAACCACATAAAGGAGGGGAAAGTGATCAGGAACAGTCAGCATGGATTCACCAAGGGCAAGTCATGCCTGACTAACCTAATTGCCTTCTATGATGAGATAACTGGCTCTGTGGATGAGGGGAAAGCAGTGGATGTGCTATTTCTTGACTTTAGCAAAGCTTTTGATACAGTCTCCCACAGTGTTCTTGCCAGCAAGTTAAGGAAGTATGGGCTGGATGAATGGACGGTAAGGTGGATAGAAAACTGGCTGGATGGTCGCGCTCAACGGGTAGTGATCAATGGCTCCATGTCTAGTTGGCAGCCGGTATCAAGTGGAGTGCCCCAAGGGTCGGTGCTGGGGCCGGTTTTGTTCAATATCTTCATCAACGATCTGGAGGATGGTGTGGACTGCACCCTTAGCAAGTTTGCAGATGACACTAAACTGGGAGGAGTGGTTGATATGCTGGAGGGTAGGGACAGGATACAGAGGGACCTAGACAAATTAGAGGATTGGGCCAAAAGAAATCTGATGAGGTTCAACAAGGACAAGTGCAGAGTCCTGCACTTAGGACGGAAGAATCCCATGCACTGCTACAGACTAGGGACCGAATGGCTGGGCAGCAGTTCTGCAGAAAAGGACCTAGGGGTTACGGTGGACGAAAAGCTGAATATGAGTCAACAGTGTGCTCTTGTTGCCAAGAAGGCTAACGGCATTTTGGGCTGTATAAGTAGGGGCATTTCCAGCAGATGGAGGGACGTGATTATTCCCCTCTATTCGGCACTGGTGAGGCCTCATTTGGAGTACTGTGTCCAGTTTTGGGCCCCACGCTACAAGAAGGATGTGGATAAATTGGAAAGAGTCCAACGGAGGGCAACAAAAATGATTAGGGGGCTGGAGCACATGACTTATGAGGAGAGGCTGAGGGAACTGGGATTGTTTAGCCTGCAGAAGAGAAGAATGAGGGGGGATTTGATAGCTGCTTTCAACTACCTAAAAGGGGGTTCCAAAGAGGATGGATCTAGACTGTTCTCAGTGGTAGAAGATGACAGAACAAGGAGTAATGGTCTCAAGTTGCAGAGGGGGAGGTTTAGGTTAGATATTAGGAAAAACTTTTTCACTAGTAGGGTGGTGAAGCACTGGAATGGGTTACCTAGGGAGGTGGTGGAATCTCCTTCCTTAGATGTTTTTAAGGTCAGGCTTGACAAAGCCCTGGCTGGGATGATCTAATTGGGGTTGGTCCTGCTTTGAGCAGGGGGTTGGACTAGATGACCTCCTGAGGTCCCTTCCAACCCTGAGATTCTATGATTCTATGATAGCAGATGTGAAGTGTGGAAAAAGGTTTTTGTAATGCCGACAGATACCAGTGGGGGGGATTGAACCTTGGACCTGTGGAACTAAATGCCTGAGCCGCTACTGCATGAGCTGAAAGGCACATACCCCTTAGCTAAGGCTGTAGTGGACTCATTCGTCTCTAATGGGCTGGGTGCCACTAGAGGGGACAGAGCACCACCCCCAGGAAGGGTGTGGTTATATTATTATGAAGAGGAGGCATAGGCGCCGACGTCCCTTCTTCCCGGTGGGTGCTCCAGCCCCCGGCGCCCCTGGCCCCACCCCTGCACCACCCTCGCCTTGCCCCCATTCCATCCCTTCCCCAAAGTCCCCGCCTCTTCTCTGCCTCCTCCCCTGAGCACGCCGCATCTCCACTCCTTCCCCTCCCTCCCGGAAAGTCCTCAGTGCTGCTAAACAGCTGTTAAGCGGCGGGGTGACGGGAAGCACTGGGAGGGTTGGGGAGGAGCGGGGATGCGGCATGCTGGGGGGTGGGAGAAAGAGGCGGGAGCTTGGCTGCTGGTGGGTGCGGAGCACCCACTAATTTTTCCCCGTGGGTGCTCCAGCCCCAGAGCACCCATGGAGTCGGCGCCCTATGAGAGGAGGGTGATAAATTGTTCTCCGTAACCAACGAGGACAGGATCAAATGTAATGAGCTTAAATTGCAGCAAGGGCGGTTTAGGCTGGACACAAGGAAAAGCTTCCTGTCCGGGTGGCTAAGCCCTGGGACAAATTGCCCCGGGAGGCTGTGGAATCCCCGTCACGGGAGGTGTTTCAGCGCAGGTTGGACAAACCCCTGTCAGGGCTGGTCAGACAATGCCTCCGTGCGGGGCACCGGAACCGATAGCCTCTCGAGGGGCCTTCCAGCCCTATGGTTCTGTGAGTCTCTGGGAGACGATGTGAGGCACTGGGCCCCAGACGGGCCTTTGTCCTGCCAGGGGACGCCGCTTGCTGAATGTTCTTTCACAAGCGGCAGCTTCCCAGCACTGTTCTTAAGCCCTGGGAGCAGTGCTTCCACACGCCATGCCCTGGTGAGAAGTGCCCACCCGACGGCCCAGCGCTGCCCTAGGGTTGCCAGGTGTCTGGTTTTCCACTGTATCGCCCTGTTGAAAAGGGACCCTGGCGGCTCTAGCCAGCGCTGCTGCTGGACTTTTAAAAGTCTGGTCGGCGGCACAGCGGGGCTAAGGAAGCTCCCTGCCTGCCTTGGCTGGCTCCTATGCGTCGGGGCAGGCAGGGGGCTCCACACACTCCCCCTGCCCCAAGCGCCAATTCTGCAGCTCCCATTGGCCGGGAACAGCAGCCAATGGGAGTTGCAGGGGCGGCGCCTGTGGCCAGGTCAGTGGGCAGAGCTGCCTGGCCACACCTCATCGTAGGAGCCTGAGGGGGGACATGCTGCTGCTACTGGGAGCTGCTTGAGGTAAGCGCCGCCCAGAGCCTGTCCCCCTGTCATGCCCCAACCCCCTGCCCCAGCCCTGATCCTCTCCCGCCCTCCAAACCAGAGTCCCTTCTTGCACCCCAAACCCCTCATCCCCACCCCAGAGTCTGCACCCCCAGCCGGAGCCTTCACCCCCCACACCCCTGCATCAGCCCGGTTAAAATGAGCTAGTGAGTGTGGGGAGAGAGAGCAATAGGGGGGGAATGGAGTGAGTGGGGCAGGGCCTCAGTGGGGGGGCAGGGGCGTTTTGTTTGAGTTGGGGGACGGACACAAGATGCATGGTGACGGCACCGCCCCCGGCGGGGAGAGGGAAGGGGCACAGGGGGCGGGGCTCGCTCGGGAGCTCGGGCAGGGGGCGGGGCTCGCTCGGCGCAGGGGGCGGGGCTCGCTCGGGAGCTCGGGCAGGGGGCGGGGCTCGCTCGGGGCGGGCTCGGGACTGGGAGCTCGGGCAGGGGGCGGGGCTCGCTCGGGAGCTCGGCGCAGGGGGCGGGGCTCGCTCGGGAAGGGGGCGGGGCTCGCTCGGCGCAGGGGGCGGGGCTCGCTCGGGCAGGAGGCGGGGCTCGCTCAGGGCGGGCTCGGGACTGGGAGCTCGGGCAGGGGCCGGGCCTCGCTCGGGAGCTCGGCGCAGGGGGCGGGGCTCGCTCGGGAAGGGGGCGGGGCTCGCTCGGGGCGGGCTCGGGACTGGGAGCTCGGGCAGGGGGCGGGGCTCGCTCGGGAGCTCGGCGCAGGGGGCGGGGCTCGCTCGGGCAGGGGGCGGGGCTCGCTCGGGGCGGGCTCGGGACTGGGAGCTCGGGCAGGGGCCGGGCCTCGCTCGGGAGCTCGGCGCAGGGGGCGGGGCTCTCTCGGCGCAGGGGGCGGGGCTCGCTCGGGAGCTCGGGCAGGGGGCGGGGCTCGCTCGGCGCAGGGGGCGGGGCTCGCTCGGGAGCTCGGGCAGGGGGCGGGCTCGGGACTGGGAGCTCGGGCAGGGGGCGGGCTCGGGACTGGGAGCTCGGGCAGGGGGCGGGGCTCGCTCGGGAGCTCGGCGCAGGGGGCGGGGCTCGCTCGGGAAGGGGGCGGGGCTCGCTCGGGAGCTCGGCGCAGGGGGCGGGGCTCGCTCGGCGCAGGGGGCGGGGCTCGCTCGGGAGCTCGGGCAGGGGGCGGGGCTCGCTCGGCGCAGGGGGCGGGGCTCGCTCGGGAGCTCGGGCAGGGGGCGGGCTCGGGACTGGGAGCTCGGGCAGGGGGCGGGGCTCGCTCGGGAGCTCGGCGCAGGGGGCGGGGCTCGCTCGGGAAGGGGGCGGGGCTCGCTCGGGAGCTCGGCGCAGGGGGCGGGGCTTGCCCAGGCCCGCCCCGCCCGCATCCGGCTCCTCCCGCGCAGGCCCCGCACACGCCGCCGTGTCCCCGCAGCCGCCGCGGCCTCCCCGCCCCCTCCCCGCGCCGCGCACGTGGCCGCCCGGCAGCTCCGCGCCCACGTGCCCGGCCCCGCCATGGGCTGCCTGGTGCTGCAGGACGGGGCCGTGCTGCGGGGCCGCCCCTTCGGGGCCGCGCGCTCCGCCGCCGGGGAAGTGGGTGAGTGGGGCGGGGGCGGCCTGCAGGGGGGCCTGGCGGAGCCCAGGGGGAGGGGATGGGGGGCAGGCCCTGGTGGGGGGGGAGTGGGGGGCAGTCCTTGGCAGAGCCCGGCGGGGGAGGGGATGGGGGGCAGGCCCTGGTGGGGGGGGGGAGTGGGGGGCAGTCCTTGGCAGAGCCCGGCGGGGGAGGGGATGGGGGGCAGGCCCTGGTGGGGGGGGGGAGTGGGGGGCAGTCCTTGGCAGAGCCCGGCGGGGGAGGGGATGGGGGGCAGGCCCTGGTGGGGGGGGGGAGTGGGGGGCAGTCCTTGGCAGAGCCCGGCGGGGGAGGGGATGGGGGGCAGGCCCTGGTGGGGGGGGAGTGGGGGGCAGTCCTTGGCAGAGCCCGGCGGGGGAGGGGATGGGGGGCAGGCCCTGGTGGGGGGGGAGTGGGGGGCAGTCCTTGGCAGAGCCCGGCGGGGGAGGGGATGGGGGGCAGGCCCTGGTGGGGGGGGGGAGTGGGGGGCAGTCCTTGGCAGAGCCCGGCGGGGGAGGGGATGGGGGGCAGGCCCTGGTGGGGGGGGAGTGGGGGGCAGTCCTTGGCAGAGCCCGGCGGGGGAGGGGATGGGGGGCAGGCCCTGGTGGGGGGGGGGAGTGGGGGGCAGTCCTTGGCAGAGCCCGGCGGGGGAGGGGATGGGGGGCAGGCCCTGGTGGGGGGGGAGTGGGGGGCAGTCCTTGGCAGAGCCCGGCGGGGGAGGGGATGGGGGGCAGGCCCTGGTGGGGGGGGAGTGGGGGGCAGTCCTTGGCAGAGCCCGGCGGGGGAGGGGATGGGGGGCAGGCCCTGGTGGGGGGGGGGAGTGGGGGGCAGTCCTTGGCAGAGCCCGGCGGGGGAGGGGATGGGGGGCAGGCCCTGGTGGGGGGGGGGAGTGGGGGGCAGTCCTTGGCAGAGCCCGGCGGGGGAGGGGATGGGGGGCAGGCCCTGGTGGGGGGGGAGTGGGGGGCAGTCCTTGGCAGAGCCCGGCGGGGGGAGGGGATGGGGGGCAGGCCCTGGTGGGGGGGGGAGTGGGGGGCAGTCCTTGGCAGAGCCCGGCGGGGGGAGGGGATGGGGGGCAGGCCCTGGGGGGGGGAGTGGGGGGCAGTCCTTGGCAGAGCCCGGCGGGGGGAGGGGATGGGCCTTGGCAGAGCCCGGCGGGGGAGGGGATGGGGGGCAGGCCCTGGTGGGGGGGGAGTGGGGGGCAGTCCTTGGCAGAGCCCGGCGGGGGAGGGGATGGGGGGCAGGCCCTGGTGGGGGGGGGGGAGTGGGGGGCAGTCCTTGGCAGAGCCCGGCGGGGGAGGGGATGGGGGGCAGGCCCTGGTGGGGGGGGGGAGTGGGGGGCAGTCCTTGGCAGAGCCCGGCGGGGGAGGGGATGGGGGGCAGGCCCTGGTGGGGGGGGAGTGGGGGGCAGTCCTTGGCAGAGCCCGGCGGGGGAGGGGATGGGGGGCAGGCCCTGGTGGGGGGGGGGAGTGGGGGGCAGTCCTTGGCAGAGCCCGGCGGGGGAGGGGATGGGGGGCAGGCCCTGGTGGGGGGGGGGAGTGGGGGGCAGTCCTTGGCAGAGCCCGGCGGGGGAGGGGATGGGGGGCAGGCCCTGGTGGGGGGGGAGTGGGGGGCAGTCCTTGGCAGAGCCCGGCGGGGGAGGGGATGGGGGGCAGGCCCTGGTGGGGGGGGGGAGTGGGGGGCAGTCCTTGGCAGAGCCCGGCGGGGGAGGGGATGGGGGGCAGGCCCTGGTGGGGGGGGAGTGGGGGGCAGTCCTTGGCAGAGCCCGGCGGGGGAGGGGATGGGGGGCAGGCCCTGGTGGGGGGGGAGTGGGGGGCAGTCCTTGGCAGAGCCCGGCGGGGGAGGGGATGGGGGGCAGGCCCTGGTGGGGGGGGGAGTGGGGGGCAGTCCTTGGCAGAGCCCGGCGGGGGGAGGGGATGGGGGGCAGGCCCTGGTGGGGGGGGGAGTGGGGGGCAGTCCTTGGCAGAGCCCGGCGGGGGGAGGGGATGGGGGGCAGGCCCTGGGGGGGGGAGTGGGGGGCAGTCCTTGGCAGAGCCCGGCGGGGGGAGGGGATGGGGGGCAGGCCCTGGTGGGGGGGGGGAGTGGGGGGCAGTCCTTGGCAGAGCCCGGCGGGGGAGGGGATGGGGGGCAGGCCCTGGTGGGGGGGGGAGTGGGGGGCAGTCCTTGGCAGAGCCCGGCGGGGGAGGGGATGGGGGGCAGGCCCTGGTGGGGGGGGGGAGTGGGGGGCAGTCCTTGGCAGAGCCCGGCGGGGGGAGGCCCTGGGGCTGGGGGAAGGGCTCTATCTGATGATCCCTGTTCCCACCAGCACCGCCCTGTGGCCAGCGGTGCAGGGTCTCTCCTCCCCGGGTGGGGGGCGGCGGGGGCAGCTCTAGAGCCCAGGGCCGGGGGTCCCTGGTGCCAGGCCCCAGCCTTTGGCTGCAGCCTCCAGTCTCTGGCGGCGCTTCGTCTGCAAGGGTGCCCTGTAGCGCTGGCTGAGCTCCCTGCCCCCGGGGCTGGCACCTGACACGGATACTCCAGTCTATGGCCCAGCAGCGCTCTCTCCGTGGGGGAGGGCTGGGGGTGCCCATGGCCGGGGGGTGCGGTGCCGGGCTCGGGGGCCTGGCGGAGCCGTGCTGTGCTGAGTGCATTTTCTCCTCTCTCTCCCCCCCCCCCCCCCAGTCTTCCAGACCGGCATGGTGGGTTACCCCGAGGCCTTGACAGACCCCTCCTACAAATCCCAGATCCTGGTGCTGACCTACCCTCTGATTGGGAACTACGGTGTCCCGCAGGATGAGCTCGACCAGTACGGCCTCAGCAGGGTGAGTGCAGGGCCGGGGTGGGGCGTGGGGCCGTTTGCGGGGGCGGTTGGCGCCGGGGGGCCGCTGCGGGTGCCCGGACGGAGCTGCTGGGAGGGTGAAAGCAGCGGGTGGGAGCCGCGCCCGCAGACATTGGGCAGGCCAGTCCTGGTTCCTCCGTGGAGAGCTGCACTGAGCAGTAGGGCTGGGTCTGGCGGAGGTGGCCAGAGACTTGGTGGGGGAGAGATGCTGGGGCTCCGGAGCCTGGCAGGCCGGCGGGCGGGCGGGGCTTGCGGGCACTCGGTGCCTGGGCTGTGCCGGGGCACAGAGCAGCCCGTGCCGCATGCTGTGATGTGCCTGCCTGGAATGTGCCGCCTCAGGCAGCCCAAGTCTCCGCCCATGGCTGTCTGCCTTGCAGCTCTGAGACAGCAGGGCCCTGCCCCTCTCCCAGGGGGCCAGCGAGCAGAGCACTGGCCTGGGGCAGCCCCCCACCCAGACCGCCCTCTGGGTGGGGCTAGGGCACGCCTACGTCTCGTAATGTGCCAGGCATGGAGAGGGGTTCCCACAGGCGGCCAGGGCGCAGGGGCGGGGGGGGAGCCCCCCGTGGTGTTCTCTCTCCCCAGCTGGGGGCCCCGTGGGAGTGGGGCCCGTGGGTGCCAGGAAGTGCTCGGTCACGGCACCGGGGTGGGGGCAGCCCCCTGCAGGCTTGGGCATTCGCCGGTGTCCCGCGGAGCTCGGCCCGGCACCCACCCGGCTCACCCCTCTCTGCGCCCGCAGTGGTTCGAGTCCAGCAAGATCCACATTTCGGCGCTGATCGTGGGCGAGTGCTCACAGATCCCCAGCCACTGGAGCGCCGCGCGCTCGCTGGACCAGTGGCTGAAGGAGCAGAACATTCCCGGGCTGGAAGGTGGGGAGCAGGAGGGGGCGGGGGCTGGGCTGAGAGGGTGGGGAGGCTGGGGGCTGGGAAGGGGGTGAGGTGGGGGCTTTGGGGTAGGTGTGGATGGTGAGGGGGCAGGGGCTCCAGGCTGGGGGCAGGGGCCCTAGGCTGTGGGAGGGGGCAGGGCTGGGGGAGGTGGAAGGGACCAGGCTGGGGGAGGGGCTGGGCCAAGGCTGGGGGCAAGGCGAGGCTGGGGGAGGGGCTGGGCCAAGGCTGGGGGCAGGGCAAGGCTGGGGGAGGTGGGAGGAACCAGGCTGGAGGAGGGGGCAGGGCCGAGGCTGGGGGAGGTGGGAGGGACCAGGCTGGGGGAGGGGGCAGGGGCTCCAGGCTGGAGGAGGGGCGAGGATGGGGAGGGGGCAGGGCCGAGTCTGGGGGAGGTGGGAAGGATCAGGCGGGGGGGAGGGGGCAGGGCTCCAGGCTGGGGGAGGCCGAGGCTGGGTGCCGGGCTGGCGGGGGGCAGGCTCTGGCGCTCACGCTGGGATCCCGGCCAGGGGTGGACACCCGGGCTCTGACGAAGAGGATCCGGGAGAAGGGGACGCTGCTGGGCCGGCTGGTGCTGAATGGGGGCCAAGAGAGGAGCCTGCCCTTCGAGGACCCCAACGCGCGGCACCTGGTGCAGGAGGTGTCACTGAAGGTAGGGCTGGGCCGGCCCCGTCGCCCCTCCCTGGCTGGGTCTTGGGGCACTGGGCTGGCTGGGGCAGGCGATGGGTGGGGGCAGGGCTGAGCCCAGCCTGGGGGCACTTCCCGGGGGGGGCGGGGGTGAGGCGGTGTAGGAGCCAAGGACTTTCCCCCTGCGGTTTTCTGTAACTTTGCCGGCCTCGCTTGGAGCTGGCCTGCGCTGGGACTGGCTGAGGTGGTGTCTGTGCTCCACATGCTGCTGTCCACACAGGGTGGTGCTTCCCCCTGGGTCTGGGCAAGCCACCGCCTGGGAGCAGGGCCAGATTGACCTGTTGTGGGTCTCGGCCCCTCCCTCTGCTCCCCTGAGGCCCCTCTCTCCCCCCCCCCCCTGCCCCAGGCCCTGCCTGCTGCTTGCAGGGCGGGGGTGGGGGGCAAGAGTAATGGAGTGAGTGGTGGGTGGGGCCACGGAAGCTGCTGGGCGGGGTCTGGGGGCCAGGGCCCGTCTGAGTCCAACCCGGGCACCATGGTGCCATGGGCACCATTGCAGACCCAGCGCTGGCTGGGAGGGAGGGAGGCCGACGGGAGAAGCCTCTCGCTGTCTGTGCGGTGGCTGGGGCAGCTGGGCTGCGTCTCTGGTTTTCCTCACCCCGAGAGACGCAGCTCTGCCCCGGGACGGTCCTAGCGCAGGCCAGGCAGGGACCGATGAGGGGGATGCCGGAGGAAGCGGGCACTGAAGCAGGGGTCCGAGGGAGAGACGGAGCCCCACGCGGAGTCCCTCCTGCTGCCTTGTGGGTGGTTCTGGCTGGAGCAGAATGGACCAGCTTTCACCTTTGTTTCTCCGGGCTCACTGGAGACCTGCCGATGCTGGAATAAACCCTGCTCGGTTTGCAAGGCACCAGGGGGTGTCGCTGCACGTCCTGGCTGGGCATGTCTCTCCCAGACGTCTGGTTCCCGCAGGCTCAGCGCCGGGGGCTGGAGGCGGTGAGGCCGCGTGGCCAGCCCTCAGGAAGAGTGGGACCATTGGGGCTCTGGCCCATGGAGGGGGTCCCACAAGAGACTGTTCCCAAGCTGGGGCGTAGCACCCATCCCGTGGATCTGTGACGCTGGGCTCCTCTCTTCCCTCCATCCCCTTCTCCCCTCAGCCCCAGGGTGGGGCAGGGAGCCGTGCGGGCTCTTGGCTGGCCTGCCACTGGCCTCCTCTGTCCCGTCTCCCCGCAGGAGCCCAGAGTGTTCAACCCCGGCGGCTCGCTCAGGATCACGGCCGTGGATTGTGGCCTGAAGTACAACCAGATCCGGTGCCTGTGCCAGCGGGGGGCGGCGGTGACCTTGGTGCCCTGGGACCATCCCCTGGACAGCACAGGTGAGGGGCTTGGGGGGGGGGGGGGGGCTGGCTGGGGCTCCTGAGGGGGTTGTGTCCATGGCTGAGGGTGTGGCCCCTGGTGCTGAAGGGGCAGGGAGCTGCCGGCGCAGGTGGCTGATGCAGGGGCACTGTGGGGGCTGGTGGGGGCTGGGACACAGCGGGGGAAGGCGAGGGCAGGGACTGTGGGGGAAGGGGGGGAGGGGGTGCCTCTGGGGGCAGGCGGGGGCTGGGGCGCTGCAGGGGAAGGTGAGGGCGGGGACTGTGGGGGAAAGGGGTGCGGGGGTGCCCCTGGGTCTGGGGGCTGGGGCACCGTGGGGGAAGGCGAAGGTGGGGACTATGGGGGCGGGCGGGGGAAGGCGAGAGTGGGGACTGTGGGGGCAGGCGAGGGTGGGGGCAGGTGAGGGCACCCCTGGGGAAGGCGAGGGTGGGGACTGCAGGGGAATGGGGGGCACCCCTGGGAACGGGGGAAGGCGAGAGTGGGGACTGTGGGGGCAGGCGGGGGCGCCCCTGGGGGCGGGGGAAGACGAGGGTGGGGACTGTGGGGGCAGGTGGGGGCGGGGGCACCCCTGGGGGCAGGGGAAGGCGAGGGCGGGGACTGCAGGGGAACGGGGTGTCACGGAGTATAGGGTAGTCCGGCCCTGCACCCCTCTTCCCCGGATTCACTGGGAGTCTCAGCCAGCCAGTAGAACAGAAGGTTTATTAGAGATGCCAGTAACACAGTCCAACCAGAGCTTGTCAGTACAACCAGGACCCCTCAGTCGGGTCCTTCCGGGGGGCAGGGAGCTTAGACCCCAGCCCGGGGGCTCCCTGCATTTCACCCCACAGCTCCAAATGGGGCAGGGAGGCCAGACCCTGTCTGCCCCCCTCCCCTCCTCTTCCCAAGCCAGCTCCAAACTGAAAACAAAAAGCCAAACCTCCAGCAGGCTCTTCCCTTCCCCCGGGGCCCCTCCTTTAGCCTGTCCATTCTCCCAGCCAAAGGTGTCACCTCCCAACCCCCGTCCTGGCTCATGTTACAGCCTCAGGTAAAGTCTCGCATTCCCGATGCAGCCTTTCCCAATGCAGCCAGCCTCCCAGGTCAGATCCATCTCGCTCTCTACTCCGTCACATCTCTCCCCACTTCGAGACTGAACTGAGCAGGGTCACTCTGACCAGTGGCCTGGGGAAGTTCAGGGCCCCCTCTCCGGGACAACGCATCCACTATCAGGTTGGCACTTCCCTTCACATGGACCACGTCCATGTCGTAATCCTGCAGGAGCAGGCTCCACCTCAGGAGCTTGGCGTTGGCCCCTTTCATCTGGTGTAGCCAGGTCAGGGGCGAGTGGTCGGTGTACACGGTGAAGTGTCGCCCGAATAGATACGGCTCTAGTTTCTTGAGGGCCCACACCATGGCCAGGCATTCCTTCTCGATGGCCGCATAATTCTGCTCTTGGGGTAGCAGCTTCTTGCTTAAATACACGATGGGGTGTCTCTGCCCCGTTTCATCCTCCTGCATTAACACCGCCCCCAGTCCCATGTCGGAGGCGTCGGTGAACACCAGAAAGGGCTTGTCAAAGTCTGGGTTTGCCAGAACCGGGCCCCTGATGAAAGCCTCCTTCAGTGCACAGAGAGCCCTCTGGCACTCCTCGGTCCAGACCACCTTGTCTGGCTTCCCCTTCTTGCATAGCTCAGTGATGGGGGTGGCTATGGCGCTAAAGTGGGGCACAAATCTTCGATAGTACCCCGCCATCCCAATAAAGGCCTGGACCTGCTTTTTAGTTTGTGGAGCGGGCCAGTCCCGGATCACCTCCACCGTGGCTGGTTCTGGTTTTAGGTGGCCGCTCCCCACCCGGTGTCCCAGGTAGGACACTTCAGCCATTCCCACCTTGCACTTCTCCGCTTTTATGGTCAGCCCAGCCTCCCGGAGTCGGTCCAGCACTTGTTTAACTTGGGACACATGGTCCTCCCAGGTCTGGCTAAAGACACAGATGTCATCGATATATGCCACAGCGAAGCTCTCCATCCCCTTCAGTAGCTGATCCACCAGGCGCTGGAAGGTGGCTGGCGCTCCCTTGAGGCCGAAAGGCAGGGTCAGGAACTCGTAGAGCCCCAGAGGGGTAATGAAGGCAGATTTCAGCCGGGCATCTGCATCCAGTGGCACTTGCCAGTAGCCCTTTGTAAGATCCATGGTGGTAAGGTACCGAGCCCCTCCCAGCTTGTCTAGGAGCTCGTCCGGCCGGGGCATGGGGTAGGCATCAGATACAGTGATGGTATTGAGCTTCCGATAGTCCACACAGAACCGGATCGACCCATCCTTTTTGGGGACCAGCACCACCGGCGAGGCCCAAGGGCTGGACGACGGTTGGATCACCCCCAAAGCCAGCATGTCCTTGACCTCTCTTTCCAGGTCCCGAGCTGTCTTCCCTGTGACTCGGAAGGGGGAGCATCTTATAGGTTGGTGCGCTCCTGTCTGCACCCGGTGGACAGTCAGATTAGTGCGACCAGGCTGGTTGGAAAACAGCTGTCGGTACAGATGCAGCACCCCTCTGATCTCAGCTTGCTGGGCAGGGGTTAGCTGATCAGAGAGGGGGATCGTTTCTTGGGAGGAGCCAGCTCCTGTCTCAGGGAATAGATCTACTAGAGGGTCACTTCCCTGCTCCTCCCAATGTCCACACACGGCCAGCACCACACTCCCCCTGTCATAATATGGCTTCATCATATTGCCATGGTACACCCGGCAGTGGTGTGCCCGGTTAGACAGCTCCACAACATAATTTACCTCATTTAGCTGCTTGACAACCTTGAAAGGGCCTTCCCAAGCGGCCTGCAGCTTGTTTTTCCTCACGGGGATGAGAACCATCACCTGATCCCCCGTGGCGTAGGCGCGGGCCCGCGCCGTGCGGTCATACCAGACCTTTTGCTTCCTCTGGGCTCTGGCCAGATTTCCCTTGGCCAGGCCCATGAGCTCAGTAAGTCTCTCTCGGAAGGTCAGGACATACTCCACCACTGACTCTCCCTCGGGGGCCGCCTCCCCCTCCCATTCGTCTCTCATCCGGTCCAGGGGCCCCCGTACCCTCCTGCCGTATAACAGTTCGAAGGGCAAGAATCCGGTAGACTCCTGGGGCACTTCCCTGTAGGCGAACAGTAGGTGCGGTAGGTACTTGTCCCAGTCCTGCGGGTGCCGGTTCATAAAAGTTTTCAGCATCATCTTTAGCATCCCATGGAACCTCTCCACCAGCCCATTGGACTGGGGATGATATGCTGAGGCCCAGCTGTGCCGGACCCCACATTTCTCCCACAAGCACCGGAGCAGGGCCGACATGAAGTTGGACCCTTGGTCTATCAGGACTTCCTTGGGGAACCCCACTCGGCTGAAAATGGTCAGCAGCGCATTCGCCACGGTGGCCACGGTGTCTCCTTCAATGGAGAATAAGGGCACCGCCTCAGGGTAGCGGGTGGCGAAATCTATCACCACCAGAATGTACTTCTTCCCCGACCGGGTTGCCCTGCTGAGGGGGCCCACCCTATTCATAGCCACCTTCTGGAAAGGTTCCTCTCTGATGGGCAGGGACCTCCAGGGATCTTCTTCCTTACACTGGGCCAGGTGTAATAGCCGGTGATGATACTTCTGGGGCCTCACCGGCTGCCTCCTGATTCCCCACAGTTCTACTTCCCCTTGGGCAGCCCATTCCCGGCACAGGAATCCCTTCTCCCACAGGGATCTGTCTCTGCAGTCTTCCCCAAGGGGGTTTGCAGCGCTGTGGCCAGCAAGTTCCCTTAGCTTCTCCAAGGCGGGATCCCTCTGCAGCTCACTGGCCAGGCCTGGGGTCACCGCCCCACTGAGCCCTGTCCCTGGTGGCTCCCTCCCTGCCGTGGAATCACTTCCCGGCAGCACCTCTGGACCAGGCAAGCCTGGCTGGCAGCTGTCCTGCCCTGCCTGTGTGTTCCCCCACTCAGCTGGGGTCTCTGCTCCCCCGGTGCTCAGCGCTGCCCTGGCTGTCCCTGTGGGGCCAGGCAGCGAGCTCGCTGCTTTGCTCTCTGCATCAGAGACTACCTGAGCCACCTCTCCATTGTGCAGGGGGGTGGGGAGCATCTCTCTGTCCCACCCCGCCCTAGGGGTCTGGTTACAGGCAGGCAGGTAACCGGGGCCTGGCAGCTCCTCCCCCCTGCCAGCCAGGTCATTTGCATTTTCACTGACCATTTCCCTCTTAGCCAATTGGTTTCCTGAGTTCAAATTCAAATCCTCGGCCGTTACAGGGCCAGGGCCTGGATCCTGTCCCAAAGATACACAGTCACCCCCCAACAGCACCTCACCGCTGATATCCTGGAGACCCCCAACCACCAGCCAGCCCTACCCCTCCTGGGTCTGCACAGGGATCTGGGCCATAGGCAGGGCGAATGGGTCCGTCCCTGGGACCCTCACCCAGGTCACACAGCCCCTCAGCATCTGGTGGGGGTGCACCACCCGGGGCCTGACCACAGTTCTCTCTGTCCCGGGGTCTTGCCACCCCCCGAATGTCTCTCCATTGACCATCACCTTCCGCTCCCACTGGGGGTCCATAGGGTTTGAGTCCAGGGCCAGGAGTGGAAATCTGTCCACCATCCCACCCATCTGGCTTGCGGAGTTTATGGCCTTGGGACCCAGCAAGGGGGTTAGATCCCGGGGCTTTTCCGCAGGGTCTCCCTGGTTCCAATCACCAGCCTGCTCAAAGGCAGTGAGGTGGGCCTCCACATCCCCACCCTCCTTAACCAGGGGCAGCAATTTAGGATCGAGGTTCCCTGCGGAGCTGGCACCCCGGGATCTGTCCCCACTTACCCCTGGCCAGTCCCCTATGCCTCTCCGTTCCACCACCGCAAGTTCACGCTGCTGCTGCTGTTTCTTCTGTAGGTCTTTCTCGGGCTCTTGCTGTCTCTCACCGTCCTCTTGCTCTCTCGGACTCAGCTCCAGTCCCATCCATCTCCGATCCCCTGCTGGGGAACCCGATCGTGAAGACCCCCGTCTGGTTGGGGACCAGACTCTTGGGGATGCCAGGCTATCACTCCAGCTGCTCCCAGATCCTGCTGTAGCCCCATTGGGGTCAGGAATCTGCTCCCTGGAATGGTCATCCTCCTCCAGCCGCGTGATTAACTGGGCTTTAGTGAGCTTTCCAATGCGTATCCCTCTCTTTTTGCACAGGGTTACAATGCTCTTCTTAAGGAGAAAGCGATAGGCCATCACGTCACTGCTCCCAAGTTTGCTGTGGATCCGCAGGCCTGTGTGCTCTTAGCTCCCCATGGTTTCCAGGAAGAACCCCAAGTGTGCCAGCCCTTCTCCAGGTCACCGCCTCTTTGCCAGGGTCGAGCTGCAGCTCCTCTGCCCCTGGGTCCACTCACGGCACCCCCAGGGGAACCCTGTCACCGCAAAAATCCTTCTGTCTCCCAGGGCCAAGCCGCAGGCTCCTCCGCCCCTGGGACTGCTCACTGCAGCCCGCAGGGGGACCCCATCATTGCACAGTCCTTCTCGCTGGTCACACACTCCCAGGGGTTAAGCGTAGCTCCTCCGCTCCCCGAAACCGCTCCTCTGTGGGCCTTCAGCACGCCTGGTCCTCGTTAGCCCCCCTTCGTTCTACTGCTCCCCAGTCACTTACTGCAGGAAGCACCGTTCATGGGGTGCAGAACATCCCACCGCTGCCACCAGTTGTCACGGAGTATAGGGTAGTCCGGCCCTGCACCCCTCTTCCCCGGATTCACTGGGAGTCTCAGCCAGCCAGTAGAACAGAAGGTTTATTAGAGATGCCAGGAACACAGTCCAACCAGAGCTTGTCAGTACATCCAGGACCCCTCAGTCGGGTCCTTCCGGGGGGCAGGGAGCTTAGACCCCAGCCTGGGGCTCCCTGCATTTCACCCCACAGCTCCAAACGGGGCAGGGAGGCCAGACCCTGTCTGCCTCTCTCCCCTCTTCTCGGGCCAGCTCCAAACTCAAAACACACAGACAAAAACTCCAGGAGGCTCTTTCCCTCCCCCCGGGGCCCCTCCTCTCGCCTTTTGTCCGTTCTCCCAGCCAAAGGTGTCACCTCCCAACCCCCGTCCTGGCTCATGTTACAGCCCCAGGTAAAGTCTCCCTTTCCTAATGCAATGCCGCAGGTCCCAGGGAACCTCCCCCACAAACCTCCCAGGTTGAATCCACCTCACTCTCTACTCCGTCACACGGGGGATGCCCCTGGGGGCGGGGAAGGTGAGGGTGTGGACTGCGGGGGAACGGGGGGCACCCCTGGGAGTGGGGGAAGGCGGGGAATGGGGGGTGCCCCTGGGGGCGGGGGAAGGCGAGAGTGGGGACTGTGGGGGCAGGCGGGGGCGCCCCTGGGGGCGGGGGAAGGCGAGGGCGTGGACTGCGGGGGAATGGGGGGCACCCCTGGGAGTGGGGGAAGGCGGGGGCGGGGACTGCAGGGGAATGGGGGGTGCCCCTGGGGGCGGGGGAAGGTGAGGCGGGGACTGCAGGGGAACGGGGGGTGCCCCTGGGGGCGGGGGAAGGCGAGGGCGGGGACTGCAGGGGAACGGGGGGTGCCCTGGGGGCGGGGGAAGGCGAGGGCGGGGCCTGCAGGGGAATGGGGGGTGCCCCTGGGGGCGGGGGAAGGCGAGGGCGGGGACTGCAGGGGAACGGGGGGTGCCCCTGGGGGCGGGGGAAGGTGAGGCGGGGACTGCAGGGGAACGGGGGGTGCCCCTGGGGGCGGGGGAAGGCGAGGGCGGGGACTGCAGGGGAACGGGGGGTGCCCTGGGGGCGGGGGAAGGCGAGGGCGGGGCCTGCAGGGGAATGGGGGGTGCCCCTGGGGGCAGGCGAGGGCGGGGCCTGCAGGGGAACGGGGGGTGCCCCTGGGGGCGGGGGAAGGTGAGGGCGGGGACTGCAGGGGAACGGGGGGTGCCCCTGGGGGCGGGGGAAGGTGAGGCGGGGACTGCAGGGGAACGGGGGGTGCCCCTGGGGGCGGGGGAAGGCGAGGGCGGGGACTGCAGGGGAATGGGGGGTGCCCTGGGGGCGGGGGAAGGCGAGGGCGGGGCCTGCAGGGGAATGGGGGGTGCCCCTGGGGGCGGGGGAAGGCGAGGGCGGGGACTGCAGGGGAACGGGGGATGCCCCTGGGGGTGGAGAAGGTGAGGGTGTGGACTGCAGGGGAACGGGGGGCGCCCCTGGGAGTGGGGGAAGGCGGGGAATGGGGGGTGCCCCTGGGGGCAGGGGAAGGCGAGGGTGGAGACTGTGGGGGCAGGCGGGGGCACCCCTGGGGGCGGGGGAATGCGAGGGTGTGGACTGCGGGGGAACGGGGGGCACCCCTGGGAGTGGGGGAAGGCGGGGGCGGGGACTGCAGGGGAATGGAGGGTGCCCCTGGGGGCGGGGGAAGGCGGGGGCGGGGACTGCAGGGGAATGGAGGGTGCCCCTGGGGGCGGGGGAAGGCGAGGGCAGGGACTGCAGGGGAATGGGGGGTGCCCCTGGGGGCGGGGGAAGGCGGGGGCGGGGACTGCAGGGGAATGGGGGGCACCCCTGGGGGCGGGGGAAGGCGAGGGTGGAGACTGTGGGGGCAGGCGGGGGCGGGGGAAGGCGAGGGCGGGGACTGCAGGGGAATGGGGGGTGCCCCTGGGGGCGAGGGAAGGCGGGGACGGGGACTGCAGGGGAATGGGGGGTGTCCCTGGGGGCGAGGGAAGGCGGGGGCGGGGACTGCAGGGGAATGGGGGGTGCCCCTGAGGGCGGGGGAAGGCGGGGGCAGGGACTGCAGGGGAATGGGGGGCATCCCTGGGGGCGGGGGAAGGCGAGGGTGGAGACTGTGGGGGCAGGCGGGGGCGGGGGCACCCCTGGGGGCGGGGGAAGCTGAGGGTGGGGACTGCAGGGGAACGGGGGGCACCCCTGGGGGCGGGGGAAGACGAGGGTGGAGACGGCGGGGGCACCCCTGGGGGCGGGGGAAGGCGAGGGCGGGGATATCAGGGAGGCTGGGGGGGCCCATGGGTGCTGCCCTGCTGCTCACCCGTCCTGTCCCTGCAGGGTTTGACGGGCTATTCATCAGCAATGGGCCCGGGGACCCGCTCTCGTGCTTGAAGACCATCGCCAGCCTGCGCCGGCTGCTGGACGAGCCCCGGCCCAAGCCCGTCTTCGGGATCTGCCTGGGGCACCAGCTGCTCGCGCTGGCCATCGGCGCCAGGACCTACAAGATGAAGTGAGTGTGCGGGGGTTGGGCACCGCAGGCAGCCCCGCCCCACGGGGTGCCCAGCCGGAACACTCACCCCCCCCCGCCCCATGGGGTGCCCAGCGGGAGCCCCCTGCTCATGCCAGCTGGGGGCCGCTGGAGCAAGGCGCATTGTGTGGATGCAGAAGTGGCTGAAGGCCCACGAAGCGGGTCCCTGTGCATGGAGCAGGGGGGTCTCGTGTGGGGTTCCGCGGGGGTCTGTGGTGGGGCTGGTTTCTAGTGCCCTGGATGCAGGACTAGAGCGTCCTGATCAGCTCACAGAGCCAGGGAGAGCCCGGGCACCACCAGGCTCTGGCACGGAGCGCCCTCTCCTGTCTCCCCCGGACACTGCACCCAACCCGGGGGGGCGGGGGGAGGCCTCTTGCTCGCTGCTCCCGTCTCCCCTGAGCCTGCCCCAGGTGGCTCCATCGGGCCCCTTGCTCCCTGGGCGGAGCCGAGGGCGAGCGCCCGTTCCCGAGGGCGGGGGCTGGCACCAGCTCGTCGCCATCTCCCCAGGGCAGGGGCCGCGTCCCTCGCTGACCCCTCCCCTCCCGCCCCCAGGTACGGGAACCGAGGCCACAACCAGCCCTGCCTTCACGAGGACTCCCAGCGCTGCTTCATCACCTCGCAGAACCACGGCTTCGCGGTGGAGCCGGGCAGCCTGCCCCTGGGCTGGGCCGCGCTCTTCACCAACGCCAACGACCACTCCAACGAGGGCCTGGTGCACCACACCCAGCCCTTCTTCAGGTGGGGGTGCGGGTGGGGAGGCATCGGGCTCAGCTGTGCCTGGGTGGCCCCCCAGCGATGTCAGGGAACAGAGGGGCTGGCTGTGGCGTGGCTGGTGCTGCGTGGCAGGGTCTTAGCAAGGGTGGGGCGGTGCGTGTCTGACCTGGGCCAGGGGCGTGGGGAGGTCTGTGCGTGTCTGGCCCGGGCCGGGGGCGTGGGGAGGTCTGTGCGTGGCCCGGGCCGGGGGCGTGGGGAGGTCTGTGCGTGGCCCGGGCCGGGGGCGTGGGGAGGTCTGTGCGTGTCTGGCCCGGGCCGGGGGCGTGGGGAGGTCTGTGCGTGTCTGGCCCGGGCCGGGGGCGTGGGGAGGTCTGTGCGTGTCTGGCCCGGGCCGGGGGCGTGGGGAGGTCTGTGCGTGTCTGGCCCGGGCCGGGGGCGTGGGGAGGTCTGTGCGTGTCTGGCCCGGGCCGGGGGCGTGGGGAGGTCTGTGCGTGTCTGGCCCGGGCCGGGGGCGTGGGGAGGTCTGTGCGTGTCTGGCCCGGGCCGGGGGCGTGGGGAGGTCTGTGCGTGTCTGGCCCGGGCCGGGGGCGTGGGGAGGTCTGTGCGTGTCTGGCCCGGGCCGGGCCGGGGGCGTGGGGAGGTCTGTGCGTGTCTGGCCCGGGCCGGGCCGGGGGCGTGGGGAGGTCTGTGCGTGTCTGGCCCGGGCCGGGCCGGGGGCGTGGGGAGGTCTGTGCGTGTCTGGCCCGGGCCGGGCCGGGGGCGTGGGGAGGTCTGTGCGTGTCTGGCCCGGGCCGGGCCGGGGGCGTGGGGAGGTCTGTGCGTGTCTGGCCCGGGCCGGGGGGGCGGGGAGGGCGGTGCGTGTCTGGCCCGGGGCGGGGAGGGCAGTGCGTGTCTGGCCCAGGGCGGGGGGCCGGGGAGGGCGGTGCGTGTCTGGCCCAGGGCGGGGGGCCGGGGAGGGCGGTGCGTGTCTGGCCCGGGGCGGGGAGGGCGGTGGTGTCTGGCCCGGGCCGGGGAGGGCGGGGCGTGTCTGGGCCGGGGGGGGCGGGGAGGGCGGGGCGTGTCTGGCCCGGGCTGGGGGGGCGGGGAGGGCGGGGCGTGTCTGGCCCGGGCTGGGGGGGCGGTGCGTGTCTGACCCGGGCTGGCACTTTTACTCCCTTGCAGCGTTCAGTTTCACCCCGAGCACCGGGCTGGCCCCACCGACCTCGTGGGCCTCTTTGACGTCTTCCTGGAGACTGTGCGAGACCTGCGCGCTGGCAGCCCGAACTCCAGAACAGGTGGGAGCTGGGCCTGGCCCGGGGGGCGGCTGTGGCCGGTCAGTGCCCTCGTGCTGGCCCACGGGCTGGGCCCTGGCAGGAGACTCCCCTGGCCCCTGCGTGCTGGCAGCCCGAACTCCAGAACAGGTGGGAGCTGGGCCTGGCCCGGGGGGCGGCTGTGGCCGGTCAGTGCCCTCGTGCTGGCCCACGGGCTGGGCCCTGGCAGGAGACTCCCCTGGCCCCTGCGTGCTGGCAGCCCGAACTCCAGAACAGGTGGGAGCTGGGCCTGGCCCGGGGGGCGGCTGTGGCCGGTCAGTGCCCTCGTGCTGGCCCACGGGCTGGGCCCTGGCAGGAGACTCCCCTGGCCCCTGCGCGCTGGCAGCCCGAACTCCAGAACAGGTGGGAGCTGGGCCTGGCCCGGGGGGCGGCTGTGGCCGGTCAGTGCCCTCGTGCTGGCCCACGGGCTGGGCCCTGGCAGGAGACTCCCCTGGCCCCTGCGTGCTGGCAGCCCGAACTCCAGAACAGGTGGGAGCTGGGCCTGGCCTGGGGGGCGGCTGTGGCCGGTCAGTGCCCTCGTGCTGGCCCACGGGCTGGGCCCTGGCAGGAGACTCCCCTGGCCCCTGCGCGCTGGCAGCCCGAACTCCAGAACAGGTGGGAGCTGGGCCTGGCCCGGGGGGCGGCTGTGGCCGGTCAGTGCCCTCGTGCTGGCCCACGGGCTGGGCCCTGGCAGGAGACTCCCCCGGCCCCTGCGGCCCAGCCGGTTTCTGGTGGTTCGTGTCTGAGCAGCGCGGGGAGGGCCCTGCCCCCGTGGGTGCTGCTGTGCCGTGCCACCCTCTGAGGCAAGGACAGGCTCCAGACGAGGGGCCCCTGGATGTGACAGGGGCCACGTGGGCACCTCTAGGGAATGTCTCCCTGAGCCCCTCGTGATGCCATGGGCAAAGGCGCCGGACACCCCCCTGGGCTGCTTGCCCCGGGGGGCCAGACCCTGCCCCATGGAGCCTCCTGGCCTCTCGGCCTCGTCAGGGGCACCAGTCTCCGGCTGCGGTGTGGCTGCCCTGCTGGGTGGCACCATCAGGGGGTGTGGTGATGCCAGCAGGGGGAGAGCCCGGCGCGAGGGGCCTGGAGGGAGGCTGGGTGCTGCCCTAGCAGTGGGAGTGTGGCCTGAGCCGTGGCCATGCTGAGGATGTGCCCGATCCACTGGCCAGCCTAATGGCCACGGGCCTGGCTTTTCTCCCCAGTGCGCGAGAGGCTACGGGAGTGGCTGGTCTACAAGGGGCCCCCGGCGGACGGGGACACAGCCCGGCCCCGCAAGGTGCTTATCCTGGGCTCGGGGGGCCTCTCCATAGGGCAGGCTGGGGAGTTCGACTACTCGGGCTCGCAGGTGAGTCCCCTGGCTGCTCCCAGCCCCTGGGTCACAGCCTCGCTTGGGCCCCGGGCGCTGAGAGCCGGAGCAGGGACCCAGTGGGGGTGCAAAGGGAGAGGGTGGCAGAGGGATATGAGAGTAGAGGGGTTAGTGCAAAGGGGGAATAGGGGATAGGTGCGAAGGGGCAGAAGGTGGCTGAGGGATGTGGGGGCAGGAGGGTTGGGGTAAAGGGACACAAGGTGGCGGAGGGATATGGGGACGGGATGGTGGAGGGATATGGGGTGGAGGGGAAGGGGATGGCAGAGGGATATGGGGGCAGGAAGGTTGGTGTGAAGGGGCAGAGGATGGCAGAGGAATATGGGGTGGAGGGGAAGGGGATGGCAGAGGGATATGGGGGCAGGAGGGTTGGGGTGAAGGGACACAGGGTGGCAGAGGGATATGGGGTGGAGGGGGAGAGGGTGGCGGAGGGATATGGGGGTGAGAGGGTGGCGGAGGGATATGGGGGTGAGAGGATGGCGGAGGGATATGGGGGGAGGGATACTATGGGCTGTCCCGGTGCTCTCCTCCCTCCCGCCAGGCCATCAAAGCGCTGAAGGAGGAGAACATCCAGACCGTGTTGATCAATCCCAACATCGCCACGGTGCAGACCTCCAAGGGGCTGGCCGACAAGGTGTACTTCCTGCCCATCACGCCGGAGTATGTCACGCAGGTGAGCTCCAGCCCCGTGGGGGGCTTGTGCCCTGGCCTGGGGCTGATGGGAGCCGCCCTGTGGGCGCAGGGTGTGGCCAGGAGTCCAGGGCTCCCTGAAAACCACTTGGCAAACTGCCCATGAAGAGCTGCCCCCAAGGGCTGGGGGAGATCCTGGCTCTGGGCTGGCCCCCCAGTCGCAGCCCCTCCCCTGGGGGGATCCTGGCTCTGGGCTGGCCCCCCAGTCGTCGCAGCCCCTCCCCTGGGGGGATCCTGGCTCTGGGCCGGCCCCCAGTCGCAGCCCCTCCCCTGGGGGGATCCTGGCTCTGGGCCGGCCCCCAGTCACAGCCCCTCCCCTGGCGGGATGGGGGGATCCTGGCTCTGGGCCGGCCTCCAGTCACAGCCCCTCCCCTGGGGGGATCCTGGCTCTGGGCCGGCCCCCAGTCGCAGCCCCTCCCCTGGGGGGATCCTGGCTCTGGGCCGGCCCCCAGTCGCAGCCCCTCCCCTGGGGGGATCCTGGCTCTGGGCCGGCCCCCAGTCGCAGCCCCTCCCCTGGGGGGATCCTGGCTCTGGGCCGGCCCCCAGTCGCAGCCCCTCCCCTGGGGGGATCCTGGCTCTGGGCCGGCCCCCAGTCGCAGCCCCTCCCCTGGGGGGATCCTGGCTCTGGGCCGGCCCCCAGTCGCAGCCCCTCCCCTGGGGGGATCCTGGCTCTGGGCCGGCCCCCAGTCGCAGCCCCTCCCCTGGGGGGATCCTGGCTCTGGGCTGGCCCCCAGTCACAGCCCCTCCCCTGGAGGTGTGGGGGGATCCTGGCTCTGGGCCGGCCCCTAGTCACAGCCCCCCCCTTGCGCCCAGGTGATAAAGAACGAGCGGCCGGATGGCATCCTGCTGACCTTCGGGGGCCAGACGGCGCTGAACTGCGGGGTGGAGCTGACTAAGGGCGGGGTGCTGGCACGGTACCGGGTGCGGGTGCTGGGCACGCCCATGGCCTCCATCGAGATGACGGAAGATCGTAAGGTCTTTGTGGAGAAGATGGAGGAGATCGACGAGCATGTGGCACCCAGCGAGGCGGCCTTCTCCCCGGAGCAGGTACGGGGGGGGGGAGGGAGGGAAGGGTGGACAATGGGGGGGGGGGGGGCCCTCCCTGGAGCAGGTACAGGGGGACCGAACAACTGGGGGGCAGTTGTTGGGGATCCTGGGGATCCCTGCTGTGCTCCAGCTTTCAGACAGTCCCTTGGAGGAACCCTCCAGTGAGCCAGCCCCCCAGGGGGTCCCCCTGTCCCTTTAGGGCCAGTGCCCCAACGCCTCCGAGCCCCTGGACTCCAGCCTCCTGCCTCACCCTGTGAGCTGTGCCCAGCGAGTCCAGCTGAGCCAACTCTCAGCCCCCCTGCCCCCACCACGCCATGCTCCCCCGCCACTGTTCCCCCGCCACAGGCTCCCCTGTCCCCCCATAGCATAGCCCCTACACCCTCTGCTCTCCCTTCCTCCCAGAGCACCTCCCCCTGCTCCCCCTCCCCCCTGCAGCACAGCCCTCCCTCCCTCCCCCCACCACTGCTCCCCTAGTCCCCTGCAGTGCAGCCTCTGTTCTCGGCTGCCCTGTGTGGCCCCACCCCTGAGCCCCAGTTGGCCCCTCTGACCCCTCTGTCCTGGTTCTGGCAGGCTCAGGCCGCGGCCTCGAGGCTGGGCTACCCGGTGCTGGTGCGCTCGGCCTACGCCCTGGGGGGCCTGGGCTCCGGCTTCGCCAACAGCAAGGAGGAGCTGGCGGCGCTGGTGAGCCAGGCCTTCGCCCACACCTCCCAGGTGCTGGTGGACAAGTCCCTGAAGGGCTGGAAGGAGATCGAGTACGAGGTGGTGCGCGACGCCTACAACAACTGCATCACCGTAAGGAGGGGAGCGGGGGGCCCCCAGGGCAGGGGAGCTGCGGGGGGGAGGAAGTTGGGGGGGTGCCCAGGGAAGGGGATGGAGGGGAGGGGGAGCAGGAAGCACCTGGGGCAGGGGAGCTGTGGGGGGGAGGGAGTTGGGGGGTGCCCAGGGAAGGGGGCGGATGGGGTGGGGGACGGGGAGAGGGGGGGCACCTGGGGCAGGGGGAGCTGCGGTGGGGAGGGAGCTTGGGGGTGCCCAGGGAAGGGGATGGAGGGCAGGGGGAGCAGGAAGCACCTGGGGCAGGGGGAGCTGCGGTGGGGAGGGAGTTGGGGGGTGCCCAGGGAAGGGGGGGGATGGGGAGTGGGGGGCCCCGGGGCAGGGGAAGCTGCTGTGGGGAGGGAGTTGGGGGGGTGCCCAGGGAAGGGGATGGAGGGCAGGGGGAGCAGGAAGCACCTGGGGCAGGGGAAGCTGCGGGGGGGAGGGAGTTGGGGGGTGCCCAGGGAAGGGGGTGGATGAGGGTGGGGGACAGGGAGAGGGGGGGCATCTGGGGCAGGGTGAGCTGCAGTGGGGAGGGAGCTTGGCGGTGCCCAGGGAAGGGGATGGAGGGCGGGGGGAGCAGGAAGCACCTGGGGCAGGGGGAGCTGCGGGGGGGAGGAAGTTGGGGGGGTGCCCAGGGAAGGGGGTGGATGGGGTGGGGGAGAGGGGGGGCATCTGGGGCAGGGGGAGCTGCGGTGGGGAGGGAGTTGGGGGGTGCCCAGGGAAGGGGATGGAGGGCAGGGGGAGCAGGAAGCACCTGGGGCAGGGGAGCTGCGGGGGGGAGGGAGTTGAGGGGTGCCCAGGGAAGGGGGCGGATGCGGTGGGGGATGGGGAGAGGGGGGGCCCCCGGGGCAGGGGAAGCTGCGGTGGGGAGGGAGTTGGGGGGGTGCCCAGGGAAGGGGATGGAGGGCAGGGGGAGCAGGAAGCACCTGGGGCAGGGGGAGCTGCGGGGGGGAGGGAGTTGAGGGGGTGCCCAGGGAAGGGGATGGAGGGCAGGGGGAGCAGGAAGCACCTGGGGCAGGGGGAGCTGCGGGGGGGAGGGAGTTGAGGGGGTGCCCAGGGAAGGGGATGGAGGGCAGGGGGAGCAGGAAGCACCTGGGGCAGGGGGAGCTGCGGGGGGGAGGGAGTTGAGGGGGTGCCCAGGGAAGGGGGTGGATGGGGTGGGGGAGAGGGGGGGCATCTGGGGCAGGGGAGCTGCGGGGGGGAGGGAGTTGAGGGGTGCCCAGGGAAGGGGGCGGATGCGGTGGGGGATGGGGAGAGGGGGGGCCCCCGGGGCAGGGGAAGCTGCGGTGGGGAGGGAGTTGGGGGGGTGCCCAGGGAAGGGCGTGCGGGAGCAGGAGGCACCTGGGGTAGGGGGAGCCTGGGGGCGAGGTGGGGGGAGAGTTGGGGGGTGCTCAGGGAAGGGGGCGGATAGGGGGCGGGGGCCAGGGTGGGGGGAGCTCTGGGGTGGGGAGGGGCAGGGAGACCGTCCCCAGGCTGGCCTGCCTGCGAGCCGGGCCGGGTGTAGGGTGCAGCAGGAAGAGGCCCCATCCCCATTGGGCTCCCTGGCCTCGTGTGTGTTGCTGGGGGCTGGTGTCTGTCAGCTCTGGCGCCCCCTGGAGGCTGGACGGGAGCTGTGCTGGCCTGGCTCCAGCTCCAGTCCCCAAGCCTGCCCTGGGGGGAGGGGCTGGCGCCTCCCTAACGCGCCCAGCGGGGGGCTCAGGGTTAGAGACGCCCCTGGGCTGGGGAGCATCAGCGGGAGGCAAAGCCCCCAGAATGCACTGGGCTGCTCCCCCCCCCCTCGCGCCCTGCAGCCGGCGGCCTGTTGAGAGCAGCCTGGGGCCGGGCCCTGCGGGGTCTGGGCTGGGGCGGGCTCCCCGCAGCCAGGGGCAGTGGGGTGAAACGCTGCCCCCGGCAGGTCTGCAACATGGAGAACCTGGACCCGCTGGGCATTCACACGGGCGAGTCCATCGTGGTGGCCCCCAGCCAGACGCTGAACGACCGGGAGTACAACATGCTGCGCCACACGGCCATCAAGGTGGTGCGGCACCTGGGCATCGTGGGGGAGTGTAACATCCAGTACGCGCTGAACCCCGAGTCCGAGCAGGTGAGAGCCGGTGCCGGGGGGCCCCAGCGTGCGTCGCCGGGGGGCCCGGCGTTCTGAGACAGCCCTGCCCCCAGCCGGCTGCCCAGGCACTGCTCTGCTCGGGGCCGTTCCTCCCAGCATTGGCAGTGCACCCCAACATCCCTGTCCCGGCTCTGCGCCAGGAGCAGCCGAAACTTCCGAAAAGTGCCCTGCCCCTGGCCCACCCTTTCCCCCGAGGCCCCGCCCCCGGGCCACCCCTTTCCCCCATCGCTGCTCCTTGCCGGGGAAACGTGGGAGGGCATAGCCCCCTGACCCCCGCCCTCTGCTCTGTGCCCTGCCTGGCAGCGGGAGGAGCCGGGGTCTGGCTGCTGTAGCAGCATCTCCTGCCCTTCTCTTCCCCCGCAGTATTACATCATCGAGGTGAACGCCCGGCTCTCCCGGAGCTCCGCCTTGGCCAGCAAGGCGACTGGCTACCCGCTGGCCTACGTGGCAGCCAAACTGGCTCTGGGCATCCCCCTGCCCGTCCTCAGGTAACGGCTTTGGGGTGGGGCCGTGGGCTCAGTGCTGCTGAGCATGGTGTTCCCTGGCAGGGCACGGCGCAGACTCCAGAAGGCCCCTGGCCTGCGGGGAGGGGGCAGCCAGGCCGTGAGCCACTGTGTCCAGGCCCTGGGTCCAGGCCTCCTCAGGCCAGTTTTCCTCAGGGGGCGCTGGGAGGGTCAGCTGGGCAGCGGGGGACACTCCTCGGACAGTCACTGCCCCTTCCAGACCGTGTGCCCCCTAAAGCCCCAGGCCTAGTAAGTTCCCTCTCCTGGGGCTTTGGCCAGCCCAGCTTCAGTGGGACCCGCCGTTGGGCTACCCCCGCTGGACCCATCTTGCTGGGGAGTCTGGCTCCCCTGGTGAGTCCTCCGTCTCCCTTTCCCCCTTGGGTGTCTGGCCCCAGGGTGCCCACTGCTGGGGGCTGGTGGCTGAACCTGCTCTGTCTCCTCACCCCCCAGGAACTCCGTCACCAATTCCACCACGGCCAACTTTGAGCCCAGCCTGGATTACTGCGTGGTGAAGATCCCACGCTGGGACCTCAGCAAGTTCCTGCGAGTCAGCACCAAGATCGGCAGCTCCATGAAGAGCGTGGGTGCGTGGCGCGGCAGCCCCTGCAGACCCAGAGACACCGCGACATCCGGAGTCCTGCCAGGGGGCACCTGGGACCCCGCACACTGACCCCCGCCGGCTCCCCTCGGCCCTTCCCACTCAGCTGTGCATAGGGGGCTTCCCTCCCTTCCCGACATGGGGCAGCTCGCGAGGTCTCCCCCTGGCCAGCCCCAGCATCACGCGTGCCTCCCCCGGCCTGGCCCTGGCTGCTCACTGTCCCCTCTTCTCCCGCAGGGGAGGTCATGGCCATCGGGCGGAACTTCGAGGAGGCCTTCCAGAAGGCGCTGCGCATGGTGGATGAGAACTGCGTCGGCTTTGACCACACCATGAAGCCAGCCTCCGACGTGGTGAGTGGGGGGCTCTGCAGGGCACGGAGCGCTCCCATGCATTCTGGGGGCAGGAGCTGCTGCCCGTGCTGTCCCGAGGCGCCCGGGTACCCGGGCTGGGGTCTCTCCCGGATCCTTGCCGAGCTTTTCCCTCCCGGCAGGAGCTGGAGACGCCCACTGACAAACGGATCTTCGTGCTGGCGGCCGCCCTGCGAGCCGGCTACCCCATCGAGCGGCTCTACGAGCTGACCAAGATTGACCGCTGGTTCCTGCACAAGATGAAGAACATCACGGACCACGCGGTGCGGCTGGAGTCCTACCGCGAGGGGCAGAGCTCCATGCCCCCCGACGTGCTCAAGAAAGCCAAGCAGCTGGGCTTCTCCGACAAGCAGGTGGCCTTGGCCGTGCTCAGGTGATGCCCGGGCAGGGCAGCGGGAGTCAGCCTGGCACTGAGGGAGGGGACGGGGCCAGCAGCTGCTTCTCTGAGTGGGAGGGGGCTGATTACAGCTGACCGCTCCCAGCATGCACTGCAGCCTGCTTGGCAGGATCAGCCGGGTTTGCCAGGTCCCCGCTTGAAAGGGGACCTGTACAGTGTCCAGTCCAATGTACTGACCGGACACCAGATGTCCGGTTACCCCAGATATCTTGTGGGCAGGCACCGGCTCCGCCAGGCTGCAGCCCCTGTCCCAGGCCAGGAGCAGAGTGAGCCCTGCTGGTGGGGTGGCGGGAGGTGGAGAGGATCGAGTGTGGAAGAAGGGGGAAGGGAGAGAGCAGTGGGGGGGAGGGGAGTGGGAGGGGGTGGGGCCGGGAGGGGAGTGGGCAGGGGAGTGAGCGGGGGCGGGGCCTGGAGGGGTGGGGCCTGGAGGGGCGGGGCCCCTGCTGCAGTGTCTGTTGTTCAAACACGAGAGAGCTGCTGCCCCGGATGTGCTGGCGAGGCGCAGCCGTGTGTGCTGGGGTCCGTGGTCTCTCTGGGCTGCCCTGTGTCGGGGGGCCGTGGGGGGCGCTCTCTCCCTGCGCTCAGCCCTGCCCCCCCCCCCCCCCCCCCCCGCAGCACCGAGCTGGCCGTGAGGAAGATGCGGCACGACCTGAAGATCCTGCCCGTGGTGAAGCAGATCGACACGGTGGCGGCCGAGTGGCCGGCGCAGACCAATTACCTGTACCTGACGTACAACGGGACGGAGCACGACCTCGCCTTCCGCGAGCCCACGTCATGGTGATCGGCTCCGGCGTCTACCGCATCGGCAGCAGCGTGGAGTTCGACTGGTGCGCTGTGGGCTGCATCCAGGAGCTGCGCAAGGTCAGCGGGCGGGGGCCCTGGGCTCCCCGGCCCCCCGGCCCCCCCGCTGGCCTCGCCGCTCAGGGCTCCCCTCTCTTACAGATGGGCTTCAAGACCATCATGGTGAACTACAACCCGGAGACCGTGAGCACCGACTACGACATGTGCGACCGCCTCTACTTCGACGAGATGTCCTTCGAGGTGAGCCCCGCCAGGGCTGGGCAGGCCGGGGAACGGTCCTGGCACGCCGGGGCCTGCGCTGGGGATCTGGGAGCCAGGGGGAGCCCGTGCAACCAGGGGGAGCGGCCCATGCAGCCCTGATGCCTTTGTTGGCTGGACTGGGGGGGGGGGCCACTGTGGGGAAGGGGTGGCTGTGCAGCTAGGAGGGGCCCGTCTGGCCGGGTGCCTGTGCCATTGGGGGGGCGGGGGGGGGGGGGCAGCCGGGAGGGGCCCATGCCATTGGAGGGGGGCAGCTGGGAGGGGCCCGTGCCGTTGGGCTGGGGGGGGACAGCCAGGAGGGGCCTGTGCCGTTGGGCTGCGGGGGACAGCCAGGAGGGGGCTGTGCCGTGGGGGGACGGGGGGCAGCCGGGGTGGGGGCAGCCAGGAGGGGGCCCGTGCCGTGGGATGGGGGGCAGCCGGGGTGAGGGCAGCCGGGAGGGGCCCGTGCCGTGGGATGGGGGGCAGCCGGGGTGAGGGCAGCCGGGAGGGGCCCGTGCCGTGGGATGGGGGGCAGCCGGGGTGGGGGCAGCCGGGAGGGGCCCGTGCCGTGGGACGGGGGGCAGCCGGGGTGGGGGCAGCCGGGAGGGGCCCGTGCCGTGGGACGGGGGTCAGCCGGGGTGGGGGCAGCCGGGAGGGGCCCGTGCTGTGGGATGGGGGGCAGCCGGGAGGGGCCCGTGCCGTGGGACGGGGGGCAGCCGGGGTGGGGGCAGCCGGGAGGGGCCCGTGCCGTGGGACGGGGGGCAGCCGGGGTGGGGCAGCCGGGAGGGGCCCGTGCCGTGGGACGGGGGGCAGCCGGGGTGGGGGCAGCCGGGAGGGGCCCGTGCCGTGGGACGGGGGGCAGCCGGGGTGGGGGCAGCCGGGAGGGGCCCGTGCCGTTGGGGTATGGGGGGGGCAGCCGGGGTGGGGGGCAGCCGGGAGGGGCCCGTGCTGTGGGACGGGGGGCAGCCGGGGTGGGGGCAGCCGGGAGGGGCCCGTGCCGGGCAGGGGGGGCAGCCAGTAGGCCTGCCCTGCCCCCCGCCCGCTGGTGCACTGCCCCCTGGCCGGCAGGTGGTGATGGACATCTACGAGCTGGAGAGCCCCGAGGGCGTGATCCTGTCCATGGGGGGGCAGCTGCCCAACAACATCGCCATGGCGCTGCACCGGCAGCAATGCCGCATCCTGGGCACCTCCCCCGAGGCCATCGACTCGGCCGAGAACCGCTTCAAGTTCTCCCGGCTGCTGGACACCATCGGCATCAGCCAGCCCCTCTGGAAGGAGCTGTCCGACATGGAGGTGAGGGGGCTCCCCCCCCGCCCCGTGTGTGCTGTGCGGGGGGCTGCAGGGCCTCCTTCCCATGTGTGTGCTGGGGGGTGAACGGGGAAGGGGCTGCCCAGTGCCCCCTGCATGTGCCGTGGGGTGGGGGAGGGTTACTCGGCCCAGCTCTCTTCCCCCCCCTCCCCCCCCAATGCGTGCCGTGGGGAGGGGTTACCCCCCCCCGTGTGCCATGGGGTGGTGGAGGGGTTACCTGGCCCCGCTCCCCCCGCCCCCCATGCGTGCCGTGGGGCGGGGAGGGTTACCCGGCCTGTCTCTCTGCCCGCAGTCGGCCAAGCAGTTCTGCTGCAAGGTGGGCTACCCGTGCGTGGTGCGCCCCTCCTACGTGCTGAGCGGGGCCGCCATGAATGTGGCCTACTCCGACAGCGACCTGGAGAAGTTCCTGTGCAGCGCCGTGGCTGTGTCCAAGGAGCAGCCCGTCGTCATTTCCAAGTTCATCCAGGAGGCCAAGGTCAGCGTGGGGGGGGGGCGCAGGGGCCACGTCCCGGGCAGCTGCTGGCAGAGCCTCTCCTCCGGGGCCTGGGGGCCCTGAACACCCTGCCTCTCCTCCAGGGGCCCCCCGACTCCGCTCCGGAGCTGGTGGGCTCCGGCTCCCGGCCGGGCAAGGTGCCTGCCTGACGCTTCCTGCTGCCAGGGCTGGATAGTGCCCGGAGGGGTGGGGGCCAGGCGCTGCCTGGCAGCGGGGGTCACTCAGGTGTGCAGTGGGGGGGCTGCGTAGGTGAGGTGGGGCTGGCGGGCACTGGGCTGTGGGGGTGGCACCAGCAGAGAGAGCAGGCTGAGGGGCAGGGGGTGCACTCGGTGTGGTCTGTGCACTGGGGGGTGCTGGGTGGTGGTGGGGGTTGGCACCGGCAGGGAGGGGCTCCGGGGGGTGCACTCGGTGTGGTCTGTGCACTGGGGGGCGCTGGGTGGTGGTGGGGGTTGGCACCGGCAGGGAGGGGCTCCGGGGGGTGCACTCGGTGTGGTCTGTGCACTGGGGGGTGGTGGGGGGTGGCTCCGGGGGGTCGCACTCGGTGTGGTCTGTGCACTAGGGGTTTGGAGTGGGGAGGGGGGGTCGCACTCGGTGTGGTCTGTGTACTGGGGGTTTGGAGTGGGGAGGGGGGGTCGCACTCGGTGTGGTCTGTGTACTGGGGGTTTGGAGTGGGGAGGGGGGGTCGCACTCGGTGTGGTCTGTGCACTGGGGGTTTGGAGTGGGGAGGGGGGTCGCACTCGGTGTGGTCTGTGCACTGGGGGGCGCTGGGTGGTGGTGGGGGTTGGCACCGGCAGGGAGGGGCTCCGGGGGGTGCACTCGGTGTGGTCTGTGCACTGGGGGGCGCTGGGTGGTGGTGGGGGGTGGCACCGGCAGGGAGGGGCTCCGGGGGGTGCACTCGGTGTGGTCTGTGCACTGGGGGTTTGGAGTGGGGAGGGGGGGGTCACGCTCTGGTGTGGTCTCTGCACTGGGGGTTTGGAGTGGGGGGGGTTGCACTCGGTGTGGTCTGTGCACTGGGGGTTTGGAGTGGGGACGGGGAGGTCGTGCTCTGGTGTGGTCTGTGCACTGGGGGTTTGGAGTGGGGACGGGGAGGTCGTGCTCTGGTGTGGTCTCTGCACTGGGGGTTTGGAGTGGGGGGGGGTTGCACTCGGTGTGGTCTGTGCACTGGGGGGTTTGGAGTGGGGAGGGGGGGTCGTACTCGGTGTGGTCTGTGCACTGGGGGTTTGGAGTGGGGAAGGGGGGTCGTACTCGGTGTGGTCTGTGCACTGGGGGTTTGGAGTGGGGAGGGGGGGTCGTACTCTGTGTGGTCTGTGCACTGGGGGGTTTGGAGTGGGGAGTGGGGGTCGCACTCTGGTGTGGTCTGTGCACTGGGGGTTTGGAGTGGGGATGGGGGGTCGTACTCGGTGTGGTCTGTGCACTGGGGGTTTGGAGTGGGGGGGGGTTGCACTCGGTGTGGTCTGTGCACTGGGGGGTTTGGAGTGGGGAGGGGGGGTCGTACTCGGTGTGGTCTGTGCACTGGGGGTTTGGAGTGGGGAGGGGGGGTCGTACTCGGTGTGGTCTGTGCACTGGGGGTTTGGAGTGGGGAGGGGGGGTCGTACTCGGTGTGGTCTGTGCACTGGGGGGTTTGGAGTGGGGAGTGGGGGTCGCACTCTGGTGTGGTCTGTGCACTGGGGGTTTGGAGTGGGGAGGGGGGGTCGCACTCTGGTGTGGTCTGTGCACTGGGGGTTTGGAGTGGGGAGGGGGGTCGTACTCGGTGTGGTCTGTGCACTGGGGGTTTGGAGTGGGGAGGGGGGGTCGTACTCGGTGTGGTCTGTGCACTGGGGGTTTGGAGTGGGGAGGGGGGGTCGCACTCTGGTGTGGTCTGTGCACTGGGGTTTGGAGTGGGGAGGGGGGGTCGTACTCGGTGTGGTCTGTGCACTGGGGGTTTGGAGTGGGGAAGGGGGGTCGTACTCGGTGTGGTCTGTGCACTGGGGGTTTGGAGTGGGGAAGGGGGTCGTACTCGGTGTGGTCTGTGCACTGGGGGTTTGGAGTGGGGAAGGGGGGTCGTACTCGGTGTGGTCTGTGCACTGGGGGTTTGGAGTGGGGAGGGCCGTACCGGCAGGGAGAGCAGGCTGGGGGGCGTGTGCACGCACTCTGGTGCTCAGGTCCCCCGCCCACCCCCCAGGGAGATCGACGTGGACGCCGTGGCCTGCGACGGCGCGGTGGTGGCCATCGCCATCTCGGAGCACGTGGAGAACGCGGGCGTGCACTCGGGGGACGCCACGCTGGTGACGCCGCCCCAGGACATCACGCCCAAGACCCTGGAGCGGATCCAGGCCATTGTGCACGCCATCGGGCAGGAGCTGCAGGTCACGGGGCCCTTCAACCTGCAGCTCATCGCCAAGGTACCGCCGGGGGCCGCAGGGACCCGGGGAGCAGTCAGCCTCAATGCCCGGAGTCATGGGGTGATGGGGAGGGACCAAGCCCCTTCCCCTGTTGACAGCTCTGGCTCTGCAGCGTCTCCTGCAGCCGGGCCCACATCACACCAAGGCCAGAGTTCCCTGGGGCAGGCCCCGGACGCGGCGGGAGAGCGGGAGCCGCATGCTGGGGTCCGAGGGGGCCTGGCCCTGCCCTGCCTTTCCGGGTGCTCGGTGCCCTGGGGAAGGGCGAGGCGAGCCGGGGGCCAGAGCCCTGGCGCTCCACACATCTCCCTTGCTGATTCCCTGCTCTGCTCATTCCCTCTGGGGCACCTGCACTGGCCACCATCGGCAGACAGGACACCGGGCTAGAGGGGCCTTTCCTGTGACCCAGCCTGGCCGTTCTGGTCCGCCAGGGCTGTCGGCCAGGCTGGGCAGGGCTGGTTTGGTTCGCTGGGAACGGGCGCCGGGATGGCTCACCCCACAGTCCTGTCTGTCTGCAGGACGACCAGCTGAAGGTGATCGAGTGCAACGTCCGCGTCTCCCGCTCCTTCCCCTTCGTCTCCAAGACGCTGGGGGTGGACATGGTGGCCCTGGCCACCCAGATGATCATGGGCGAGGAGGTGGAGCCGGTGGGGCTGATGACCGGCACTGGGATCGTCGGCGTCAAGGTGAGCAGATGGGGAGCGGTGGATGGGTTGGCCCTGGCTGGCTGGCTGAGCCTCACCCTGCGCTCTGCACCCCCAGGTTCCCCAGTTCTCCTTCTCGCGGCTGGCGGGGGCAGACGTGGTGCTGGGCGTGGAGATGACCAGCACGGGCGAGGTGGCCTGCTTTGGGGAGAACCGCTGCGAGGCCTACTTGAAAGCCATGCTGAGCACCGGCTTCAAGATCCCCAAGAAGAACATCCTGCTGACCATCGGCAGCTACAAGGTGAGGGCGGGGCGGGGCCGCGGCGCACACTCTCAGACGCTGGATGCAAAGGTTGAATCCTGGCGCTGGATGGCTGCAAGGCAGCGAGGCTTCGCCTGAGAATCCGGAACACGGACCTGCAGCAGCCAAACGCAGCGGGAGACGAAGCAGGCTGCTCCGGAGGCAGGGAGGCCCAACTCCTGCACCTTGCTCTAGGCTGGTTCCTCGCACACTGACTTGGTCCAGGTCCCTTGTCACACTGGTGACAGGCAGGCACCTGTCATGGACCACCAGGGCCGGGCTACGCCCCAGCCTGGGAACAGTCCCTGGGAGGAGCCCTTCAGTGGGCCAGACCCCCCAGGGTGAGCCACGCGGCCTCACCGCCTCCTGAGACTGGGCCCCTGGGCCTGCTGCCCCCTGCCCCACCCCAGGAGCTCCGGGCAGCGAGTCTGGGACAGACCCTGGGGGAGACGTGGACAATCTGGGGGAGCAGCACCCCCCCGCCAGTGCGGGCAGACAGGCGGGTGTATCCCTGGCCAGGCACACGGCACAGGCAGCCTGTGGGTAGCCCAGAGAAGTGACGGTTCCAGCAGAGCCCAGCCCAGCTGCAGTGACCCCCCGGTTCAAGCTCTGTCCCCCCGTCTGTCCAATCTCCTTTGTCAGACTCCCATGGTGCCCCCAACTGCTCCCCACAGCCCACACTCCCCCCCCCCCCCCCCCCCCGGCCTTTGTTCCGAGCTGGGGGATGGGGCTCGGCCCCCTGCGGAGAGGGGTGGGACCATCCATGGTGGTTGGTTGCCAGGTGTCCACGTCCCGGCCATGGATCTGCCCCTCTCTTCTCAAGAGCTGCCTGGAGATGGGATCTAAGGGCCCAGGCCGCCAGGCGCCATCCACAGCTGTGTGTCTGCCTGCCCCAGAGCCCCCAGACCTTCCCGCCCGCTGGGGAACAGTGCCCCACACAGGGGAAACTGTGGCACGCACGGGACTCAACAAAGCATTACTAACAGCTCAGTACAGCAGGGCCATGCGGACGGAGGGGTGCTGGGCTGCCCAGGCCTGTCCTGCTCTGACCCCTCTGGTGCCTGTTGCAGAACAAGAGCGAGCTGCTGCCCACAGTGCGGACGCTGGAGAGCCTGGGCTACAACCTGTATGCCAGCCTGGGCACTGCTGACTTCTACACCGAGCACGGCATCCAGGTACCGGCCGGGGCGGGCAGCCCGCGCTGTGGGGATCTGCTGCCCCTGCAGTGAGGGGCCCCGGCTGGCGGCAGGCTCCCTGGCCTGCGTCCCAGGCTGCTGGACCTGCACCAGAGACCTGGGCTAGTGGGGCCAGTGTGCAGGCTACTGGCAAGGGGTGACACCCCTTCCGTGCTGGGTCCTGGGAGCAGGGCCACCATTCCCTTGCCCTCTGGTCTGTCCCCAGGTTCCTGGAGCTAGGAAACCCCCTGCCCCACCCCCAGTCTGTGCTGGACCCGGGAGTGGGGCCCACTCCTCTGCTCCCCCACATCCATCCATTGGAGCTAGGAAACCCCCACCCCCAGTCTGTGCTGGACCCGGGAGTGGGGCCCACTCCTCTGCTCCCCCACATCCATCCCTGGAGCTAGGAAACCCCCACCCCCAGTCTGTGCTGGACGCTGGGAGCAGGGCCACCATTCCCTTGTCCTCCGGTTTGTCCCCAGGTTCCTGGAGCGAGGAACCCTCCCCACCCTGGTCTGTGCTGGGCCCCAGGAGCAGGACCACTCCTCCTCTGCCCGCCAACATCCATCCCCGCGTCCCTGGAGTCAGGAACCCCCCACCCCACCCCCAGTCTGTGCTGGACCCGAGAGCAGGGCCACTCCTCTGCCCCCGCCCCACATCCATCCCCAGGTCCCTGGAGCCGGGAACCCCCCACCCCGGTCTGTGCTGGGCCCAGGAGCAGGACCACCCCTGCCCCAGTTCCTGCCCAGGTCACGGCAGTGGGGCTCTGGTTCCCGCCGGGCAGGTGATGGCTGTGGACTGGCATTTCGAGGATGCGGACGGCAGCGAGGCCGGGGCCAAGGAGACTCAGCGCAGCATCATGGACTACCTGGCCGAGAACCACTTTGAGCTGGTCATTAATCTCTCCATGCGCAATGCCGGGGGGCGCCGGCTCTCGTCCTTCGTCACCAAGGGTTACCGGACCCGGCGCCTGGCCGTCGACTACTCCGTGCCCCTCATCATCGACATCAAGTGCACCAAGCTCTTCGTGGAGGTGGCCTGGGGGTGGCCAGCTGGGGAGGGGTGTGGTGGAGGGGACTGGCGAGGTGGGGGCTGCCTGGTTGTTGGGAGTGGGAGTGGCTTGGCCAGGTGGGGGCACAACACTGGTGGGGGGAGGCTGCCTGGCATGGGGGCTCCTGGAGAGGCCCCGATTGCCCAGAGGAGCGTGTCCTGGCCCCAGGGAGCTGTGGGGCTCTGGGCCCTGGAGAAAGGGCAGTGCGGGCGCAGCTCTGGGGAAGCCGAGCCCCCCGCCCCCCTTGGCTGGGTCTCCGCCCTCCCCAGCTGAGCTGTCTCCCCCGCAGGCCCTGGGCCAGATCGGGACGGCCCCCCCGCTGAAGATGCACGTGGACTGCATGACCTCCCAGAAGCTCATCCGCCTGCCAGGTACTGGGGCTCCCGGCAAGAGGAGGGGGCAGCTGGGGGCTCTGGGGAAGCAGTGGGGAGGGGCCGGAGCATGTCGTGTCCCGTCCCCCACCCCCGGCAGGGAGATGTGGCTCTGGGCAGGGCCCTCTGGAACCTGGGTAAATCCAGGTGGGGTGTCTGCGCCCCCCCCCAGTCAGTGTGGGGCCCTGGCCTGAAGCATCTGTGCAGCCAGGGCCCTATGGGCCAGGGACTGGGCCCCACCTGTCGGCTCCGTCAGATTCAGGCCTGTCCTGCCCTGGGGTGCCGCTGCCCAGCCTGGCTGGCGTTGCCATGGGGGGCCCCTGGGATCCCCACCGCGTCCCTGCACCGCGGAGTGGGGGGTCTGTGACGGAGTAGGGAGCAAGATGGATCTGACCTGAGAGGCTGGCTGCATTGGGACAGGCTGCATCGGGAGTGGGAGACTTTACCTGAGGCTGTAACATGAGCCAGGACGGGGGTTGGGAGGTGACACCTTTGGCTGGGAGAATGGTAAAAGGCTAGGGGAGGGGCCCCGGGGGAGGGGAAGAGCCTGCTGGAGGCTTGGCTGGTTGTTTCAGTTTGGAGCTGTGGGTGAAACGCAGGGAGCCCCAGGGCTGGGATCTAAGCTCCCTGCCCCCCAGAAGGGCCCAGCTGAGGGGTCCTGGTCATACTTACAAGCTCTGTTTGGACTCTTTCCTGACAACCCTAATAAACCTTCTGTTCTACTGGTGTCACACTGAATCCCGGGAAGGGGGGTGCAGGGCCTGACTCCCCCACACTCGTGACAGGGTCAAAGCCGGCCTGGCCGGGCTCCCATGGGCACCGTTACCTAGGGTGGTGCTAGCGCACCCGGGGTACCGGGGTGAACCGCCGGCAGGACCCCCCCTCCGGCGTGACCTCGGGGGCGACCAGACCGGCCAGCGGACAAAGCAGAGAGAAGCAGGACGGTCTGGCCTCGCACCGCACCCCTTGGCCTGGGTTCTGCCCCCCGCTTTGACCCCTCTTCCCCACAGGCTGATCGACGTGCATGTTCACATGCGGGAGCCGGGCGGCACCCACAAGGAGGACTTCGCCTCGGGCACGGCGGCCGCCCTGGCGGGGGGCGTCACCATGGTGTGCGCCATGCCCAACACCCGCCCAGCCATTGTCGACACCAGCTCCTTTGCCCTGGTGCAGAAGGTGAATCCCCGCCCCCCCCCCCCCCCGAGCTGCTGTGCAGAGACCCCCCCTTGACAGTCCCCTCATACCCCCTGGGCTACTGTGCAGAGACCATCTCACAGACCCCCAAAAGCTGCTGCGCAGACACCCCCCTCAGGCCCCCCGAGCTGCCCCGCAGAGACACCCCCCCCTCAGGCTCCCCCGACCTGCCCGCGCAGAGACGCCCCCCGACCTGCCCCGCAGAGACCCCTCCCTTGCCACCCCCAGGTGCCGCGCAGAGCCCTCCTGACACCCCAGCCAACACCCCCTCCCCGCCCTGGCAGGCACCACTGCGACACCCCCGGGCGTGGAGCTGCCAGCACCAGGCCAGCCTCAGCCCCTTGGGGAATGTCGTGTGGGCAGCTCGGGTCCTGCCGCTGCTGGAGGATCTGGGGGTGGTGCCCTGCGGGGGGAGCTGCAGGCCTGGGGGGCTGATCCAAGGCGCTGGCCCGGGCCCGGCTTGGCACCCCTGTCTGAGCCTGTCTCCCTGCAGCTGGCGGAGGCGGGGGCGCGCTGTGACTTCGCCCTGTACCTGGGGGCCGCCTCGGACAACGCCGGCTCCCTGGGCCCCGTGGCCGGCGCAGCCGCTGGGCTCAAGATGTACTTGAACGACACCTTCTCTGAGCTCAAGATGGACAACGTCTCGCTGTGGATGGAGGTGGGTCCTGCGGGAAGGGCTGGGGGGTCCAGCCCCCTTCCTGGCGCCAGCCGGGCAGGCAACACAGCGCCCACCGGGGGTGAGGGCCCAGCCTGCCCTCGGCATCTGCAGCGGGGGCACCCTCCTCCCCCCGGCCGGCATTGCAGCCGCTGCCTGTCTGTCCTGTCTGTCCCCCCCCCCGCCATGTTCTGTACTGTGCTCTGCCCCCCCGGCCCTCCCCCAGCACCCGTCTGTCTGTCCTGTCCCCCTTCCCACGTGCTGTGCCCTCCCCCCAGCCTCGCTATCCATCTGTCCTGTCCCCGCACCCCCCGCCATGTTCTGTACTGTGCCCCCACGGCCCTCCCCCAGCACCTGTCTGTCTGTCCTGTCCCCCCCCCCCCCGCCATGTTCTGTACTGTGCTCTGCCCCCCCGGCCCTCCCCAGCACCCGTCTGTCTGTCCTGCCCCCCTTCCCACGTGCTGTGCCCTCCCCCCAGCCTCTCTATCCATCTGTCCTGTCCCCACCCCACGTGCCGGGCTCTGCCCCTCCCCCAGTACAGCTGTGGGTTCCCCCCAGCACTGCTGTCTCCCCCAGCACTTCGAGCAGTGGCCGAGGCACCTGCCCATCGTGGCGCACGCGGAGAAGCAGACGGTGGCGGCGATTCTCATGGTGGCCCAGCTGTACCAGCGCTCCGTGCACATCTGCCACGTGGCTCGCAAGGAGGAGGTGGGGCGGCCGGGGCCTGCGGGGGTCTGGGCTGGAGGCTGGGTGGGAGGCAGGGGCGTCCTGTGCTGGGGGGCCGGGGAGGATCTAGGAAAAGGCCGGGTTGGGCAAAGGCAGTGAGCTCCCAGAAACACCCCCCCCCTCCCCCCCCCCTCCCCCCCCACCCCAGCTCCTCGTCTGCCCTGCAAAGCCCCGGCCGTGCGGCTGCAGCACTCCCATGCCGGTGCCCCCCTGGGCTCGGCAATCCACCACCGGCGGCTGCCCCACTCGGGCGGGGGTATTCACACCCCTGGCGACGGAGTTCAACCGGCCCAGTGTCCTCGTGTAGGCCAGGCCCGGGGGAGCCCCAGAGAGCTCTCGGCGCTGGCTGGGCGGGTTTCTAGCGACTCCCAGCTCGCTGCAGAGACGCTGGAGCCCCCGAAACTCTCTGTGTGCGCCTGGCGTCGCGTGGGCTGCAGCGCAGATGGGACATGGGGGGGCAGTGTCTCCCGTGAGGGGGAGGCTGTGCTGGAGGACTCCATCTCTGGCCGGTCTCTGAACCGGCCCAGGCAGTTCTCAGGGGCCTCGGCCTGGCCAGTCCCAGCACAGAACATGTAGGTCTTTCCTGCGTCCAGGGGGGCTCTGGCTGCTCTCTCCCCCCAGTCCAGCCCCCCCCATATCCCCTCCCCCACAGCTCCTCCCCTCTCCTTTGTCTTCGGTCCCAGGAAAACAGCCCGCCTGAGCCTCCTCCCATCGTCCTTTGTCCCTCCGGGCTGGAACCGGCTGGGCAGGTCCCCGGGCCCCCTTCTCCTCAGCCCATGTCCTCCCGCTGGCCAGAACCGGCTGGCTCCCGAGCTGGGCTGGGCCTCCCGGACACCAGATACTGGGCGTCCCGGGCACCAGGCTGTGTGCGAGGTCCCAGCTGCTAGGTGAGGTCACACCTGCTCCTCTGCAAAACCGCCCCCCCACACTCCCTCGTCACACACGCAGCACCCAGGGAAACCGAGGCACACTCAATGTTCGTGTAAAACACTAACAAAATCCCCAACTTTGTCACAGGGAGTCTGTGCGGGGGTGTGTGTGTCTGGGATTGGGGGGCGGGGGGGGACGGGACAGTGGGACGGTGTCTCACCCTCAGCCTGGGCCTGCAGATCCTGATCATCAAGGCCGCCAAGCAGAAGGGCATCCAGGTGACGTGTGAGGTGGCGCCGCACCACCTCTTCCTGTGCCAGGACGACCTGGGGCGCATCGGGGAGGGGCGCGCGCAGGTGCGGCCTATGCTGGGCACCCGCGAGGACCTGGAGGCGCTGTGGGAGAACATGGACACCATCGACTGCTTCGCCACAGACCATGGTGAGGGGGCCGTGGCACCAGCTGGAGTGTCCTGACACCGTGGGACATGGGGCCTGTCCCTGCTAGGGGGTGCCGGCTCCTATCCCGCCCCAGGACAGGGGACTGGCTGGGTTAGGGGGGTGGGGAATGGGACATGGAGCCTGTTCCCTCGAGAGGGTGCTGGCCCCCGTCCGGCCCCAGGGCAGGGACTGGCTGCGTCAGGGGGGTGGGGAATGGGGCACAGGGCCTGTCCCCGCTTGAGGGGTGGGTAACGGGAGGACGTTGGTCCCTCCCAGCTGATGCGGATGGAGCAGGTGGACGTCTGGGCAGAGGCCTGGCTAGCCCCACTCGCCCCAGGGCAGCTCCGGGCCGGCACTGGCCCTGCAGGGGGTTCACATGTGCAGCGAGGGTGTGGGGCTTGCCCCAGCTCCCTCAGCCTCGCGCGTGGAGCCCTCCCTGGGAGGCAGCAGAGTGGGGAGGAGGGGCCGGGCCCCCTGAGCATCTCCTTTGTGCCCATAGCCCCCCACACGGTGGAGGAGAAGCAAGGGAAGGAGCCGCCCCCGGGCTACCCTGGCCTGGAGACCATGCTGCCCCTGCTGCTGACGGCCGTCTCCGAAGGGCGCCTTGCCATCGAGGACGTGGTCAAGCGCCTCTACGAGAACCCCCGCAAGATCTTCTCCCTGCCCGCGCAGGATGACACCTACATCGAGGTGGGGGCGGGGGAAGCGTGCCCCATGGGAATGGCGCTGGGCTGGCACAGCCAGGCCCTGGGGGAGCGAGAGGAGCAAAGGGCTAGGCCCTGCTGAACAGCTGCCAGACATGAGCGCCCAGCCGGAGCCCAGGCCTGGCCTGATGCTGCTGCCCCCTTGCCCTGCCCCTGTCCTGCCCCACCTGCCCTCCTGGGCCCGCCCCCCAGTGCCCTGCCTGCCCTCCCTGGGCCCAGCCCCACCCCGAACAACTGCTAGATATGAGCGCCCAGCCGGACCCCAGGCCTGGCCTGGCGCCCTGCCCCGCCCCACCCTGCCCCCCCTCCCTGGGCCTGCCCCCAGTGCCCTGCCCCCCCTCCCTGGGCCCAGCCCCCCCTCCCTGGGCCCAGCCCCACCCCGAACAGCTGCCAGACATGAGCGCCCAGCCGGATCCCAGGCCTGGCCTGGCGCCCCTGCCTCCTTGCCCTGCACCCTGCCCCGCCCCGCCCGCCCTCCTGGGCCCGCCCCCAATGCGCTGCCGCGCTCCCTGGGCCCAGCCCCGCCCCAAAGAGCCACTCGCTGTCCCTGGGCCTGCTCCCCATGCCAGCCTGACCCGGCTCTGCCCCCGGCCAGGTGGACCTGGAGCACAGAGTGGATCGTCCCCAGCCACACGGCCTTCAGCAAGTGCCAGTGGACGCCGTTTGAGGGCACGAGGGTGAAGGGGACAGTGCGGAGGGTGATCCTGCGTGGGGAGGTCGCCTACATCGACGGGCAGGTAAGGGGGGAACCCGGGGGGGCTCTGGGATGACCTGAGACACTGGGTTGTGCTGCCGAGTGGCGGGGGGGTGGGGGAGCCAGCCCCTCCCCCCCCATCTCAGCCTGGGTCTCGGCTCCCTCCCCGCTGAGTGTCTGCGTCCTGCAGGTGCTGGTGCCCCCTGGCTACGGCCAGGACGTGAGGAAATGGCCCACGGGGGCAGTGACTGCGCCGCCTCCTGCCCAGCCAAGGAGACGCTGAAGGTACCGGGGGGCGGGGCTGCCTGGCTGTCACTCACCCTCTCCCTGTGAGGGGGAGGAGCCTGCCGGTGCCCTGATCCTGGCTGCATGGTGATGGGCATGGGCCTGCAGGGCACCGTGTGCCTAGGAGTGGGGGGACGGAATGGGCAGGGGCCCCGGGAGTTGGGTGGTCTGGCAGTGCAGGGGGGGCAGGAGTGGGGGGGCAGGAGAGGTGGGGTTGGGGATGGTGCTGGGGAAGCCTGGGGCGGACAGGTGGGTGGGGGCGGTACTGGAGGGGACAGGCGGGGCTGTGCTGGCGGGGGGGGGGCAGGGGGATGGTGCCGGAGTGGGGGCAGTGTTGAGGGGAAAGGTGGGGCTGGCGGGACAGGTGGGGTTGGGGGGGACAGGCAGGGCTGTGCCAGGGGGGGGATGGTGCCGGAGTGGGGGCAGTGTTGAGGGGACAGGTGGGTTGGGGGGGGACAGGCGGGGCTGTGCCGGGGGGGGGATGGTGCCGGAGTGGGGGCAGTGTTGAGGGGAAAGGTGGGGTTGGGGGGACAGGCGGGGCTGTGCGGGGGCAGTGTTGGGGGGGAAAGGTGGGGCTGGCGGGACAGGCGGAGTTGGGGGGACAGGCGGGGGCTGTGCCGGGGGTGGTGGTGCCGGAGTGGGGGCAGTGTTGAGGGGAAAGGTGGGGCTGGCGGGACAGGTGGAGTTGGGGGGACAGGCAGGGCTGTGCCGGGGGTGGGGGCTGGCGGGGTGGGGGCGGTGCCAGGGGGGCATTCCCCTTGCCCAGTGCCCGCCGAGCTGACCCCTCCCCGCCGTCCCATGGTGCTGCAGACACTCCGAGCGCCCCCGGCACACGGTGCAGAGCGAGACCCCTGCGTAGCCGAGCGTCCAGCCCCCGGCGAGCGGGGCCCGTGGGAGACGGGCGCTTCCACCTGCCACCCCGCATCCACCGGGCCTCGGACCCCGGCCTGCCAGGTGAGGCGCATGCGGGGCGGGAAGCAGCGGGGCCAGGCGCTTCCCGGCCCCAGGGCTCTTGCTTGGGCCGAGGGCTGAGGCCTCCGTGCGAATCCAGCCGGGGGCTCATCCCAGCCCCTCCCCTGGAGCCCCATGGCATGTGCTGGGGTGGGGCCTGGCCGGAGTGACCTGAGCAGCAGCCAATGAGTGTGCGTGGTCCCCCCCAGCCCCAGGGTGTCCACGGCAGGGGGGCTGGGCTCCAGCTGAGGGGGGAGAGGGTGGGTCACTGAGCTTCAGCGCCCCCAGTGCCCCCTGTTCATGCTGCAGCTCCCGTTCCTGCCCCCCATGAGATCCAGGCCTCCCTCCCCGCTGGTTCCTGGGGCGAGGTGGGCAGAGACGGGGCCGTTCGTTGTGCCCACATCCCTGCCCGAGCTCTGCCCCCGGGCTCCCCTCCCCCGGACCAGCGAGGAGGGGTCCCTCAGCGCTGTGCCAGCGCTCACTGCTCCCGTGCCGGCCCCCTGTGCGGGTGTCTTGCTGGGCGTGGGGCCAGCCCCCCCTCAATGGCCCCAGCAGCTCCTCCCCCGGGCAGGCTGGGCTTTCCCTGGTGCTGTTTCTGTTGGGTCCCTCCCCCGCGCTGTGTCCCGCACTGAGCCAGCTGGGCCAGAGCACGCAGGCTTCAGCATCGCGGCGGCTCCCATCCCATGGGTGTGAGGCCCGTCCCCCGCCACTGCCTAGAGAAAGGGTGGGGCCCCAGGGTGCCCGGGAGCCTCCCCGCCCACGTCGGCCTGTCTGTGTGTGGGTGAGCGGTGCCCGCTCGGGGCTGCCTCCCCAGGGGCCGGGTGGCGCAGCGCTCATAGCCGGCGTGTCTAACCGTGTTGTGTTCCCGCACACCCGTCGCCAGCCGAGGACGTGAGAGAAAAGGCCACCAAGAAGGCCACCGAGCCAGGTTTGTCCCGTCCCGTCTGGGGAGCGAGGTCCAGGGGGGTGGTGCCAGGCTGGGGCCCCTAGGGCCAGGGAGAGATGGTCTGAAACATCTGCCCGGGGGCCTGCGTGGGTTGGCAGATGCTGCTCTCAGGAGCTGGGCAGGTGGGAGCTGCGGGCCATGCTCTGGGGTGGGGGTGTGGGGTGGGAGCCCCGGGCTGTGCCGTAGGGGGTCGGGGGGGGGGGGGGGGTCGGGGGCAGAGCCGGTGGGATGTCTCCCTCCTGCCCCATGGCCCCGGTGCTCACTGACGCCTGCGCTTGGTGTTGCAGATCTGGCTGTGATCCAGGACAGCTGTTGCTACCCGCCGGGGCTGGCTGCCCAGACAGACGTCGCCCCCCGAGCGCGCCCCACCCGCAGACCTCCCCACTGCTGCACCCCCTCGTCGGGCAGCACGTCCTCTCCGTCAAGCAGTTCACCAAGGAGCAGGTACCGCGTGGCGAGGGGCAGCTGGGGGTGCTCCCCGGGGAGCACAGGGGCAGGGCCTGGGGGAGGAAGCGGAGCTGGGGCAGGCCTGGGGGGAGTGCAGCAACCCCCGGCTGAACTCTCTCGTTCCAGATGTCCCACCTCTTCAACGTGGCGCACAACCTGCGCATGCTGGTGCAGAAGGAGCGGAGCCTGGACATCCTCAAGGTGAGCCGGGCCGGCCGGGCGCTGCAGGGGGAGGGATCTGGGCAGGGCTGGGAAGGGGATCCTGGCCTCACTGCGGGCAGGATCGGGGTGGGTGCTGGGAGGGATTGGGGGCCCCACTGTGGGGGGAAAGTTGGGATCGGGGCCCTGCTGTGAGGGGGGCTGGGGTGGAGGATAGGGACCTTCCTGTGCGGGAGCTGGGGGGGATTGGAGCACGGCCGTGGAAGGGGTATGGGGGGATCGGGGCCCGCTATTGGGTGGTGGTGTTGGGGGGATCGGGGCCTCGCCATGCTCACGGTCTCCCCTCCCCGCAGGGGAAGGTCATGGCCTCCATGTTCTACGAGGTGAGCACCAGGACCAGCAGCTCCTTCGCGGCGGCCATGTACCGCCTGGGGGGCTCCGTCCTGGCCTTCTGCGAGTCCACGTCCTCGGCCCAGAAGGGTGAGTCCCTGGCCGACTCGGTGCAGACCATGTGCTGTTATGCGGACGTAGCTCGTGCTGCGCCACCCCAGCCGGGGGCCCGTGGAGGTGAGGGGCCCCGAGGGTCAGGCCAGCCCCCGGCCTCCAGGGGAGGCAATGGGGGGGTGGGGGGGTTGTGGCTGGATATGAGGCCCCCCCCGCTCAGGCCCATAGGGTGGGAGGGGGATGGGCTGGGAGTGAGAGGGACTCCCTGTCCCCAGCCCTGGGGATGGGCTGTCGCTCAGCCCCATGGATTGGTGGCTGGGGGTGGGTGGATTGTGGCTGACCAGGAGCCCCCATTCCCCCCCTGTCCCCTGGTGCTCAGTCCCATGGATTGGGGGCGGGGAGATGGCTGTGGCTGAGCACGCGGAGGGGGAGAGCGGCTCATGATTGGGGGCGGGGGGGATGGGTTGTGTCTGTGTTCAGCCCATGGGGTGGGGCCATTGGAGTGGGGCAGGGGGATGGAATGGGCTGTGCTCAGCCCGTGGGGTGGGGCGGTTGGGTTATGGCTGGGCGTGAGCCCCTCCCACCCCCCTAGGTGCTCAGCCCCATGGATTGGGGGTGGGGGGATGGGTTGTGTCTGTGCTCAGCCTGTGGGGTGGGGCCGTCGCTGGGCGTGAGGCCCCCCCGCCCGTGCCCAGCCCGTGTCTCGTTTGCAGCTGGCTGCCAAGCACTGCCGGAAGCCGGTGATCAATGCCGGGGATGGCGTCGGGGAGCACCCCACGCAGGCCCTGCTGGACATCTTCACCATCCGCGAGGAGCTGGGCACCGTCAACGGCATGACGGTAAGGGCCCCCAGCCGGGGGGGGCCGGGTCTCGGCTTGGACTCCATGGCCCCAGACTCCCCAGGAGTCCTGCACAGCCAGGTGTGGGGGGTGGGTGTGTGGGGGGGTCGCTGTGCTGGGTCTCAGCTCGGACTCCAGGACCCCAGACCCCCCAGGAGTCCTGCACGGCCAGGTGTGGCGGGTGGGTGTGGGGGGGGGGTCGCTGTGCCGGGTCTGAGCTCGGACTCCAGGGCCCCCAGACCCCCCAGGAGTCCTGCACGGCCACGTGTGGCGGGGAGGTGTGGGGGGGGGGGTCGCTGTGCCGGGTCTGAGCTCGGACTCCAGGGCCCCAGACCCCCCAGGAGTCCTGCACGGCCAGGTTGTGGGGGGGTTGGTGTGGGGGGGTCACTGTGCCGGGTCTGAGCTCGGACTCCAGGGCCCCAGACCCCCCAGGAGTCCTGCACGGCCAGGTGTGGGGGGTGGGTGTGGGGGGGTCGCTGGGCCGGATCTGAGCTCGGACTCCATGGCCCCAGACCCCCCAGGAGTCCTGCACAGCCAGGTGTGGGGGGGGTCGCTATCCTGGTCTGAGCTCGGACTCCGTGGCCCCAGACCCCCCAGGAGTCCTGCTTTGAGCGGGTGCCTGCGTGTGCTGCCCCCTGCTGGCTGGGCTCCAGGGTGCGTCTCTCCCCCCCCAGATCACCATGGTCGGGGACCTGAAGCACGGGGCGCACGGTGCACTCGCTGGCCTGCCTCCTGACGCAGTACCGCGTCAACCTGCGCTACGTCACGCCCCGCGACCTCGGCATGGCCCGCCGACATCATCCACTTCATGGCCTCCAGAGGGCATCAAGCAGGTGAGCCGCCGCGGGCCAGGGCCCCCGCCCCCGCCGTGGCCCCGCCCCGCACTAACGCCCTGCCCTGCCCTGCCCTCCCCAGGAGGAGTTCGACAGCATCGAGGAGGCTCTCCCTGACACAGACGTGCTGTACGTCACCCGCAATCCAGAAGGAGCGATTCGACTCCGTGCAGGAGTATGAGGCCGTGAGTGTAGGCGCTGCCCTGGGGGACCTGCAAGCGGCTTCCTGGGCTGCTCTGGCCCTGGCAAGGCCTGGAGGTTCAGGGGGTGGAGGGGGGCTTGCCAGGCCTCTAGGCCCCTTCACTGCTGTCGGAGGATTGCAAAGTGTGGAACGGGGAGACTGGGCCCCGGGGGGCAGCGCAGGGGGGTGACTAGGTTGCGAAGTGTGGGGGGTGCCCTGGGGGCAGTGGGGCAGGGTGGGGGGGTGTGACTGGGTGGGGGTGCCAAGTCCCTCTCGGGGGCAGTAGGGTGACCAGGTGGGGCGAGTGAGGCAGCAAGGCACCCATGGGCGGTAGGGTGACCCAGGTGGGGGGAGAGTGAGGTTGCAAGGCACCCAGGCGTGGTAGGGTGACCGGGTGGCTGGGGGGTGGCAAGGCACCCAGGCCCCAGGGATGGTAGGGTGACCGGGTGGCTGGGGGGTGGCAAGGCACCCGGGCCCCAGGGGGCGGTAGGGTGAGACCGGGTGGGTGGGGGGTGGCAAGGCACCCAGGCCCCCACGGGCGGTAGGGTGAGACCGGGTGGCTGAGGGGTGGCAAGGCACCCGGGCCCCAGGGATGGTAGGGTGACCGGGTGGCTGGGGGGGTGGCAAGGCACCCGGGCCCCCAGGGGCGGTAGGGTGAGACCGGGTGGCTGGGGGGTGGCAAGGCACCCGGGCCCCAGGGGCGGTAGGGTGAGACCGGGTGGCTGGGGGGTGGTAGGGTGAGACCGGGTGGCTGGGGGGTGGCAAGGCACCCGGGCGCCAGGGACGGTAGGGTGACCGGCTGGTGGGGTGGCTGCGCCAGGCAGGAGCGGTGATGCTGTGGTCCTGCCCATCCTTGGGGTGCTAACAGCCTCTCCCCCTGGCCAGTGCTTCGAGGCAGTTTATCCTCACCCCGCACATTATGACCAGAGCCAAGAAGAGGATGGTGGTCATGCACCCGCTGCCTCGCGTCAATGAGATCAGGTGAGGGGCGCTGGCTGGGGGTTGTGGCTCCGGGGTCCCTTCACCCCCGGCGGGGGCTCCCGAGCGCCTAGCATTGACTCTCCCCTTGCTCCCTAGTGTGGAGGTGGACACGGACCCCCGAGCAGCCTATTTCCGCCAGGCTGAGAACGGCATGTACATCCGGATGGCACTGCTGGCCACGGTGCTGGGCAGGTACTAGAGCCCCCAGCCTGGGCAGTGCCAGGGCAGCAGGAACCCCAGTGCTCCGGGCTGGTTAGCGATGGACGGACTCACGGACGGACCCAGCTCCTTTCCCGCCACGTGCGGCAGGGACTGCACCGAGCCAGGCCTCCCGCTGACCCGCTCCTCCCAGGGCGGCTGGGCTGGGCAGCGGGCAGAGCCGTGCCAGGGCTGGCTGGCTGAAGCTCACAATGGGTCCTACTTGTATTATTCCAGGGGGCAGATCAGCCTGCATGTGCTGTGGGGAGGGAGGGATGTGGGGTGTGCTGCCCTGGGGCATTAAAACCTCTGGGGCGCCCCATCCCCTTCCCCAGACTGGGGCTCGCAAGCTCCTTGGTCTCTGGGTTGGGGTGGCGCCTGCTGGCTTCCCTGGGTACCTGTCGTCCTGCAGCCGGGGTCCGGGGCTGGCTCCCCGCTGGGCTGTCCTACGGTGGCTGTTAGTGGAGCCCAGGCTCTTCCCCGGCCCTCCTGGGCCACGGTTCTTAGCCCGGCCCCGGGACCAGCTCCCTCCCAGCATGGGCATGCCCTCTGGCTCCAGCTAACCCAGGCCTCCTCTGCCCCTCCTGCTTCAGCCCCCGAGGCTGTGGCTCCCCAGTCACAGGGGTCATGGAGAAGTGGGGGCGGGGGGGCTCTTTCCCTCCGGTCTCCCTCCCCCTTTCCTCCACTTGCAGAGCAGCCCCCGCCTCTTGCAGCGGGATTTAGTCCCTGGCTGGCTCTGGCCTCGAGCAGAGGGCAGGGGCAGAGCCCGTTCCGCCTGGGCGCTGCTGGCCCCATGGCAAGGGGGGTGAGCGGCATCTGTGCAGCGACTTTTCTACACACACCACTGTGAACCGCCCGGCTTTCCTGGGTTTGAATAAACTGAGCTGGATGCACCCACGCCCCGAGTCGTCTGTCCCGAGGAGCCGCTGTGGGGTGGCGCTCGCACGCTGCAGCCTCACTCGTGTTCCTTCCCCTGGAGCCTGCCCCCCTGGGGCTGAGCGGGACCCCCAGGGTAAGCTCCTTCGTGCTGCAGCCGGCTCTGCCCAGGAAAAGGAGCCTCCCTGCCACCCTGGGGCACCTGTTCCTCCCCTGGAGTGAATGCACGCCCCCACCCCGTACAATGAATGGGGCAAGGGCACTATTGAGTCACTGAGGGATGGATGGAGAAAAGCAACGGGGCGAAGGGGCAGGTGTGGTGAAAGGGGGGTACATCCACCCCAGGGCCCCTAAGCCCAGGGGTACCCCAGGGGGACAGGGCAGACCCTGAGCATGTCTCTAACCTCAGAGGGCAGGAGTTCTGGGTGCTAGTAACCCTCA